>CM032230.1:147865000-148310000 GCA_019009955.1 Riptortus pedestris
AATTTCCGAAATACCGCTGTTGATACCGAACTTGATCGTTCTTATTACATAAGACAACTAAATATCGAATTTGGTAACGAATTACCACCGCTAGAATAAAATTTATATGTACACCTATATATAAACATTTTGGTAGGACCTCACTTTCGTTATCTGCTATGTAGGATCGATGAACGTTTGAGGACATTTTTCGTACGACCAAAATAGCTGATTTACCTTCTAGGGAATCTAGTAAAAGCCATACTGCTTTCTTTATGGAAACTCAATTTCTTCCAGCAAATATTGATACATTTACTGCTAATAATAAAATAGTAGTTGTGGCATAATGTAATTTATAAAGAAATAATATATTTGGCAAATTACTATTTCAAATTAATGGATCAATTCAGTGTTGCATAGGTTTTAGCAGATTTCCCTTAAGGGAAATCAGCTATTGAGGTCGTACTCATGACGCGAGTTTTGAAAAATTTCCTCAAATGTCCATCGATCCTACCCAGGAGATGCCGAAAATGAGCTCCGTTAAAAATTATATATATATATATATATATATATATATATATATATATTTGGCTGTTAACGCTTCTAGCGGTCGCATTTTTTGTTTAATCGTTACCAAATTCATATATTTAAGCGTTTTACGTAAAAAGAGAGATCAAGTTCGTTAATAGCTGAAATCGAACCAAGTGGGAGGGGGGGTTTAGAGAGGGGGGATTTTTGAAAATTCAAAATAACTCCCGTTACTCATATAACGTCACGGATCGAAAAAAATATTATAGAATCAATTCTTATTGCTAAAATTAAATTTACTATAAATATTAGTTATATACATTTATTCTCTATCGTGAATATTAACTGAGTTATTTGCATTTGTATTCTGCATGTGCTCAGCAGGCTATGGTTCGGACTTTCCGGCCGACGTGAGCTCTGGCGGCCGTTTTTGTAATTTTATTCGTCCTTCTCTCGTGGAATAGGTTTATAGGTTACTTACTACTACAGCTGTTATTAGGCAGATTTCTCTATTGTAAAACTTCACGTGGGAAATCTGCTTAGTTTACGCAGCCCCTGCGTGACGGACTTTTATTTTCTTTCTAACTAGTAAGGATATATTTAAACGTGTGAATACAGTAACAAATAAAGTTTTAGTTAAAGTTAACAGGAGTAAAAGTTTGGTGTAAATTAGTAGTAATCAGTAAGAAATTAAGATTCTCTCTCTTTCGTAAATATCTCATAGACGTTTTTTGGTCAATATTAATAAAATGAATGTTGTATGTCTCTTATACCAACCGGGGGAGGGGGGTTAAAAAAATCATAATATCCGCTTATTAAAAGTTCGTGTCGTAAAATGTCACAGAACCAATCTTGTCAAAGTGTTGATACTCTACAATTGTTGATATAAACATTTTCATTTAGTCATGTTCATCTAAGCTTACTCTCCTGACCCTAATAATACTCCAGCATTTATATGACATTAACATATACACACAAATTTAGTAGTATTACATTTTAAAATCCGTTTTAATCCTTTTTAAATAATATATTTTAAACTCCAGCTAAAAGTTTTGTAAAATGCATGTGTGTGTGCTCGTGTTTGATCGTGACAGAGAAAGTGTGAGCACGTAATTGTGAATGTTAAAGACATCAGACAATTTAATCTGTTCACTTTTATTTATGTACATACTAATTTTTATATATTTGTTTTTAGTTTTAATTTTAACCATTGAAAATATATAATTGTTTTCTCAATTTTATTAGTCCTTATAGTTTTTAATTATCTAGTTTCTTTATAAGGTATTTTTTTCTTTTTCTTTTTGAATTTAATGTTTCGTTTTCATTTTTCTTAATTTGTTAATTCTTATTTTTTTCTCTTTGCCTGCGTTTTGTTTGTCGCTTGCTTTATAATTTTTCTATTATTGTTTTCATTAATTATTATGTTTATTTTCATTGTTTTTTTTATGAGCAGTAATGCCTCGCAATGAACTCTCCACAATAAATAAATAAAATGAAATACACATTTTCAAGTAATTCAAATATTTAGCGAGATATTCGCAGTTCATTGTTTTCCGCTTTCGGTATTCTCCCTGTTCTACTTGTCGGATTTTTGAATAGAAGTAGAAAATTAATGGCGAGATGTGATTCCTAGTATGTTATACCAGCATGTGGGAAACCTGCTTAGTTTACGCAGCTCCTGCGTAACGAATTTTAGCAGATTTCCCTTAAGGGAAATCAGCTATTGAGGTCGAACTCATGATGCGAGTTTCGAAACATTTCTTCAAATGTCCATCGATCCTACCCAGGAGATGACGAAAATGAGGTTCGTTCAAAATTATATATATATATATATATATATATATATATATAAATATTTATATTTATATATATATATATATATATATTAAAGTATATATTTGTCTGTTAACGCTCTAGCGGTCGCAAATTTTTGTTTAATCGTTACCAAACTTCATATTTAAGCGTTTTACGTAAAAAGAGAGATCAAGTTCGTTTAATGGCTGAAATCGGACCAGTGGGAGGGGGGGTTTTAGAGGGGGGATTTTTGAAAATTCAATATATCTCCGTTACTATGCGGCGGATCGAAAAATTATATATAACCAATCTTATTGCAAAATAAATTTACTATAAGTATTGTTCTATACATTTATTCTGTATCTTGAATATTAACCGAGATATTTGCATTTGTATTCTGCGTGTGGTCACCAGTAGGCTATGTTCGGACTTTCCGCCGAGAGCTCTGGCGGCCGTTTCTATAACTATTCGTCCCTCGCGAATAGGTTTAGAGGTTAGGTTAACTGTTTTTTGGGGCTAGAAACTACTGGGTTATTACGCCCTAAATAATGTTTTAGGTTTAGAGGTTTCGTACTACTACAGTTGTTATTAGGCAGATTTCTCTATTGTAAAACTTCACGTGGGAAATCTGCTTAGTTTACGCAGCCCCTGCGTGACGGACTTTTTAATTTTGGGGAGATATTCAGAAGAAAACATTTTTTTTTTTTTTTTTAATTTTTTATAATTTTTCATAACTCCGATATCAGATATAATTTTGTCTCCTTACCTCCCTTTCCAACTTGGGGCAATAATGGCTTTTAAAGCAAAAATATGTATTCACATAATTATTTATATTATTTAAAAATGGGAAGAGTTATAAAAGTGTGTATATTATTATTTGAGACAGTCCTTCTAGAGGTTGTTCTGGTTTAATGGTCGAAGTTGGTTTTTCATTCCTTTTGCGGGTTCTTTAATCCTTTGCTTTCATTTTAATTTGGATCTGGGGACCACCTCATTATGTCTTCAGAATGACTCGGTCTATTTCTTTTTTTATATTCCCACTTTTAATAGCTTTCAAACTGGACATCAAACACTCCATCTTGGCGCTTTTCAAGGAAACGTTAGTATTAGTTTTTTTTTTTTCTCTCTCAGATACGGATGTTGTTATTCCGGAAATTATTTAAATTGCACGAAGTAGAATGACAGAAGTTAATAATTTCATACGTCCAATGATTTGTTTTCTCCAATTGAAGTTTTCAATCTACCTTTATACGAGATAAATGCAAATATGTTATGGTGACCTTCTTAAGTTCTTGGACTAGTCTGATATATTACAGTAATTGTTTTAGCAAATTTCCCTTAAGGGAAATCAGCTATTGAGGTTGTACTCATGATGCGATTTTCGAAATTTTTCTTCAAATGTCCATCGATCCTACCCAGGAGATGACGAAAATGAGGTCCGTTCAAAACTGTATATATATATATATATATATATATATATATATATATATATATATATATATATATATATATATATATTTGTCTGTTACCGCTCTAGCGGTCGCAATTTTTGTTTGATCGTTACCAAACTCGATATTTAGTCGTTTTATGTAAAACGAAAGATTAAGTTCGTTAACAGCTGAAATCGGACCAGTGGGAGGGGGGGTTTAGAGGGGAGGATTTTCGAAAAATCAAAATATCTCCGTTACTATACGTCAGATCAAAAACTTGTACAGAATCAATCTTATTGCAAATTAAATTTACTATAAATATTGTTATATACATTTATTCCCTATCTTGAATATTAACCGAGATATTTGCATTTTTATGAAATTTGGGCCTATAGCGGATTTTTGAATTTCCCGCGAAAAGCTAGTTCGGCCCTTTGCCGTAACCGTTCGGCTCTCCTATGGAGATTTCTCTATTGTATAACTTCACGTGGGAAATCTGCTTAGTTTACGCAGCCCCTGCGTGACGGACTTTTTTCTTTCCTTTGAGAAATTGGCACACGTGTTTGTTTACGTTTCACTTGCTTCTCGTCTGTAGGTTTCTTATAATCGTTTCTGTTTATTCATTTGATGTTGACGTTGCTACTGTGTTACCAGTATGTAGTTTCGTCTAGTGTTAAACATCACGAGGGAAGTCTGCTTAGTTCACTCAGCCCCTGCGTGGCGGACTTCTTTACCGACAGGATATTCAGTGAGGTGAGATGTGTGTCTTACTAGCGCAAGGGGAATTCTTTTTAGCAGATTTCCCCCAAGGGAAATCTGCTATTGAGGTTGTACTCATGATGTAATTTTCGAAATTTTTCTTCAAATGTCCATCGATCCTACCTAGTAGATGACGAAAATGAGGTCCGTTCCGAAAATTCGAAATATCTCCGTTACTATCGGTGTTATTAGGCAGATTTCTCTATTGTAAAACTTCACCTGGGAAATCTGCTTAGTTTACGCAGCCCCTGCGTGACGGACTTTTTTATTCCAGTAAACACACGCATGATTGTATGAGACGAGGAGGGAGGAAGGAGAGGGGACAAGAAGAAGGAGGGAGATTATGGAGTTAGGAGAGTTAAGATTATAGGAGATTGGGGGGGCTGGGCAAAGAGTTATTAAGTAGACAGGAGTTAGTCAGCCTGGCGGCCGGCAGATAGCGCCGCTGTTTACATTAGCCTTTATCTATGAGAAGCTTAGGACCGTCTCTCTCTTGTCTCCTTCACGCTCCGAATTATAACTTTCCAGGTTAAACCCCCCCGCTTTGCCAAAAAAATATAAAGGAGGCCCAGCTGACGCGAGATAAGACCCTCCCTGAAACTCCTAAGTGCAGACTTTCCGCTTAACCCAATATACGCCTTTATTTTCTCCCCCCTGGGAGGCCTTTCCCACATATAAATTTAGAAAATGGAGTTTTAGCTCTCCCAAGGGTGAAAAAAAAATATTCAAAAACTTCTCATACACACCATTTTAAGACAAACATAAAAAAAGCTAAGATCTGTTCACAATCAAGCTCAGAATTCATCACACTTCAATCACGAAACAAAACTTTCTCATTCAAAGCTCTGGAACCTTGCAATTTTTGTAATCAGTTCATCCCTAATAGCCTGTCACATATACTTCTCTACTGTGAGAAGCTCATCGAAGACAGAAATGAATATCTACATGCATGCAATACTCTGGAATCTATAAGAGCTGATGGACCACACTCCAGTTAAATGTTATATTAAGACGGAAAATGGTTTACAGAATGCTTTTAGTTATCTTTTAAGTACTATATTTTACTATTTACAAAATGTTGTTTTTTTTTGTTTTATTTATTAACATATTATTGTTAATCGCAAGAACTTAGTACGTAGCTCTAAATCTCGCTTGGTAAGACTAGAGTCGTCAGTTCGATTCTCACCTGGACAATGGGGATTTATTAAGAGCGAACTCATTAAATAAACTCTTCAGCCCCATCCCGGCTAAAAAAGGGTGGTAACCTGAATGATAACCCATCCCGATTAATAATAGTAGCACTGAGTGAACGTTAAAGAATAATAAAGTCCGTCACGCAGGAGCTGCGTAAACTAAGCAGTTTCCCCTTGTGAAGTTTAGCAATAGAGAAATCTGCATTACTGGTAATACAAGCCCACCATGAGTAAATACAAACGGTAATAAGAAATCTTTCAGTTAATTTTAATAAATTCCCAACTGAAACGGCTTCTGAATTAATAATAAAAATAATTTATATTTTAATAACTCAAATTTTAGTAGTACAGGATCTAAAGAAGGGGGGGGGCGCCGGATGGACAGACCGTATCTGCATAAATCATACAACGAAGGTAAGGTAAGGATAGATACGACAGGTAAGGTAAGAAGAAGCTTCCACCTGAGCCGAGAAGTTACGAAAACGGCCGAACTAATCCGAACTATACCCGACCACAGCCAGATTTTCCATTCTTCTTTCGAAAATGTTTAGTACTTCATCTAAGCCATTCTCGATATTTAACCGTTCAATCAACACGGAATATCATACCAGCATAAGGGAAATATGTTGAGTTAACGAATCCCCTGCGTGGAGGACTTTCTTTTAGTAAAGAGCTGTTAAGATTTTATTTTTCTTCTGTTAAATACGAAATACAATCACCTCATAGTTTAACTTGAAGATTTAAGTCTTTGGGATATCATTAAGCATTAAAACTCTATTGGTCACAAAATGACAGTTACTGCATTGTTAATCTGGAAAAGCGATTGCTAAATATTCTAAAATATAAAGGATCACTGACCGGCGATGTTATAAGAAGTTAAAAAAAATAAATAAAAATTTGACAAGTAGACAGTAGACCAGGGTTTGTTTAAGGGATATTGAAGGAGATGGAATCCTTTGGAAATATGCCGTTGATAAAGGAATGCCCAAGATTATGGAGTTGGCCATAGTTTAATGCCCTCCGGAAATAGCTATTGGTTATTAAAAAATAAAACAGTGACCTCCCCACCCACCACCACCCACCTTCTTATATTTTTTCTTAATAAAACAAATTCTTTCTTAGACTGGCGGGGTAAGATATTAAATTCTGTAAGATATTAAAGTTTGAGCTTTATCCCAAGTTCTTTCTTTATCAGGGCTTGTGACGAGGCTTTGTGTTGGGGGATTTAGAACAGCTGATCCGATGGCTTTTGAATTCTACCGCCCGCCGCGCTCTCTCTCTGATCTTAATGCTACTAATATTCATCAAGAAGAAAGTCTGTCACGCTGAAATGGCGTTACCTTAGCAGATTTCCCAAGTGCGCCATGAATTTGCATTAATCTCGAAATGTAAAATTTCAATGAGAAGAATATTTAGTATTTAGGCTTAAAATAGACTGCTTCATAATAAAAACGCTTACTGTGAATATGGCATGAGTAGGAGTGGGGGTTTATTGAAGGCCAAAATCAAAAATAAATCAAATATATTGGCTAATAATATCGATATAACATGAGAGGTAGTTCTGGCCAATATCCTCCCTTTAGAATCATTAAATTCGATCTATTTTGATTAAACGATGAGCAGTCATAGTATACACTTGACCTTCTTAAGGCAAGCGATGCCTCCGGGATCACCGTAGGACGACTCTGGCTTCGCTCATATATATATTTTTCATGCATGAGTGTGCGTTTACTCATAGCCAATAACTAAAAAAAAAATCAAATATCTTGGAATCCCTTAAGGGAATTCTGCTAACAAGGAAAAATTTGGGGGAGACAATTCAGATAATCAAGGGGGTATGGCGATTTTAACGCAAAACAAAATAAGTTCAAAAAGAAGGAAGATCCTAAATGCAAGTCAGGAGAAATTGACTGAACATATTATACAAGAGAGAGACTAGACTTAGCAGGAGAATACTGCCTTCATGAATGGGCACCAATATCATTGATAGAACTTTTTGAAAACAGACATTTTTATAGCGCTTTAGAAATTTACAGCTTGAGCATTAAAAAAAAAAATAATAACAATAAATAAATAGCTTTAACCAAGTGTATAATTATAAGTTAGGTTTGAATTGTTATAGACATTAAATAGTAAAAAATTAATATAGTTTAAAATCAAGGTCTTAGTATATTGGAATCCCCTTGAACAGAGCAGCCGCATTCCAATTACGGGTGCCCTAAAATCTTAACCGAATCATGAGTTATAGTCACTTATTTTATTTTTGCAAAAGGCTCGTCCTCGTTACTTAGAACGCATCGAGGAAAAGTTACTACAGACCTATTTAAATTTCCGTGAATCAAAATTCAAAAAAGAAATCGGAAAGTAGCGCTTGTATGAGGGCAGCCTAAAGGTAAAGCAAGGGTAGAGAAGGATAAGAGAGAGAGAGAGAGAGTAGAGAGGAGAGAGAGAGAGAGAGAGAGAGAGAGAGAGAGAGAGAGAGGGAGAGAGAGAGAGAGAGAGAGAGAGCGAGCGAGAGAGAGAGAGAGAGAGGGAGAGAGAGAGAGAGAGAGAGAGAGAGAGTGAGAGAGAGAGAGAGAGAGAGAGAGCAAGGGTCGGGGGGTTGTGACAAGTTGATCAAGCCCTCAGGTAGGGGTAGCAGGTGGGGGTTGCCTGAAGGGGCTTATTCCCTTCCCTATGAGAGGGCTTATGCTCCTTCCATCTTTCCTCGGCCTCCCTCTTCTCTCCTCCCATATATTAGCCCTTTTATTTATTATACGCTATTGAACATTTTCTTATTGACTTCTTAGAAAATTTCCTTTTACTGAAGACATGTCTCTTAAAGGGTCGGATGGTTTGTAGGAAGTAAGCTGGGCCTTGAGGAAAACAGCGTTGTACAAAGTAGAGCAATTATAGTAGAACATATCGACTAGACTTGGCAGACTTCTTCAGCTGGTCAATTGTAGACGAAGATCCGTTTGATGAACTACACACTAGCTACGAAAGTAGTAAATATGTGTTCCGTCCACGAAGGCATCTCATTCTTACCACTGCCATACATTAAAAAAAAGGCTCACGCACAATACATAAATGGAACAGAGAATGGACGACAAGTAACAAATCTTACAGTCTTACATCAATACATACCAAATATAACTCACAGTAACTACAACACAATGAAGAGTCACAATTGCACACAATTTCTATCGGATCATGGAAAGACATGACAATATATATAAGATTTAAAACTCAAGACAATGACAAATGTTCTAGCGAAGCACAAACGATTTAACATATACTCTACTACCGTTCAACGTGTAATCAAAATATATCAAATTTAATAATGAAATTAATTCTAAAAGTTGAAAATTTGCCAGAACCACCTCATACATTATTTAATTACTGCTATTTAAGAACCCATGAAGTTTATAAAAAGTACAGATATAGATGTAGCAAAAATACATTAGAATATAAGGTTTATTCTGTAGAATGTAAATTATAATTCAATATTTTTGCCTTTCATAGACTCGCGAATTAAAGAAGGGATAAACCGTAAAATCGGTTGAGTTATAAATAAAACTCCACTATATTTGACATAATAATAAGTTAAAAAATAATTTTCACCATACAACGATGTAATCACCTGTATTACACACCTAATTTGCGGTCCGAAAGCTACACTTCGCCGCCCTAGGGCGAAAAGGAATATTTCGCCCTAGGGCCGCAATATCAGCTGTTTATTATTTTAATTCATTCATTTCCTTATATACATTATATTAGATTGTTTCGCTCGAATTATTGTTCACTTAATTAGTAATAATCCAACTACGAGTAAAAGTGTGAATGTGTCAAACAAAAAACAATTAATAGAATCTTCAAAGAGTATTATGTTTTCAAACAACCAAAATTATACTTTTAACATTTCTATAAATCAAAAATAAACGAACTAACTTTTATTACCATTTTGAAAATATATCAGTTGTATTAAATGAAACACACATATGTTCATCTCTCTTTATCAACTTACATAAATAACATAACGTAACACAATCCATACATTAAACATTCATCATGTCCCCCATAACCACAAGATAACCTTCTAACAAAGAAGTACACTTAACCAAAAGAAAATCTTGTTTTTGATTAATGTTATATCGTATTTAATATTTATTGTAGTATGGTGAAAAATAGCGTTCGTCCCTCGGGCCAAAGTGCTTTTGCCGGCCCTCGAACTTTTCATGACCTCGACTATATCTCGGGTCAAAAAATATCTCGGGCCGACAAGCGCCCACTTTCGGCCCTTGGTACTAAATAAATAACTTCATAAAAGTGCAAATATCTCGGTTAATATTCAAGATAGAGAATAAATGTATATAACAATATTTATAGTAAAGTTAATTTGCAATAAGATTGGATCTATAGTATGTTTCGATCCGATGCCTAATAACGGAGATATTTTGAATTTTTGAAAATCCCCCCTCTAAACCCCCCCTCCCTCTGGTACGATTTTAGCAATTAAAGAACTTGATCTGTCTTTTTCATAAAACGGTTAAATATCGAGTTACGTAACGATCAAAAAAAACATTGCGACCGCTAGATCGTTAACAGACATATATATAATTTTGAACGGACCTTATTTTCGTCATCTCCTGGGTAGGATCGATGGACATTTGAAGAAATTTTTCGAAACTCGCGTCATGAGTACGACCTCAATAGCTTTCCCTTAACCCTCGGTCGGGCGCGTCAAAAATATTCCGCCTTCGGGCGCGTGTATCTCAGAGATACAACCTCAACCGTTTTTACAGAAATACAGTTTTTTAATATATATTTTGCACTAAAATGTTCAGTGTAGAATTAGAAATCATATCTGAGGAAGTATTTGTTTGAAAGAAGTAAATAGTTTTCAAAATTGACACGTACTATAATAAAAAAAAAATCATGGTAGATAATATAACCAAGTTGGTTATAGATTCACTGTTATTAAAACCGTGGACGATAATTTTTGAAATATAATTAAAACATACAAATACCAAAAGAAATAGTTTAAATGCACATATCTTAATTATTCATAATTCATTTCGGTTTGTGAACAATATAAACAAAATATCTAAATATAACTTCATTCAAAAATAAGTAGCTCGAAATCACTTTTAGATAAGACTTATTAAAAATCATCTAAATTTTAATGTACCAATCCTTTTAAAAATGCCAGTTTAATTATTATATCTTTTGCAGAGCTGCATTACAATTAGGACAAGACGTGGAACTACGTTGTAAACAAATTTTGCTTTTGTAAATCTCACAACAGTAATTAGTAAACCTACATTTCTTTTCAGTTTTGCTTGGTTCACATCATTTGCTTTTGTTCGTTGTAGTGGAAGGACTTTTTTTATGCTGTTCTGTACTTGAGTTCAATGTATGGTCCAATGAGCCTCTGTACTCGTCAAGTTTCGTCCTTAGTTCGGTTGGTAAACGTCCTCTGTTGTCACTGCGTCGTACAATACTTTCATGAATAAGTTCTTCTGAACGCTCATGTATGAGCAAAATAATAGAAAAAATGGTTTATATGGTTCCATTTAATAAAGAGAAAGTTAATTGATGTATATATTTATGAAATATAGATTTCCAAAAATCTTACGAGATCGGGCGCGTGGTATCTAGGAGATACAATTTAATGACAGGTGAAACACACGACTCCATCAAACGCAGTGACACTACTGACCTTGAGGGGGAGTCCTCTAAAGCACATAACTCGAAGTACTACAACACCACTCTCTGCTAGGAGGTGTGGCAAATATTTTTCTAGAAACTGTGTATCTGAGAGATCACGCGCCCGATGGAGGGTTAAGGGAAATCTGCTAAAACCGCATCATGAGCACAACGAGTAATATAAGACGTGATGGAGCAGAGTCCTGACTGCTCCGCCTTTCACGGGCATATATTTCTATTAAAATGAGTAGAAGTGGGGAGGGGAGAGAGATCCGTTAAAAAACTTCTCTCGTTACGCGTATAAGTTGAAGTGGGTGATTTGAATTCGAAGCCCGTTCTTGGAGGATTCCTTCTCGACTCAAAATCTCGAGTGATCGCAAGTCGTTAAAAAGTTTTATTAGGAGAAAACTTAAATTAGGTTTACGTGACTCGTTAAAATAAAGAACAGACACAGACTCTTGAACGGTCTGTTAAAGCAAAGCATCGTGAAATAAATGTCTGCCTAGCAGTCGAAATCGTTTTAGTTGCATTCAGTAGAATATAGTTAACACCTTTGCTAATGTGCTGTCACTCTCAGGTAATATGAAAATCCATGTTTCATATACGAAATTCCATCTTACATGTATTGAGGGGAAATGGAGGGATATTATCACGGACAACATATCTTAAAAATTTATTCATTCATTCTCAATCATAAAAAGTCCGTCACGCAGGGGCTGCGTAAAGAAAGCAAATTTCTCCTGTGAAGTTTTACACTAGAGAAATCTGCTGGTAACACAATAACACCTTGATTAGATAATGACAAATCTTTCAGTTAACTAAAATAAATTCCCAACTGAAACGGCTTCTGAATTGTAAGAATAATTTATATTTTAATAACTCAAATTTTAGTAGTCCAAGAACTAAGGAGGGGGGGGGGGCGGATGAACAGAACGTATTTGCATAAATCTCACAAAGTAACGAAGGTAAGGTAAGGTTAGAAAGGACAGGCAAGGTTAGAAGAAGCTTCCACCTGAGCCGAGAAATGACGAAGAAGCCCGAACTAATCCGAACTATACCCGACCACAACTTCATAAAAATGCAAATATCTCGGTCAATATTCAATATAGAGAATAAATGTAAATAACAATATTTATAGTACATTTAATTAGCAATAAGATTGGTTCTATACAATTTTTCGATTCGATGCATAATAACGGAGATATTTCGAATTTTCGAAAATCCCACCGCTAAACCCCCCCTCCCTCTTGTCCGATTTTAGCCATTAACGAACTTGATCTGTCTTTTTATATAAAACGGGTAAATATCGAGTTTCGTAACGATCAACCTAAAATTGCGACCGCTAGAGCGTTAACAGATATATATATATATATATATATATATATATATATATATATAGAGAGAGAGAGAGAGAGAGAGAGAGAGAGAGAATTTTGAACGGACCTCATTTTCGTCATCTCCTGGGTAGGATCGATGGACATTTGAGGAAATTTTCCAAAACTCGCATCATGAGTACGACCTCAATAGCTGATTTCCCTTATGGGAAATCTGCTAAAAAACCGATGATTAACTGTTGTGGGCGGGATTGAATGCTGAAAACATGAAAGTACAAATAACTTGCTTAATACCTGAGTTATGAGAAAATCTATGCAGCAACATTTGTAGAGTATCAACAGCTTAACAAGATTGGTTCAATAAAATGTTTCGATAAGAATAATAATTTAGGAGATATTTAGTATTTTCAAAATCTCTCCTTCGAACCCCGATTTCAGCCTATAACTAATATTATCTTCAGTGTTTAATGATACAGTTAAATCTAAAATAAAAGTCCGTCACGCAGGGGCTGCGTAAACTAAGCAGATTTCCCACGTGAAGTTATACAATAGAGAATTCTGCCCAATAACACCTGTAGTAGGAAGGGATCCCAAAACGTATTTACGAGGGAGGAATAGTTCCGGAAACGGCCACCAGAGCTTTCGGCGGAGAGTCCGGAACATGGCGGAGTCCTGCCGAGATCACACACAATACAAATGCAAATATCTCCGTTAATATTCAAGATACTAAATAAATGTATAGAACAATATTGATTCTATACAATTTTTCGATCCGACGCATAATAACGGAGATATTTTGAATTTTCAAAAATCCCCCATCTAAACCCCCCCCTCCCACTGGTCCTATTTCAGCCGTTAACGAACTTGATCTTCCTTTTTACATAAAACAATTAAATTCCGAGTTTGGTAACGATCAAACAAAAATTACGACCGCTAGGGCGTTAACAGATATATATATATATATATATATATATAAATTTGTCCGGACCTGTTTTTCGTCATCTCCTGGGTAGGATCGATGGACATTTGAAGAAATTTTTCGAAACTCGCGTCATGAGTACGACCTCAATAGCTGATTTCCCTTAAGAGAAATCTGCTAAAAATATATTCCATTAAGTTTGTAATGAGATTGGTTCTATAATTTTTTTTCGATCTGACGCATAATAACGGAGATATTAGTAATTTTCTAATTTCGATCCTCTAAATCCCCCCCCCTCCACCTAGACGGATTTCGGCCATTAACGAACTTGGTTTTAAGTTTTACATAAACCGTTTAAATATCGAGTTTTTCGTAAAGATCGAAGAAAAATTACGACCACAGACATATATATATATATATATATATATATATATATATATAAAGTTTTGAAAGGACCTCATTTTCCTCATCACCTGAGTAAGATCGATGGAATTTTGAGGGAAATATTCGAAAAAATCCTCATGAGTACGACCTCAATAGCTGAAATTCCTGAAGTGAAATCTACCCGAAGGCAGGAGCTGAGAAAATTCGTGAGGTGGATGGTGAAAATTTGGCGGTTCGTAACAATGCAGCTTTTCGGTTCCATTCCTTGAGCACGGCATTCAAGAGTTCTACCTTCAAAGGAGGGGCTATGGTTAGCCATGTGAGTTAACCACGGAGTAGCTCTTAATCTCCCTTGGTAAGACTAGAGTCGTCAGTTCGATTCTCACCTGGGCAATGGGGATTTATTAAGAGCGAACTAAATTAAATGAAATCTTCAGCCCCAGCCTGGCTAAAAAAAGGGCGGTAACCTGAATGATAACCAATCCCGAATAATAATAGTAGCACTGAGTGAATGTTAAAGAATAAAAAAGTCCTTCACGCAGGAGCTGCGTAAATTAAAAGTTTTACAATAGAGAAATCTGCGTACTGGTAATACAAGCCCACAATGAGTAAATACAAACGGTAATAAGAAATCTTTAGTTAATTTTAATAAATTCCTAAGTGAAACGGCTTCTGAATTATAAAAATCATTTATATTTTAATAACTCAAATTTTAGTGGTACAAGAACTAAAGAAGGGGGAGATTGATGAACAGAAAGTATTTGCATAAATCTCACAAAGTAACGAAGGTAAGGTAAGGTTAGAAACGACAGGTAAGGTTAGAAGAATCTTCCACCTGAGCCGAGTGGTTACGAAAACGGCCGAACTAATCCGAACTATACCCGACCACAGACTTCATAAAAGTGCAAATATATCCTTTAATATTCAAGTTAGAGAATAAATGTACATAACAATATTTATAGTAAATTTAATTTGCAATACGATTGGTTATATACAATTTCTCGATTCGATGCATAATAACGGAGATATTTTGAATTTTCGAAAATCCCTCCCCTCTTAACCGCCCCTCCCACTGGTCCGATTTCAGCCGTTAACGAACTTGATCTTCCTTTTTACAAATAACGATAAAATACCGAGTTTAGTGACGATCAAACAAAAATTGCGACCGCTAGAGCGTTAACAGACAAATATATATATGTAATTTTGAACGGACCTCATTTTCGTCATCTCCTGGGTAGGATCGATGGACATTTGAAGAAATTTTTCGAAACTCTCGTCATGAGTATGACCTCGATAGCTGATTTCCCTTAAGGGAAATCTGCTAAAACCGCATCATGAGCACAACGAGTAATTTAAGACGTGATGTAGCAGAGTCCTGACTGCCACGCCTTTGACGGGCATATATTTCTATTAAAATCGAAGTGGGGAGGGGAGAGAGATCCGAGAGAAATCGCGTCATGAGTACGACCTGAATAGCTGATTTCCCTTAAGGGAAATCTGCTTAAAAAACAGCTGATAAAAGGATTCCAGCGACACACTTTGGTATATTTTACAACTCTAGATAATTCCCGACTGTGAAAGATAAAGCGGAGGCGAAAAGCTATGGAAATGCCGCTCTATTTATCAAAGGAATTGTTGCCATTCATTTTCCGAATCACACACACATTTAATTTGCAGTCTAACAACCACCAGCATTTGTAAAGGTATAACGGCTATGGAGGAAACTAGATTCGTTAAATAGCTAAACTCCATAAAATGGCGGGTTATTAGCAGATTTCCAAATAAGTGGGAATGGAGCGTTTCTTTTTATACTAAATCCTCCAAATTCACATTTATCCTATGTAGGAGACAATATACGAGGGCGTGTTGAAAAGTAAGGTCGCCTATTTTTTTTTTTTTTTCATAAAAAATTTAATTTATTTACAACTTTGGTTACATCGTTGGAAGGGTTGAATATTTACCTATTTTTCTACATATTCGCCTTGAAGATCAATAACTTTTTGCATTCTGTTTACTAGATTTTCGAAAATTGGGGGGAAAATTCCAAATATCTCCGTTGTTATGCATCGGATCGAAAATTTGTATATAACCAATCATATTGGAAATTAAATGTACTATAAATATTGTTATATACGTTTATTGTCTATCTTGAATATTAACCGAGATATTTGCATTTTTCAGTTTTCAGCAAACCGCCACTTCTACTCACCTACATAATAAATCACATTATTGGAAGTTTAAATACCAAAAATTGTATTCAAGAGACCTTTATTATACGAGATACATGCAAATATGCCCTGGTGACCCCCCCCCCATCTTAAAGTTGGACTACTAAATTTTTATTGATTGGGATAACAATTATTCTAACTCATTATTAATTACAGTACTAGATATAGTAAATAGTTCTCAATAAAATTAATGTGTTATATTCTGATATATTTCAGTAATTGTTTTTCTTTCCGGTGTGAGGCGGGCCGACCTGTTTGTTTACATTTCTAACCTAACGCTTCCTGTCGGCAGGTTATTGAAATTGGATGAAACATTTCTTATTTCCGTTTGTATTTATTCACGGTGTTGTTGTGTTAGCAGTATGTACATTTATCTATTACTAAACTTCCCAAGGGAAATCTGCTTAGTTTACGCAGCCCCTGCGTGACGGACTGTTTAATGCCGGTGCTGTACCACTCTCCCGCCGCGTCACGTAGCCAACTGACGACTGCTTCTGGAACTTCTTCATCTGACTTGAATTTCTGTCCCCCAAGGTGTTTCTTGAGAGCGGGAAACAAGTGGTAGTCGCTGGGGGCAAGGTCCGGGCTGTATGGAGGGTGGTCGATGATATCCCAGCCGAATCCATTGAGTAGGGTGGTCGTTCCTTGGGGGACAGAAATTCACACAGAACTTCCTCATCTGACTTGAATAGATGAGGAAGTTCAAGAAGCAGTCGTCAGTTGGCTTCGTGACGCGGCGGGAGAGTGGTACGGCACCGGCATTAAAAAGCTGGTAAACAGAATGCAAAAAGTTATTGATCGTCAAGGCGAATATGTAGAAAAGTAGGTAAATATTCAACCCTTCCAACGATGTAACCAAAGTTGTAAATAAATTAAATTTTCTATGAAAAAAAAAATAGGAGACCTTAGTTTTCAATACGCCCTCGTATATATATATATATATATATATATATATATATATATATATATATATATATATATATATATTGAATATGGGCTGACCAAAGATGATGTGAAGGACTTGTCCTGGATGATTATAGGATAAGTGTGGATTATCCTATAATCATCTATAAGACTTTTGAATTATCATTTATATTGAGAACTATCTAGTACTGTAATTAATAATGAGTCAGAATAATTGTTGTCTCAATCAATCAAATTTTAGTAGTCCAAAACCCTAAGACGAGGGGGGGGGGTCACCAGAACATATTTGCATGTATCTCGTATAATAAAGGTCTCTTCAATAAACGTTTTGGTATTCAAACTTCGAATAATGTGATTTATTATGTAGCAGAGTATTATTTAAACATGAGTAGAAGTGGCGGTTTGCAGATGGCTGAAAACTGAAAAATGCAAATATCTTTGTTAATATTCAAGATATTTAATAAATGTATATGTTAATATTTATAGTAAATTTAATTTGCAATAACATTGGTTCTATACAATTTTCGATCCGACCTATGGTAACGGAGATATTTCGAATTTTCGAAAATCGACATTTGAAGAAAAATTTCGAAAATCGCGTCATGAGTACAACCTCAATAGCTGATTTCCCTTAAGGGAAATCTGCTAAACCCAACAAACAAAATAAACTGCCCCGTTTTTTACCCAACATAGACTAACTCTATCCATTTCGACCTCCTTATGAGCATTTTTGAGATAACTTTAATAATTTTGGGATATTTTAGGAAATAATTTTCTGTAGGAAATCCACGTTGCTAAGGGAGTTGCTTAAGTTAAACTTTATTTTGATATAAATGTAAGTTAACAATTTTAATTTTTTACATCTTTATTCTATGATCTTCCAGATGATGTGCTGTTGATTTGGGTATAATTCATCTGGATCCAAAAAGTCCGCCACGCACGGGCTGCGTTATGTAAACAGATTTCCCGCGTGTGTCACGTATTTGCATTTATCTCAAGACGTAAAAGTTCAATGAGAACAACATTTGGTATTTAGGCTTCGATTAAAGTTTTTCAAATTATAACGGCTTATTGTTAATATCGCATGAGTAGGAGTAGCGGTTTACTGAAGGTCTAAAACTAAAAAATGCCAATATCTAAGTTAATGAAAAGCTGAACATGATAACATTTATAGAATATTATGATAACGGTGATAGTAAGAATTTTCGAAATTCCTCCCATTTGAACTCCCCTCCCTTCGATACGATTTCAGCCATTAAGGAACTTGTTATTTCTTTCTACTTAAAACACATATATCGACTTTGATAACGATTAAACAAAAATTGCGTCCGCTACAGTCGTAACTAAGATATATATATATATTTGTTTCCTTCCTATAGTAACCCTATAAGAAGGCAGTTTATTGTTTCTGCATGTCCCATGCAAAATAGCATATCACATGCATTTGTATTAGGCTACAATTAGTTTATACATAGATTATTCCAAAAGTATGAGATAGACATATAAAAAGAATTAACAATAACAACGGTAAATTAAAGTATAAACATATAAAAAGAAGATTATTAGTCTTAAAAGAAAAAGAGAAAAGAAATAATGAATGTCTATAAATATTTTAAGTATTGTAGTTGTATCAGCTGTAATAAGTATTCAACCGATTAATTTTATCAAAAGCATGTTTTGCGAATATTTTAAAAGCATTACTATATTTAAAAAATAATTTGTCTTCTTTTATTGGAAATTTGCCTTTCTTTTTGTTCTATGTCTTGTTTTAGTTTTTGTCGTTCGTTAGTCAGTAGTCTGCAATCGTATATTAAGTGTTGACTTGTTTGTGGAGTTGAGTAATCACATGGGCAAGTATTGTTGTCTTTTATGTTAAATCGTTGGTAGTAGGAATTTAGTGTACCATGTCCTGTTACTAATTGTGTAATGTAAAAGTCTGTCTGTATGTATTTTCTGTTGAAATATGTGTTAATGTTTGGGATGAAATATATAGAGGTATATATATATAAGTTTAAAAGGAACTCATTTTCGTCACATCCTTGGTAGGATCGATGGACATTTGAAGAACTTTTTCGAAAATCGCGTCATGAGTACAACCTTAGTAGCTGATTTCCCCTAAGGGAAATCTCCAGAATGCAGGCCCTTCTAATTCCAAATTCCAATATGATATTTATCTTGAATCTGTGGACAGCATGGAGAGTAAATGGTTGTTTTTATGTGTGTATATATATATATATATATATATATATATATATATATATATAATATTGTCCTCAATATTTGTTCACACGTTTACACTTTCTGCCGCCGGGTTATCAATCTATCGTTACGCATAGGCCACTCCGAGCTGGGAAGTTGGAGAAAATGACGTGACATTTGGTAGATAAGCCCCAATGTGTAGGATTACCCACTGGCAATACAAAGACAAAGGCTAACAAAGACAAACGGCGACATTGTTGGATAAAGCTGGAGTGGGTGATAAAAAGCCGTTCACAATTCCAGCCAGATATAGGAGTCGATACAATGCTCCAGCCCGGATAATCCGAACAGCCGACATTGTACACCTCTCTTAACCGCTATTCACTCCAGCTAAACACCAACGCATCAACGGATTAATTCAATCCATCATTGATGTAAACTCTAAATTCTGTTCCTGACTTTCCTAATTTTAAATAAGTTTCCTTTTAATGATAACAAATGTTTATCAATCTTTATACGGCACTATTATTGACGATAAAATAAGAATCCATTCACATACTACGGACATGTATATATTCTTTAAGAAGTCAAAAATAACAACGTTTACATTTAAATTCCGAATTTGGTAACGTTCAAATAAAAACTGAAACCACAAAAGCACTAACATATCACTCTCTGTCTGTCTATCGATCTCTCTCTCTCTAGCTCAGATACCCGGCTTCGCTCGGGAATTCATTTGAGGCTGAATGGTGATGGTATATTTTTGGCAAGGCTTTACTTTGCACAATATTTTGACATTTACCCCTCCCAGTGTTTAGAGTTAACACCCGTCGTATCTATGGATTTGTTAATAATAAAATCAATTTTTTATGTAATACTTCACTGTCCTGCATATTGTCATATTTCCTGTTTCCTGTGAATTATGCATAGATTTGAATTATTAAGGAGAAAATATTGGCAAACATTTGAATTAATTTTTTAAGGTGAGGTACCTGGTAGTTCATATTGAAAAGAAGTGTTGAGCAAATTTCTCTAAATAACAAAATAAACAACTTTTGTTATGTACATATTTGCCGAAACCCCAATAGGAAATCACTATTATTAATTTCAGGCCTCCCATATAACCCCCACTCCTGCCCGTCCTTAGAAATGTTAGTATGGCTTATAAGAAAGGCGTTAGTACTAATTCATACCGAGTTTGGTTTAGTTCGGTTGAGTCTTTTGTGCCAAATAAAATTGTTGACTCCCGCTATAGTTTTTAGCGAATAGCTCATTTATACTTCCGTATACGGCAAAAGTGCATATAACAAAAGTTACTCTAAATTACAAAATAAACAACTTTTGTTATGAGCATATTTGCGAAAAAAGCAATAGGAAACGAAATATCGCTATTTTTAATTTCAGGCCTCCCTTATAACCCCCACACCTGTTAGTCTCAGAGAATATCAGTATAGCCTAAAGTTTAAGTTGGGCTAGTAGTAAAATACATACCAAGTTTCATAACATTCGGTTCAGCCGTTTATGCGTGAAAACGTAACAAATAAATAAACAAACATACACGAAAGAAACAATGCGTTATGGTGTCTATGACTTTGGGAAACAAAGATTATCGTGGAAATTCGCCAAAAAAATCAGTTAGGTGTACAATGACAAAGGTTGAAACTAAGCAGATTTCCCACGTGAAGTTGTACAATACAGGAATTTCACGAGTTTATAAGAGTGAAGGAAACGGCCGACCTATCTTATATATTTCGGTTATTATTCACGATAGTGAATAAATTTATATCCATATTTATAGTATATTGCTACTGACCAATAAGATGGATTCTATATAATATTTTCGATCCGACATATAATAAGGGATGTCTGAATTCAAATTTTAGAAAACCCCCCTCCCACTGTCCGATTTGTTGGCAGTCATTAACGAAGTTAATTATTTTATAATTTAATGTAACTTCTGTTAAATATCGAGTCCGGTAACCACTGAGAAAAATTGCGATCGCTAGAGAGGTAACAGTGAAGTATATATATATATAAATATATATATATATAAATAAAAATATTTTTATATACGAACATATATATATATCATTTTGAATAGACCTCATTTTCGTCATCTACAATGTAGGATCGTTGGACATATGCACAAGCAAAAGTGTTTTTTATTATTATTCCGTCATGAGTACAACCTCAATAGCTGATTTCCCTTAAGGGAAATATGCTAAAACCTTTACAGGGAGTCAATAATTATATTAGTCCTCATTTCCACATTAGTGTTTTTAATGTAAGCATATTATGACCAATGATGTAACGTTTTTAGACGTATATTTAAGCATTACGTAAATGATGTGTGTTCAAAAGTGGTTTTAAATATATATATGTGTGTGTGTGTGTCTGTTAACTCTTTAATTTCTTCGTCGTAATTTTTCTTTGATCGTTACCAAACTGTATATTTAAACTTTTTATGCAAAAATAAAGATTGAATTCGTTAATGACTGAAATAGAACCAGAGGGGGGGGGAGGCAAGTGAGGTTAAGAAGGAGGCATTTTGAAATTTCGAAATATCTCCGTTATTATATTTCGGATCGAAAAACTGTATAGAACCAATCTTATTGTAAATTAAATGTTCTATAAATGATTTTTTTCTGTATTCGTTGAATAATGGCGACATTACTAAACTGAAATGAGTGAAGAAAGTGAAACATTTTGAAATAGAGTGAAGAAAGTGAATTGCCTTCTTAATTAGTAATAAGTATACATTAAAAAATAATTTGAAAATGGAAATTAAATGCTTTTTAATGTTTCTTAACATTGTAAGAAGTTTATTTTTAACAAAATAAATTGAAATGTGAAATGGAATTATTGGTGGAAATAATCAATATATTTTAAAATTTAAATATAATTAATAATTACCTTCCGTTGTTTATATACCTGGATTTGTTTATAAACTGCACTACTTCGCAATCATCACTAGTTGTTTTATAACTTTGCTCTATAACCTTTCACAACCAGGCTTATAACTACCAACATCATACGAACAAACATACCAAATCTTCCAACATCCTAATTTTTGTTCATATTCTGGTTAGATCTGATCATCTGTATTACACGATTACAGAACAAAAAATTAATATTACACTCGTGATTTACAGAAAGTAGAATTTACAAATCTCGTGAAATTATCACACCCGCTTCGCTCGTGTGGGTAAACGTTTCACTCGAGTTGTAAAATGATCTACTTTCGTCACTTGTATAATAAATAACTATTGTACGCCTTTTTTCGCTATCTTCATTATTAACCGAGATATTTTCAGTTTTTAGTTTTATTCCTCCAATAAACCCCCAATCATAATCTTGTCATATTAATAATAAGCTGTTATACCATGAAACACATTATTTGAAGCTTAAATACCAAATATTGGTCTAGTTGAACTTTTACTTTTTGATATAAAAGCAAATACGTGGTAAATCTGCTTAGTTAACGCAGCCCCTGCGCGACGGACTTTTTGGAAAAGTGGTCTCTCGCCCAAAATAGTTTGTGAATCGCTGGTTTGATCGATTTCACAGGGCTTTGCACTATTAGTTTAAGAGAGTATAGGTAGATGTTTGATCCCAGGCGGAAAGCTGTGTTATTTTCCGGTCTGCTGCCCCCCCTCCCTTAGATTTGCGAACATCCCTGCATTATTAACCAGACTCAAACACCATAATTGTGTTGTATTGATCAAAGTCCCCCTTCGCTTATCCATAAAACATGCAGCTCTCACTACGACCGCCCTATTATTGATTCCTCTTAAATCACATACTCACTCTAATGTCAATGTCCACCTTCAATTATATTGTCAAACCGAGTTATCAACTGATAACAACAAATTAAAAATCCGTTATCTTCTTAAATATAAAAAGTCCGTCACGCAGGGGCTGCGTAAACTAAGCAGATTTCCCACGTGAAGTTATACAATAGAGAAATCTCCATAGGAGAGCCGAACGGTTACAGCAAAGGGCCGAACTAGCTTTTCGGGGGAAATTCAAAAATCCGTTATGCACCAATTTCATTAAAAATGCGAATATCTCGGTTATTATTCAAGATAGGGAATTAAATGTATAAAACAATATTTATAGCAAAATTTAATTTGCAATAAGATTTGTTTCGTACAATTTTTCGATGCGACGTATAGTAACGGAGTTAGTTCGAATGTTCAAAAACTCCTCCCCTCTAAACCCCCCCTCCCACTGCGTCCGATTTCAGCCGTTAACTGAACTAATCTTTTTTTTACATAAAACGACTAAATATCGAGTTTGGTAACGATCAAACAAAATTTGCGACCGGCTAGTGCGGTAAACAGACAGATTATTATATATTATATATATATATATTATATATATATATTTATTATATATATATAGAGATCGATAGAGAGATAGAGAGATAGATAGATAGAGAGATAGATTGATAGATATATTCAGTTTTGAACGGACATCATTCTCGTCATCTACTGGGTCGGATCGATGGTGATTTGAAGAAAAATTTCAAAAATCGCTCATGAGTACAACCTCAATAGCTGATTTCCCGATAAGGGAAATATGCTAAAATGAATGTTTGTGTGTATGTCCTTTATAGACTCGTAAACGGCTGAACCGAATTTAATGAAACTTGGTATGTATACTACTACTAAAACAGGTTGGGTTTCTGGATATATTATTATTCTCTGAGGCGAACAGGAGTGGGGGGTTATAAGGGAGGTCTGAAATTAAAAATAGCGATATTTCGTCTCCTATTGGTTTTCAGGCAAACATGCCTATAACAAAATTTGTTTATTTTGTTATTTAGAGTAACTTTTGTAATAAACCCTTTTGTCGTATACCGAAGTATAAATGTGTTATACGCTAAAAACTATAGTGGGAGTCAACAATTTTATAAGGCACATAAGACTCAACCGAACAAAACGAAACTCCGTATGTGATATGGTATTAACACTTCCCTAATTATAAGCTATATTAAAATTTCGAGGTACGTGCAGGAGTGGGGGTTATAAGGGAGGTCTTAAATATAAAATCGCGATAGTTCGTAACCAATTGATTTTTCGACGTGCATATAGCAAGAGTTGTTTGTTTTGTTATTTGAAGTAATTTTTTTTATATGCTCTTTTGCTGTATAACGATGTATAAATGAGGTATACACGAAAAACTATAGAAGGGGTCAACAATGTCATAGGACACGAAAGACTAAATCGAAATCACCGAAAACTCCGTATTTTTTACTATAAGCTATATTAACATTTTTAAGAACGAACAGGAGTGGGAGTTGTTAGGGAGGCATGAAATGAAAAATCGTCATATTTCGTTTCCTATTGTTTTGATTTTTTGGCGAACGTGCACGTAACAAAAGATGTTTAATTTGATAATTAGAGTAACTTTATTATTATTATGGGGGAGGTTTATACTCAGTGAAAACTGGAGTAAAATCCATATCGGGGGGAAATCCAACCGATATGGAGTTTGTGAGTGTGACCATATTAACTGGGGAAATTTTAAAATTTTTTCGCACGATTCTAGCAGTAACATGAAGTACGCCCTTGCTGTGCTTCTTTTAATGCTGTTGGCAGATTCAAGTTCTTGGTGCCTGCTATCGATGTTTTTGGACACTAGTCCCCACATGAACTTACTATAATAGTCGTAACTATTCAATTCAGTTTGTATACCTCTTTGAGCTCGATAGCCAATTCTTGATATTTTCTTAACTTTTCGGCATGGGATTTTCGAATATTCTCATCATTGGGCACTGCAATGTCAATAATATCAGCAGTCTTATTGATCTTGTCAATAAGATATTATTGATAATATTATTATTACTATTATTATTATTATTATATACATCTTTATCGTAATTTAGTATTTTAGTTGGTGCCATAGCAACGCGCGCAGGGTAAAGCTAGTTATAAATAAATATATTTATTTTTAGCAGATTTCCCTTAAGGGAAATCAGCTAATGAGGTCGTACTCATGACGAGAGTTTCAATAATTTCTTCAAATGTCCATCGATCCTACCCAGGAGATGACGAAAATGAGGTGCGTTCAAAATTATATATATATATATATTTGTCTGTTAACGCTCTAGCGGTCGCAATTTTTGTTTTATCGTTACGAAACTCGATATTTAACCATTTTATGTAAAAAGACAGATCAAGTTCGTTAATGGCTGAAATCGTACCAAAGGGAGGGGGGGTTTAGAGGGGGGATTTTCGAAATATCTCCGTTATTATGCATCGGATCGAAAAATTGTATAGAACCAATCTTATTGCAAATTAAATTTACTATAAATATTGTTATATACACTTATTCTCTATCTTGAATATTAACCGAGATAAGCGGAAGCTTCTAACCTAACCTGTTGTTTCTAACCTTACCTAACCTTCTTTACTTTGTGAGAATTATGCAAATACGTTCTGTTCATCTGCCCCTCCCCTTCATTAGTTCTTGGACTACTAAAATTTGAGTTATTAAAATATAAATTATTCTTACAATTCAGAAGCCGTTTCAGTTGGGAGTTTGTTAAAATTAACAGAAAGATTTCTCATTACCGTTTGCATTTACTCAAGGTGGTGTTGTGTTACCAGTATGCAGGTTTATCTATTGCTAAACTTCACGAGGGAAATCTGCTTAGTTTACGCAGCCCCTGCGTGACGGACTTTTTAATAATATACTCTACAGGAGGGAATTTCGGCAAATATTTATGGAAAGAGACCCCTTTTCGAAAATGAACTGGTATCCTCAGACCCCCCATAGCCAAATTTCTTTAAAAAGTCCGTCACGCAAGGGCTGCGTAACTAAGCAGATTTTCCACATGTTGGACTGACACTACTAGAGCTCATCTAAAAAAAAAAAAAATTATTATTGGAAGTGAGCTTTCAATCAAATTTTAATCGGCGTAGTCATCACACTAACTATTTGCATGTATCTTATAAATTTAAGTCTGTTCAAAACAATATTTGGTATTTTGCTTAGAATAAGATTTTTCACGGTATATTCTCTTACTTTTAAAGTGCGATGATTAAAAGTGGAGGTTTACTGAAGGTTAAAAAATAAAAAAAAAAAAAAAAACTAAAAAAAAAAAAAAAAAAAAAAAGAAAAAAAAAATCCAAATATCTCGAATAATAATGAAAAAACGTAAATAATAATATTTATACGACATTAAATGTACAATAAGCTAAGTTCTATACAATATTTCTATCTGACGCCTTATTGCGGTGATATTTTAAATTTACGATATTTTAAATTATCGTACGATATTCCCCCCTCTACCCTCCCCCAGTCCCCGTGTGCGATTACAGACATTAACTACCTCGACCTTTAGTTTTGAACGAAACACTCATATATCGAGTTTGGTAACGATCAAACAAACGTTTCGGCCGAAAGAACGTTCGCAAACAAATATATTTATAATTCTGAACGGATCACATTTTCGTCACCTTCGGACCAGGATCGACGGCATATGAAGACATTTTTTGAAATCGAATAATGATTTCGACCTCAATAGCTGATTTCCATCCAAGGGAGAGCCATCCGTTTCTAGCCAAGATGAGACTATGGATTTTACTTAACGAGTTCTTCATAAAATAAATTCCCATTTGCCCGGGTGGAAATCAAACTCACCACTCTCAGATTACCAAGTTAGAGTACTCGACAAGGGAGCGACCCTTTTATCGTGTTTCGGTGTTGAGATTAAATGTACTACCACTTTTCACAGCAGTGTTGGAAGTAAAGAATATTTACGTTACTTGGAGAGAGAAAAATACGTCCAATTCTTCACAAATTTTTAGTTCAGCGCTAAGCACTCTCGAAGACTATTGCCTCCATCTTCAGAGCTACTTGCATGCGCTCATTGGGAAAGACAGCAAGCGACTCCACTACCATTTTCTAAATAATACAAAAGATTAATAACTTAATATGTAATTAATGTAATACCTGTTTTGAAATTTAAAATAATGTAATAACAAAACTGAAATGATTCACGACGACCGAAAATTCTCAATTGCGTAAAAAATCGAGAACGACACTGAACTTTTTATAGCATTACACGTGTGATTATTTATTAAATATTTAATTATACAAAAATACAGAATACAATTTTCCATTACTCAGCCGTTTGACAATTTAAAAATTTAGAAACACAATATTTTTAAACAGCATTCCAGTGATATGTTTGAATATGAAAGACTGAGAGAAAGGGGTTGACATTATGTCAAATGCAAACGTCAAAAGAAAATTAAATTGATGCTCTACTCTTTCAAATTAGATTTTATTCAAACTCAATCGAATCAGATTTAGAAAAACTGTTTTTCCTATTTTGGGGGAAAACTAACATCCTACTAAAGTAGGTGGAAAAGTGTTCGTTATTCGCATTGAATTAATAAGTAGTTCTATTTGGAAAAATAAACAGCATAAGGGTAATTCGCTAATTACAGGATGCAATTCAATTAAAGGGAAGTGAAGTAGTGGTTTTATTTCTGCATAAATAGTTTATTTCACTTTCCGTTTCGGTGGCTCAGTTGGTCGCCATCTTCGGGGAAAAAATAAAACGTCTGTCACGCAGGGGCTGCGCAAACTAAGCAGATTTCCCACGTGAAGTTATACAATAGAGAAATTTCAGTTAATGAAATGGCCGAACTAGCTTTTGGCGGGATAGTCACTTCGTCCGTTAGCCGCCCAGATTTAATAAAAATGCAAATATCTCGGTTAATATTCAAGATAGAGAATAAATGTATATAACAATATTTATAGTAAATTTAATTTGCAATAAGATTGATTCTGTACAATTTTTCGATCCGACGCATAATAACGGAGATATTTCGAATTTTCGAAAATCCTCCCCTCTAAACCCCCCCTCCCACTGGTCCGATTTTAGCCGTTAACGAACTTGGTCTTTCTTTTTACATAATACAACTAAATATTGAGTTTGGTAACGATCAAACAAACATTGCGACCGCTAGAGCGGTAACAGACAAATATATATACAGTTTTGAACGGACCTCATTTTCGTCATCTACTAGGTGAATGGAATGGAAATCTGCTAAAAGTAAGAACATATACCTAAGTACGTCACTGGAAACAAAAAGAATATGAATAAATCATCAAGCCGAAATTTAAATAAACATTTAAAGTAAAGCCTCGTTTGAAAAAACACGAAAATAAATTTTATTGGGCGTCATAATTTACCTCATGATGGTGACATATTGAGGCAACGAATCCCATTGGATAAGTATAGTTGAAGAAAAAAGCCAACATATTTTGTACAAGACTCATTACTGTACAATATGAAAGTGGGAGGGGGGAGAGGGTTGAAATCATCTAAAAGAAAAATTCCGACACGCAGATGTAGCGTTAACTAAGCAGATTTCCCACTACCGTTACGTATTTGCATTTATCAGAAAAAAAGAAAATGTTCAATGATAAAAGCATTTGGTATTTTGGCATCAAATAAAGTGCTTCATAATATAACAGCCTATTATGAATATGACATTAGTCAGAGTGGGGGTTTAGTGGAGCCCGAAAACTAATAAATGCAAATATCTCGGTTAATAATCGATATAATTAAAAAAAAGTTCTTAACAGCGTTTGTAGAACATTCAATTAACAATAAGATTAGTTCAATATAATTTTTCGACCCGGGGTATAATAATGGCGATATTTCCAATTTTCGAAATCCCTCCTCTAAACCTCCCTTCGACTCGTTCGATTTCAGCCATAAATGAACTCGGCCTTTAGTTATACATGAAACGCTTATATATAGACTTTGCTTATGGTAAAATAAGAATTGCGATCACTAGAGTGGTAATAGACAAGTATATATACCTACATACATATATGGTGTTATTTTTTTTTGAGTTTTGGTCAATGCTGGTGAAAAAATCTTAGTGTTTCCAATATTTCCAGTATATTTATTTTCTCTTATTCAGGGCTAAGAAGTACAGGTACTACTTTATATATGTATTTTACATAGTTACACTCTAATAACAATGAACACTGTATATATATACTCAACCGCAAAAAAAACCGGACACTTAGATTTAGTCTTATAATTTTGTTAAATACTTAATATATATGTATATTAATCTTTTTAATTAAAATAATTCGTTAATCTATAGGTTATTTAAACAAAATTTGCCAAAAGTGAATCATTTTTATTGATTATTTACAAAAAAATACAAAAGAAAAAAAAAAAAGATAAATTAACACATTTAAAAAAAAAAAAATTATTCTTCATTTTTATTACAGTGAATGGTAGACTTCGTTACCCCACGCGTGTCGGCAATGTAACGTAAGCTCCGGCCTACCATCTAAGTTATGAAAGACCCATTATTCTGGACCGAAATAAAAATAAAAACATTAATTAAAGAAAATGCTTGGTTAATAATTAAAGATGTTTAAAAATTGTGCCGAAAAACTACTTACATTTTAGAAAAGATCAACTTGACGACAAATAAATCTAATCTGAAGTTTTATCTTAATTGTTTTTACTAATACTGGAAGGGGATTAGTTTCAATGGGACCTTAGACCCTCTAAATTCTGTGTAATAACTAGAATACCTCCACATAAAGAAAATTTGGGCTGAAAATATAGCTTTTAATACGTCAAAAATGAAGTGTCCGGTTTTTTTTGTGTTTTTTGCGGTTGAGTGTATAAAGTACGTACCTGGTACTTATATAGACCCTGAAGAAGAGGAAAATAAATATTCTCGAAACATATTTGGAATGAACCATTAAATAATTTTTGTTTTTTCAACCAACAGACTGACCAACCAAAACTACCTAAAAAACAACAAAAAACACACACGCACAAATATCTATATAATTATATATATATATATAATATATATATATATATATACATATAGTATATAATTTTTAAAAAGGACCCATCCTCACATTTTCGGTCTCAATCTGCTAGTAAGGATCGATGGACATTTGAGGAAATTTTCCGAAAATCACGTGATCAGTAAGACCTCAAAAGCTGATTTCCCTTAATGGAAATCTGCTAAAACGTCACAAGGAATGCGAATTACTTCAAAACGCTGTCAATCGGAATTAATTCAAAATCTATCGAATCAGATTCAGAAAATGACTATTTTATATTTGAGGAAAAAGTTACATTATGCAATACTAAAGGTGAGGGGAAAATGTCTGCTGTTTCCGTGTAACTGATAAGTCGTTCTAATTTGTAAATTAAACACTTTTAGGATAATTTGCTAATTACAGCCTGTATACGACCTGACAGGATAGTATCTAATTAAAGGAGAACATAATGGAGGTTTTATTACTCCATAAATTGTTTATTTCTCTTTCTGGTCGGTCCATCTTCAAGCTAGGAAAAATGTACCAATATTTTCGTACGACCGCCGGTTTTAAACAACGATCAAATTGTAATACAGACAAATAAATAAACATTTAATAAAAAAAAAAGTCCGTCACGCAGGGGCTGCGTAAACTAAGCAGATTTCCCACGTGAAGTTTTACAATAGGGAAATCTGCCTAATAACAACTGTAGTAGTAAGAAACCTCTAAACCTAAAACATTATTTAGGGCGTAACAACCCAGTAGTTTTTAGCCCCAAAAACAGTTGACCTAACCTCTAAACCTATTCACGAGGGGCGAAGTTATAGAAACGGCCGCCAGAGCTCTCGCCGGAATGTTCGAACATCGCCTACTGGATGACCAGTATCACGCAGAATTACAAATGCAAATTATCTCAGTTAATATTAAAGATACAGAATAAATGGAATAGAACAATATTTATAGAACATTTTATTTGAAATAAGATTCAATCTATACAATTTTTCGATCCAACAATAATTACGGAGATATTTTTGAATTTTCAATAATCCCCCCCTCTACCCCCCCCCTCCCACTGGCCCGATTCCAGCCATTAACGAACTTAGTCTTCCTTTTTACATAAAACGATTAAATTTCCGAGAAATTTGGGTAAAGATCAAACAAGAATTGCGACCGCTAGAGCGTTAACAGACAAATATATATATATATATATATATCTAGATATATATAGATATATATATATATATATATATATATAGATATATAGATATATATATATAATTTTGAACGGACCTCATTTTTCGTCATCTCCTGGGAGGGATCGATGGACATTTGAAGAAATTTTTCGAAACTCGCATCATGGAGTACGACCCCAATAGTGGATTTCCCTTAAGGGAAATCTGCTAAAAGTCCGTCACGCAGGGGCTGCGTAAACTAAGCAGATTTCCCACGAGAAGTTTTACAATAGAGAAATCTGCCTAATAACAACTGTAGTCGTAAGAAACCTCTAAACCTAAAACATTATTTAGGACGTAATAACCCATTAGTTCCTAGCCCCAAAAAACAGTTAACCTAACCTCTAAACCTATTCACGAGGGACGAATAGTTATAGAAACGGCCGCCAGAGCTCTCGGCGGAAAGTCAGAACATAGCCTACTGGTGACCACACGCAGAATACAAATGCAAATATCTCGGTTAATATTCAAGATACAGAATAAATGTATAGAACAATATTTATAGCAAAGTTAATTTGCAATAAGATTGGTTCTATATACTTATCGATCCGACGTATAGTAACGGAGATATTTCGAATTTTCACAACCCCCCTCTAAACCCCCCTTCCCACCGGTCCGATAACAGCCATTAACCCACTTGATCTTCCTTTTTACATAAAACGATTAAATTCAGAGTTTGTTATATCTCAAACAAAAATTGCGACCGCGAGAGCGAAAACACACAAATATATATATAGATATATATATATATATATATATATATATATATATATATATATATATATATATATATAAAATTTTGAACGACCTCATTTTCGACATCTCCTGGGTAGGATCGATGGACATTTGAAGAAATTTTTCGAAACTCGCATCATGAGTACGACCTCAATAGCTGATTTCCCTTGAGGGAAATCTGCTAATAAATGTGCATAAAAAATTACAAATATGACATTTATTGGGTATCATATTGAACCTTATCATTGTGACAAATTGAGTTATCGAAACCCATTACAAATGTAAAATATAAACATCAAAAGGAGAGAGAATTACTCCTCAACACTTTCAAATTAGATTTAAGAACAATAGAAAAAGATTTAGAAAATCAGTATTTTCTATTTTGAGGAAAAACTAATATTATACTAAAGCAAATGGAAAAGTGTCTGTTAATTGCGTTGAATTGATAAGTAGTTCTATTTGGCAAAATAAATAGATTTAGGATAATTCGATGAATACAGTATATAATCCTATTAAAGAAGAACAATATAGTCGCTTTATTCTAACATAAATTGACTATTTCCCTTTGAGTTTCAGTGGCTCAATTGGTCAATATCTTCGGGCTAATATAAAATGTATTGTACGAATGAATATCATATTTAACGTTAAGGGTGAGATACATTGAGGGACCGAAACTGATTGAAAATGTAAAATACTGACTTTAATAAGAAAGGGAATTAATCCACAGCCTTTACAAATTAGATTTTATAAAGAAAATTAAATATAAAATTAAAATGTAAAGAATTTGATTTAGAAAATCTGTACCGTCTATTTTGTGGAAAAACTAACGTTAAACTAAAGCAGTTCTGAAAATGCCTGTTATTTGCGTGGAATTGATAAGTAGTTGTAAGTGGCAAAATAAACAGCTTTAGGATAATTCGCTAATTACTGGATAGAAACCACTTAAAGTGGAGCAAAATACAGATTTTATTCCCCCATAAATTATTTACTCCACTTTGGTATTTTGTCACAATCTTCAGTTTATTCATCCACAAATCGTTTCTCTTCCTGTATCGGTCGCTCCATTGGTCACCATCGTCAGGACAACTGAAGAAAAAGTACCAATTATTTTCCTAGGATTATCAGTGTAGAGAATAAATTGTCAGAAAGAAATTTAAGTAATTTGTTTTAAGTAAGGTCTCATTACAAAAACCACAAAAACTTAATTAATTGCAAAGAATGACATAATATCCAATCTTAAAATGATGAGAATGCGTCACCGAAACTGATTTGAAATGTAAAAAAGTCCGTAGTGATTTAAATACGGCAAAGAGAATCTTTCAATTATTTTTCCCTACTGAAACCCTTCCAAATTGTAATAATAATTTTATATTTTATAAAAAATCTATCCAAGAACTAATAAGGTAATTAGAAAAATCTACATTTACTCATTTGAGGAAAAACCTAATCCGAACTATACCCGACCCACAGACTTCATAAAAATGAGAATATCTCGGTTAAAATTCTAGCATTAAAGGAACCATATAACTATTGATAGGTTTTATTCTTGCAATAAGTTAATTTTGGTTGCTCCATCTTCAGGCTAACGAACAAAAGTACCACTATTTTCCGACTAAATACCGAGTTTGGTTTTAAACAACCATTAAATTGTAATACAGACAAACAAATAAACATTCAATCAAAATAAATCTTCACCAAAAAATATATATATAAAAAACTACATATATAGATTTTTTGAAAATCATATTTAACCATAAGACGATCTCAATAGCCACCGATTCCCTTAAGAGAAATCTGTTAATATAAACATCAAAAGGAAAGAGAATTATTCCAAAACCCTTCCAAATTATAATTTATTTAAAATCTATCGAAGAGTAATTAGAAAAATCTACATTTACTCATTTGAGGAAAAATTTTAAACTAAACCAAGTAAAAATATTTGAGAATAAACTAGCATTAAAGGGAACCATGATATAGGTTTTATTCTTCCAAAAACTGTTTATTTGTCTTTGTGTTTTGGTTGCTCCATCTTCAGGCTAGAAAAAAAGTAACAATACTTTCCTACTAACGTCGGTTTTAAACAACCATCAAATTGTAATACAGACAAACAAATAAACATTCAATCAAAATAAATCTTCATAAAAAAAAAACTACAAATATATAATTTGTTGTGTATCATATTTAACCATAAGACGATGACAAATAGAGCCACCGAAACTGCTTTGAAATGTAAAATATAATCGTCAAAAGGAAAGCGAATTACTACACAGCCCTTAAAAATTAGAATTTATTTAAAATCAACGGAAGATTATTTAGAAAATCTGCATTTCCTAATTTGAGAAAAAACTAGCATTAAACTAAAGCAGGTATGAAAGTGTCTACTGTTTGCTTAGAATTGATAAGTAGTTTTAACCGCCAAAATAAACAGCTGTAGGATAATTCGCTAATTACAGGGCAGAATCCAATTAAAGGGATGCAAGTTGTTTATTTATCTTTCTGTTTTGGTCGGTCCATTTTCAGGCTAGGAAAAAAGTACCAATATTTTCCGATGAACGTCGGTTTTAAACAACGATCAAATTGTAATACAGAAAATAAGTAAACATTTAATCAAAATAAATGTGCATAAAACAACTACGAATAAAAAACGTCCGTCACGCAGGGGCTGCGTAAACTAAGCAGATTTCCCACGTGAAGTTTTACAATAGAGAAATTTCACGAGAGCCCAGCCATTCAAGGGGAACGGCCGAACTAGCTTTTGGCGGGAAAGTAACTCTCGTCCGTTAGGCGCCCATATTTAATAAAAACGCAAATATCTCGGTTAGTATTCAAGATAGATGATAAATGTATGTAACAATATTTATAGTACATTTAAGTTGTAATTAGATTTAACGAACTTGATCTTTCTTTTTACATAAAACGACTAAATATCGAGTTTGGTAAGAATTAATCCTATAAGGGCAAATATATATAACAGTTTTGAACGGACCTCATTTTCGTCATCTACTAGGTAGGATCGATGGGCATTTGGAGAAAAATTTCGAAAATTCCCTTAAGGGAAATCTGCTAAAATGTATTGGGTATCATATTTAACCTTATGAACGTGAAAAATTGAGTCATCGAAACTGATTACAAATGTAAAATAAACATCAGAATGAAAGAGAATTACTCCTCAACACTTTCAAATTAGGGGATGTTCCAAACATATTAACTTTACCGATTCACCACATATACAGCTCAAGCAATTGTTCACAATAGAAGACAAATCAAAGGCCTTTGATACCTATAAATTTGTTATTAATGCGCTTAAAGTACGAGCTTTCATAATGTTTGATTGATTTATCACTTCCTACACAAGCTGTAAATATTTCATTTATTATTATTATTATTTGTATATTTTATTTATCTATTTATTTTTCATAATTAATATTGTACCTTCGGAATTGATTGATGATTTCGAAGAATTGTATGTTTAATTTGTCTATTATTATACATATAATTTTTATTTCATTTACTTATTATTATATTTCTATTTTATTTTATTATTATTTATTTATTTTTCACCATAAATTTTTATTTCAACAAATTATCTTTAATATAAGCAGACTAATGAAATTTTATGTTCTTGTTTATTTTTCTTTTCTTTTCTTTCTTTCTGTTTCTTTATTTTTGTTTCTATTAATTTAAGATTACTTATTGTTGTTGTTGTTGTATAGGGTTTAAGGGCGAAAAACTACCAGGTTATCATCGCCCTGTAATATTTATAATTCACATTTTGGTATCCTCATCCATATCGCCATTTTAACAATATAAACGACGATACAAACAATTGCACTTTAAATTTCTTTGTATAAACTCGTGTTTTTTACACACACAATTACACAATTTATGGAGTTCTTTCGGGTCATCTCCAAGGGCCACTTCTTTACTATTGGAGATATTGTATTTGTTTCTAATATCTGTATACTTATGGCATTCCATTAATATGTGATATATAGTCAGTTCTGTGTTACATTTCTCACAAATCGGGGGTTGATCTTTTGTCATAAGATAGCCATGCGTAAGTCGTGTGTGCCCAATTCAGAGTCTTCCTAATACAACTTCATCTCTTCTGTTGTCTCTTGTCGAACATAAGATTACTTATGTATCAAATTTGAAGATCACAATGTTGAGTAAGCTATTTTAACTATAATGTAATTCATTGTTTATTCATATACTAATTATAGCCAAATTACGTATTTTATCAATCACCAATATTATTGTAATACTTTCGAGAAGTATTGTACCTACCTATGTGTTTTAATTTTTCTTTTCTTTTTTTTTTAATAAAAATTCGGACCCTTGTAAAAAGTTTATACTTAAATACAGAATTTTGATATTACCTTATCTATCTCAACTTCAAATTAGATTTAAAATCAATAGAAGAAGATTTAGAAAATCTGTATTTTCTATTTTGAGGAAAGACTAATATTGTACTAAAGCAAATGGAAAAATGTCTGTTAATTGTGTTGAATTGTAGTTATAATTGGCAAAATAAATAAATTTAGGATAATAAGATAACTACAGTCTGTATACGTCCTGACAGTATATAATCCTATTAAAGGAGAACAATGTAGTCGTTTCATTCCAAAATAAATTGACTATTACTCTTTGTGTTTCGCACAATTGGTGACTATATTCGGTCTAAAATTAAATTTATTTTAAGAATTAATATCATAATTAACCTTGTCGAAAATTGAGGAACTGGAAATGATTGAAAATAAAAAATGCAGACTTCAAAAGGAATTCGTACTACTTCACAACCTTTATAATATAATGTCTGTTTTGCATTAAAGTGAAATATTTTTACAAAACTAAAACGATTCACGAACGACTGACAATTCTCAATTACTACAAAAATCGAGAATGATCCCAAACATTCTATAGCATTCTGCTTAGAAATTTAATTAGTAAAAAACACCAAATCATAATTGTCCATGTCTTTTGGCAATTTAAAAATTAGAAAACGTGTTTTTTAAAAGAGCCTTCCAGTGACATATTTGAATATGAAAAAGGGGAAAGAGGGGTTGACATGATGTCAAATACAAACGTCAATAGAAAATTAAATTGATGCCCTGCCCTTTGAAATTACATTTTATTTAAAATCTATCAAATCAGATTTAGAAAATTTCTATTTTGAGGAAAAACAAGAATTAAAAGTAAAGGAGGTAGGAAAATGTCTACTATTTGAATTGATAAATATTACTAATTAACAAAATAAATAGCTTTAGGATAATTCGCTAATTACTGGACAGAATCCAATTAAAGGATAGCAAAATACAGGTTGTATTCCTCCATAAATTATTTATTTCTCTTTGGTATTTGGTCACAATCTTCAGGCTAAAAAACAGAATTACTAATACATTCCAACGAGCGTCAGTGGAAAAGCACAAAAAGTAAACGAATTGTAACACAGTAAAATAAATAAACAATTAATGTAAAAACTTATTTCAAAAACAAAAAAAAAAAAAAATTAATTGTACACAATAATGTCATGTCCAACCTTTAAATGATGACAATTTGAGCCACCGAAACTCATTGGAAATGAAAAGTTTAATCAAGAAAGGAACCATTTTTTTATGAGCTTAATTACTACTGCATACTCAGACTTATCAAACATAATTTATATTTTGTATGAATTATTCATATATTAAAAATAGAGAAATACATGTTTAACGATGAACATTTTGGATTCTAAGCCAAAAATAAATTGAATATCTCCTGAAGGATCTTCTACAAATAAATGAGTTATAAAATCCTTCACTTCATACACAAGGGATTGTAATAAAATATCGTGTTGGCTTATATATTTTATATTGGCCTTCAACTTAATTTCTTTTATTAAAATGCATCATATATTATCAAAACGAGTTTAACAACGTCTATTGACATTCCGTAATATCTCACAAATTCATCAAAGTTTCAAACACTTTAAATAGCAGAACTGACATAGTATGGATTACTATATAAAAGTATCTCAATATTTTATTATAAAATTACCATAATTTTTTAATGTACCGTATGACCTTATAACTTGTTGGTTAAAATAAATCTTTAAAATTGGTGTTGTTTTATGATATAATACGCTTTAAATAAGCATATATTTCATAAAAGGTTTGACATCCGTAATAATAAAATCTCACCTTATAATAATAGATAATATTACTCCTCAATACTTTAATATTTGTAAACAATGTTAAACCCCTCACCAGAACAAAATAAAACAAATTAAAATCAGTAAAAATGACATAAAAGGAATTCATTTATTTCGTGTAGCTTAATCAAAATCACTCATAGAATAATTGTCATTGTGAAGAAAAGTGTGTGGTTTTAGAGATATAACTGATAAAACTGTCAAAAGGACAAACAATTAAAAAAAGTATGTCATTTTCTTGACGTACTTGGTGACGTCGTCATATCAGCGATGTAGAAAGAAGAAAGTCATAAGAGTAAAAAAGACCCGCGTTTGCCGAGTGCCGGCACGATACTGAGCCAGCTAGAGCAGGCATGGAGCTAGGGGTGGGGAGGGGGTGGCGGGGAAGGCTCGGAGAAGGGGTGGGGGTATATCAACCCCTTCTCCTCCCTTATCTACTTATCTTATCACTAGCCAATTTATTAGTTAGCTTCAACGAACACTTGTTTAGGTCTCACTCGGCGTTTTAGCGGATTTCCCCTTAGGGAAAACTCAATCAAGATGTGATTTTCGACAAATGTCTTCAAATGTCCGTCGATCTTCTGCAATTATTATAATTATAATACAGTGGTACATAACTAAAATTTAAAAAAAACAATTTTACTTCTATGTACAATAAAAATCCGTCACACAGGGGCCGCGTAAACTAAGCGGATTTCCCTTGTGAAGTTTAACAATTGATAAATCTGCATACCGCTAACACAACACAACCGTCAATATTAAGTGAATAAATACAAACGGAAACCGTCTCAAATGTAAAAAAACAGCTCTGCCAACGTCTCACCAAAAAGAAAAACAATTACTGAAATATATCAGAATATAACATATTAATTTTCTTGAAAACTATTTACTATATCTATGGCTGTAATTAATAATGAATCAGAATAATTTTTATCTTACTCAATCAAATTTAAGTAGTACTAGAACTAAAGACTGCCCCCGGCCCAGTCTTTAATTCTTGTACTACTTAAATTTGATTGATTGAGATAAAAATTATTCTGATTCATTATTAATTACAGCTAGGGGGTCACCAGAACATAGTTTAATGTATCTCGTATAATAAAGATCTCTTGAAAACAATATTTGAAATAAAGTTGGCTTCGAATAAAATGGTTAATATTATGTAACAGAGTACTGTTTATGTAACATGAGTAGAAGTGGGAGTTTGCTGAAGGTTGAAAACTGAAAACTATGTATCTCGGTTAATATACAAGCTAGAGAATAAATGTATAAACAATATTTACAGAATATTACATTTGCAACAAGATTGATTCTATACAATTTTTCGATCCGACGTATAGTAACGGAGACATGTCGAATTTTCAAAATACTCCTTTTCTAACCCATCCCCCTTCTCCTAGACCGATTTTAGCCGTTAAAGAACTTGGCCTTTGGTTTTGCATGAAAAGTATATATATCAAGTTTGGTACTATAAAACAATAATTGTGACCGCTAGAGCGGTAAAAGCATTCAATTTCGAACGACCTCATTTTAGTCCTTTCCTACGGTCGATGGACATATGAAGAAAAATTTCGAAAATCGCACCATGAGTACGACCTCAATAGCTGATTTCTCCCTTCAGGAAAATCATCTGAAAACTATGTATTGTAATCCCTAAAATTTTCGGTTTTCAAATTTCATTTTTTCTAGTTTGCCCTTCATTGAATCCATATCGACTAGTTTCGGCAATGTCACCAACACATAACTTTAAAAAAGTCCGTCACGCAGGGGCTGCGTAAACTAAGCAGATTTTCCACGTGAAGTTTTACAATAGATAAAATACTGGCAACACTACCGTGAATGTTATTTTTATTTATTTATTAACGTCCACTTTTTGCAACTTAGGCTAATCGGGACGGGTTATCTACAGGTTACCACCCTTTTCTAGCCAGGGTGGGATTTTAGGACGTTATTTAATGAATTTCGTCACTAAATAATTTCCTTTGCCCAGGCAAGAATCGAACTCGCCACTCTAGGTTTACCATGTGAGATAAAGGTCAACGCTTTAACTCGCATGGCTAACCTGAGCCCCAATGAATGTTAAATGAATAAATACAACCAGAAATGAGAAATCTTTCTTTCAATTTACAAGTTAATAATCTCTGCAACGGAACTGAAATGTGAACAAACAGGTCAGCCAACCTCGCAGAGCTGAATAGGTAGACAGAAATATTCTAGACCGGAAGATAAAACAGTTCATAAAATATATCTAAATGTAACTTATTAATTTTATTGAAAACTATTTAATGTATTAAGTACTGTAATGAGTCAGGATAATTTTTATCACAATCACTCAAATTTTAGTAGTCCAAGAATATAAGACGGAGGGAGGGATCAACAGAACATATTTACACGTATCTCGTATAATAAAGGTTTCTTGAGAACAATATTTGGTATTTAAGCTACAAATGAAGTGGTTTATTATTTAACAGAGTATTGTTTATGTGACATGATTAGAAGTGGGGGTTTGATGAAGGTTGAAACAGAAAAAATGTAAATATTTTTGAATATTGGTTAATATTCAAAGTAGAGAATAAATGTATTAACAATCTGTCTGGATTTGTGCTGGCTGGTGGAGGTCCATCATCAACGGAAGGATCAAAAAGGTCAAGCACCTCCACTCTTAATACTTCTTTTAGCAGATTTCCCTTAAGGGAAATCAGCTATTGAGGTCGTACTCATGATGCGAGTTTCGAAAAATTTCTTCAAATGTCCATCGATCCTACCCAGGAGATGACGAAAATGAGGTCCGTTCAAAATTATATATATATATATATATATATATATATTTGTCTGTTAACGCTCTAGCGGTCGCAATTCTTGTTTGATCTTTACCAAACTCAGAATTTAATCGTTTTATGTAAAAAGGAAGACTAAGTTCGTTAATGGCAGAAATCGAACCAGTGGGAGGGGGGGTTTATAGGGGGATTTTTGAAAATTCAAAATATCTCCGTTATTATGCGTCGGATCGAAAAATTGTATAGAATAAATCTTATTGCAAATTAAATTTACTATAAATATTGTTCTATTCATTTATTCTGTATCTTGAATATTAACCGAGATCTTTGCATTTGTTTTCTGCGTGATACTGGTCACCAGTAGGCTATGTTCGAACTTTCCGGCGAGAGCTCTGGCGGCCGTTTCTATAACTTCGCCCCTCGTGAATAGGTTTAGAGGTTAGGTCAACTGTTTTTTGGGGCTAAAAACTACTGGGTTGTTACGCCCTAAATAATGTTTAAGGTTTAGAGGTTTCTTACTACTACAGTTGTTATTAGGCAGATTTCCCTATTGTAAAACTTCACGTGGGAAATCTGCTTAGTTTACGCAGCCCCTGCGTGACGGACTTTATTGTTTATAGGTCAGTTCCTTCTCCATCTCCTAGTTATGGTATTTTGTTATTTGTTGCTTTTAATACTAATTTGTAACGTTTTAGTCATAAGTGTTGCATTGCGTTTTATATATTTGTTTGTTTTTTAAATGTTTTTAATAATCGACTACCTTTGTTGACTTTTACATTTATTTATTTATTTATTCATATATATTACATGTTTTTGAAAGTATAAATGTTGTGTCACAGAGCACTGATGATGGGACGGTTCGCCCCAAAAGTACTTTGCCTGTAATAAAGAAGTATTAAGAGTGGAGGTGTTTGACCTTTTTGATCCTTCCGTTGTATTAACAATGTTTATAGTACATAATATTTGCAACAAGATTAATTCTATACAATTTTTTGATCCAACGAATAGTAACGGAGATATTTCGAATTTTCAAATTTTTCCCCCTCTCCATAGTCCGATGTTAGACGTTAACAAATTTGGTCTTTGTTTTTGCATGTAACGCTTAGATATCGAGTTTGGTAACGATAAAACAATAATTGTGGAAGCAAGACAACCTCAATAGCTGATTTCCCGGCTAAAACGGATAAATATGATATTCATTCGTAATAGTTATTTATTATACTAGTGACGAAAGTAGATCATTTTACAACTCGAGTGAAACGTTTACCCACACGAGCGAAGCGAGCGTGGTAATTTCACGAGAGTTGGAAATTCTACTTTCGTCACGAGTGTAATATTAATTTTTTTCTGTAATCGTGTAATACATGATCAGATCTAACCAGAATATGAACAAAATTAGGATGTTGTGAAGATTATGGTATGTTGTTGGTAGGTTATAAGCATGGTTGTGAAAGGTTATAAGCATAGTTATAAAACAACTAGTGATGATTGTGAAGTAGTGCAGTTATAAACAAGTACAGGTCATAAACAAGGAAGGTAATTATTATTATATTTAAATTTTAAAATATATTGATTATTTCCACCAATAATTCATCCACATTATCAGTTTAGTAATGTTACCATTATTCAACGATTACAGAAAAATTTTATTTTTAGAATTGACTGTAACGTTTAGTTTGTACTTGACATTGAAATAAAATAATTGCAACGAAATGCAAACGATTTTCTGTATTTAATTTCGAAAGAGTTCAATCGAAATCGTGTGTTGAGGACATCAGATTTATATTATTTAATCCTGTATAGTGGTTTTAGCTCCTAAACTTTATATTTAACTGGAATGTGTGCCGCGGGAACACGGAAAGCGGCATAAAATTGTTGTGAAAGGTTTATTTACTTTGATACTTCAAAGTCAGGAGTTTCATAAATTATTAAAATTAGTTTTCCTTTGAAGTACATCATACCAAATTGAAATTCCACGAAGAAACTATCTGATGTATACAGTGTTCTTATTGCGTCCGACTTCATTAACCGTATAACTTTGATTACCGGACTCAATGAGTTAATTGGGTTTTAATTTAAGTACACATGTTGCCAGTATGTGTCTTTCAGTTCTATCTAGTTCAGTTGCATAATAACATTGACATAATCTCTACCGGCCACCAAGAAGTATTAACCGTAGTGACTACAAGTTCAGTGGCAGGAAACTTGAGAAAACACACAGGGCAACAAACTAACAGAAAAAAAGCAAACAGTTGTGCTGACCAAACAACGCATTGGCCATTCCTTGCTAAAAAAAAAGTCCGTCACGCAGGGCGCGTAAACAAGCAGATTTCCCACGTGAAGTTTTACAATTAGAGAAATCTGCTCTAAACTAACACTGTGTAGTAAGAAACCTCTAAAAACCTACACAAAACATTATTTAGGGCGTAATAAAAACCCAGAAGATTCTACCCCAAAAAACAGTTAACCAACCTCTAAACCTATTCACGAGGGACGAATAGTTAAGGAAAGGCCACCAGAGCTCTCGCGGAAAGTCCTAACATGCAGAATTACAAAACAAATAACTCGGTTAATATTCAAGAATAGAGATAAATGCATTAAAAAAAAATTTTTAATTTCCAATAAGAATGGTTCTATACAATTTTCAATATATATATATATATATATATATATATAAATATATAATATATATAAATATATATATAATATACATTATTGAACGGACCTCATTTTCGTCATCTCCTAGGTAGGATCGATGGACATTTGAAGAAATTTTTCGAAAATTCCGTCATGAGTACGACCTCAATAGCTGATTTCCCTTAAGGGAAATCTGCTAAAAGGACCAACCGAGCTTTAATTATTTTATTTTTTTAATAAGTTGATCATACTAAGTTGGAAATCTACTTAGTTATTATGGGGAAGGTTTATACTCAGTGAAAACTGGAGTAAAATCCAAATCGGGGGGGAAAATCCAACCGATATGGAGTTTGTGATTGTGACATATTGAAGGGGAAAATATAAAAATTATCGAACGATTCTAGCAGTATCAAGAAGTACCCCTTGCTGTGCTTAGCTTTAAAATTGCTGTAGGCAGATTCAAGTTCTTGGTGCCCTGCTATCGTTGTTTTTGGCACTGGGTCCATTTGAACTTACAATAATAGGCGTAACTATGGCAAAGATTTCAGTTTGTATACCTCTTTGAGCGTCGATAGCAATTCTTGATATTTTCTTAACTATTCGGCATGATTTTCGAATATTCTCATCATTGGGCACTGCAATGTCAATAATAATCACAGTCTTATTGAATCTGTCAATAATGAGAATATCCGGTTGTTATGGTGCACAGTATGCGGTCAAGTTATCATCGCTTCGGTCCCAATCCTCTTTATATTATCTTTCTCCATAAAATTTTGAGATTACATAGCGATAATAAGCGACCTTCATTGTCCTATTCTGCCGAATTTCTCTGCTAGAGCATGATGGTAACTTTTTGCCACGTATTGTGCCTCATTAATACTCGGATTCCAGCAAGTATTTTAAACACATCCTTGCGTAATATGTTGAATGGATTCATAAGCTTTGTTGCATAATCTCTACATTTGTCTGAGACACTACTGTCTTTGAGGATATGACGTCTGTATTTACGGTGGCAAACACTTGGTCTTGGACAGCCTAATGAACCTTCTGTTCTGGAAAACAGCTTTCCTCCAGACGTCAGCACGCGACAGAATAAGCCAAGTCACCCCGAGTCATAAGCGATGTAGTAACGACCATGAAGTTCTTACTTTGCCATTCTGAAAGAAAGGTTGGATTCATATTTACAAAATTCAAGGATTGTTACTACATTTCAAAGATCAAGGCCGTAGAACCCTTCATCAAGTTTTAACTATTTCTTTGAATGGACGAGGCTATCATTCGATCTTGTGTAATTCTCGGTAACTACCTGAGACCGACATAGTTTCGGATGTTGAGAAGGCCTCGTCCTCCTTGTTTCCTCGAAAATACAGCCTGGCCATAGATGAAAATCGAATGGTGTCATTCCTGGCTTTTGTCATCTCCTTATTCATATGAGTCTATCCAACCAAATCAAGAGTAGTGTCAGGACCATTTTATTATTCCAAAACTATAGATTAATATAACTGGTATCGCCCATTTTAACTGCTTTATAATTGATTATTATATATATTAACGACCACTTTTTGCAACACAGGACACTAATGGACGGGTTACTACAGATTACAACCCTTTCTAGCCAGGGTGGGTCTATGATGTTTATTTAATGAATTTTATTATATCGACATTAAATACAATATCCTTTGCCCAGGCAAAATCGAACTCGCCACTCTAGGTTTACCATGTGAGATTAAAGGCAACGCTTTAACTCGCATGGCTAACCTGAGCCCCCTCTACTTAGTTGACACTACCCTTACGTGAGCTTTTGAAGTCGTACTCATGACGTGACGAAAAATGTCTTCAAATGCCCATCAATCCTGGCTAGGAGATGATGAAAATGGGGACCGTTCAAAATTAAATATATATATGTATATATATATATATATATATATATATATATATATATATATATATTTCTGTTACCTGTCTAACTGACGCAATTATTGTTTTATCGCTACCAAATTCGATATATAAGCGTTTCATGCAAAACTAAAGATCAAATTCGTTAACGGCTGAAATCGAACCAGGGCGAAGGGAGGAGTTTTAGAGGGGGGACAATTTTTAAAATTCTCGAAAAATTGCAAAAAAAAAAAAAAAAACACTCTTATTGCAAATGAGGTGTACTATTAATATTATTCTAAATATTTATTCCTAATCTTGAACATTAACCGAGATATTTGCGTTTTTCAGATTTGAGCACTCAGTAAATCCCCACTTCAACTCATGTTACATAAACAGCACTCTGTTATATAATAATCACATTGTTCGAAGCTTAAATACTATATATTTTTTTTCAAGAGGCCTTTATTATACGAGATACATTCAAATATGTACTCTTCCCATGTCTTAAAAATTGACCCCACACTTACCTGCTTTTGCGTAGCGCTATGACCTAATTTAAATTCGTAAAAACTAATTCGACAAGCTTTCCACTTCAACATTTTCAATTAATCAATAATCAGCGTGGTTAAAGCTGAACAAAACTGTTTTACTGATTAAATTGCTGGTGAATGTAGTGTATTAGATAAGTTTTAATATGGCATATAAGGAATGATATATTAGGATTAGCTTTATTTACAGAATTGATATTAAGATATTGCAATGGAAGAAAACTTCATTAATTTAGAATCAACCCAAGAAGCACGGTCAGCAATCGATTCGTGAGTTATTGCGCTGAGTAATAAGTACGTGAAGTTAACACTGTGTATTGTGGTTAGTAGTGAATGATAAATTACAAAGTGTGCAGTATGTCGTCAAATAAATTGTGAATTGACAGAAACTTTAAACTTTGAGTATTAATTTCGTAATTAAAAAAAGTCAGTCACGCAGGGGCTGCGTAAACTAACCAGATTTCCCACTTGAAGTTATACAATAGAGAAATCTCCATAGGAGAGCCGAACTGTTACGGCAAAGGGCCGAACTAGCTTTTTGCGGGAAATTCAAAAATCCGTATCGGCCCAAAATTTCATAAAAATGCAAATATCACGGTTAATAAATCAAGATAGGGAATAAATGTATACAACAATATTTATAGTAAATGTAATTTTCAATAGATTATTCTGTACAATATTTTGATCCGACGTATAGTAACTTAGATATTTCGATTTTTCGAAAATCCTAACTTCTCTAACCCCGCCCCCCCTCCACTGGTCCGATTCAGCCGTTAACGAACTTGATCATATTCCTTTTTACATAAAACGACTAATATCGAGTTTGGTACGATCAACAAAAAATTGCGACCGCAAGAGGGGTAACAGACAAATATATAAATATATATATATATATATATATATATATAAATATATATATATATACAGTTTTGAACGGACCTCATTTTCATCATCTCCAGGGTAGGATCAATGGACATTTGAAGAAAAATTTCGAAAATCGCATCATGAGTACAACCACAATAGCTGATTTCCCTTAAGGAAAATCTGCTAAAACCCTAATGATCAACGTTTAATATTTGTGTAATAAACGTAACAATAAGTGGGATGATTGACTATTTGTATAGCAGAATTTTCAAACGTCAATAAGTTGATTTTGGCTAATTTAATTGAAGTTAAATATCACGTGACTCAGATTTATTTTTTTCAGGCTCCAATGATTTTATGTATTTCCACTTTATTGAGAGTTAAAAATAAAAGTAAAAAAACCACCCCTAATGGCTGGTATTACTAGCTTTAATGGGAGTCGTGAGGAAAGGGGTGGATTTAGTGGGCCTGGACACGACACCCCTTCCCCTCGGCACACGTGTAACTATATTTATTGGTTACTTTATTTATTCAACATATAAAGAATTATTAATGCATTAAAGATTAAGTACAACTTGCATATAGAATGTTCTCAACTATATTGTTGATAGATAGATAAATAATATTTATAGCCTCGGCCACACGTGTAACCAGAGTTATTGGTTAGTTTATTCTATTCAAACTTATAAAGGAATTATTAATGCATTAAAGATTTAGTACAACTTGCATATAGAATGTTCTCAACTATATTGTAGATAGATAGATAAATAGATATTTTATAGGCTTATGTTTACAAACATGTTGTCAAGAGGCTGGCCAATTACTGTTAGTATGGTTATTAATATATTATAACAGAACAGCATATACATTAGCATGTAATACAATATAAATATCCATCTAAATAATTATAATACTTAATTCAGTATATCATAAAATAATGTAAATTAATCTACATTCATTCTTTTTTAACGTCTAAATAAAGATCAGTTTTCTGACATATCAATTTAAAAACAATTCTCTAAGATCTATGGCAAACAGAATACTAATGATAAGTATTATTGCGTATAATAAATAATGTGCCGGTTATTGCTGTTTAAGCACCCCCCATAAAAATAATAAAATTCTTTTTCTGTAATCGTTGAATAGTGGTAACATTACTAAACTGAAATGAGTGAAGAAAGTGAAACATTTTGCAATAGAGTGAAGAAAGTAATCACTTTCTTCACTTGTGAAGGAAGTGAATTGCCTTCTTAATTAGTAATAAGTATAAATTAAAAAATAATTTGAAGTTGGAAATTAAATGCTTTTAATGTTTCTTAACATTGTAAGGAATTTAATTTTAACAAAATAAATTGAAATGTGGATGAATTATTGGTGGAAATAATCAATATATTTTTAAAATTTAAATATAATAATAATTACCTTCCTGTTTTGGATAACCTGCACTTGTTTATAACTGCTTCTAATTCACAATCCTCACAAGTTGTTTTATAACTATGCTTATAACCTTTCACAACCATGCTTATAACCTACCAACAACTTACCATTATCTTCACAACATCTTTTTTATGAACATTTTGTTCATATTCTGGTTAGATCTGATCATGTATTACACGATTACAGAAAAAAAATTAATATTACACTCGTGACGAAAGTAGAATTTACAACTCTCGTGAAATTACCAAACTCGCATTCCGCGTCGTGGTGGGTAAAGGGGGGGGTAAACGTTTCACTCGAATTGTAAAATGATCTACTTTCGTCACTTGTATAATAAATGACTATTCTTTATACTGTTAACTTTCGCAAACAAACTCTGTCAACTATACTGCATTCATGTGTAATTGTTAATTATTACTAATACTCAGATTATTCTGAACAAATTGTTGTGTCTCCTCACAATTTATTTTTATTTATTTTATTAGCGCTTTCAAGGAATTTATATTCCCATCGCCAGAGCTACATATAATAAAAGTTCGCCACTCAGGAGCTGCGTAAACTAAGCAGATTTCCCACGCTTAGGTATAGCATATTTCTGATCTCATCTCAGATATAAAATAAAAGTCCGTCACTCGGGGCCTGCGTAAACTAAGCAGATTTCCCATGTGAAGTTTTACAATAGAGAAATCTGCATACTGGTAATACAAGCCCACCATGAGTAAATACAAACGGTAATAAGAAATCTTTCAGTTAATTTTAATAAATTCCCAACTGAAACGGCTTCTGAATTGTAAAAATAATTTATATTTTAATAACACAAATTTTTAGTAGTACAAGAATTAAGGAAGGGGGGGGGCGGCGGGTGAACAGACCGTATTTGCATAAATCACACAAAGTAGCGAAGGTAAGGTAAGGATCGAAACGACAGGTAAGGTTAGAAGAAGCTTCCACCTGAGCCGAGAAGTTACAAAACGGCCGAACTAATCCGAACAATACCCGACAACAGCCTTCATAAAAATACAAATATCTCGGTTAATATTCAAAATAGAGAATAAATGTATATGAAAATATTTGTAGTAAATTTAATTTTCAATAAGATTGGTTTCATACAATTTTTCGATCCGTTGCATAAAAACGAAGATATTTCGAATTTTTTAAAATCCCCCTCTAAACCCCCCCCTCCCACTGGTCCGATTTCAGCCGTTAACGAATTTGATCCTTCCATTTACATAAAACGAATAAATACCGAGTTTTGTGACGAATTAAAAAAAAAAATATGCGACCACTAGAGTTTTAACAGACATATATATATATATATATATATATATATATATATATATATATATATATATATATCCTGCTTCAGTGCGACTTAGTGCAGTGCGGTAAAGTGTTTTTATAAGAAGAACACTGTTGTGCCGTGAGTCTGTTAGTAAGAGTTTAGTGCCGTGTTTAAGACAGTGCAGTGCCGCGAAGTAAAAGACAGTGCGGTGCCGTCTTTTTGTGAAGAACAGTGAAGCTATCAGCGCATACTGTGAGTAGTAATTAAGAATGATTAACCAAGTGTATTGTGCGTTGTTAAATAAATTGTGCAGTGATAAAAACCGTGAAACTTTTGTGTGTTTTATTTTGCAATCCAAAAGAACTCTTATTAACAACGTTTATTACTGGTTTTGTAATAAAACGTAACAATATATTACAAATTGCTCCATCTATTCACAGTAGTCAATTGATATTCTGCCCTGACCCTTGAGCAGAAATTTTCGGTTGCTTTACCAGGAAATTAATTCTTTAATTGTTAGAGGTGCTTTTTCTCAATGTGAGCGTTCGGTCTGGGAACTGTCAAGGAAATATTTGCATATTTGACTTCCAACGAAGCCTTGGAATTTAGAAATACAGCACATTCCATACTGCCATCTGTTCTTGCTTTCCATATCCACAATGACAATTTTGGAATGCCATGCATTTTCTCCTATTATTCCACAGTTAGAGACTTTTCATTTTTAAGTATGTTTTTGAAGGGTTAGATCATAAATATCCTCTCTCTCAGCCATATCCATTACTGAACTTGATCTTTATTTTTTTTATGAAACGTTTATATATCAAGTTTGGTTACTAACAATCAAATATTTTGACCTCTAGAGCGGTAAAAGACAAGTATATATATAAATAGTCATGATCGGTCCACATATTCGTCCTTTATAGGGTAGGATCGATGGACTTTTGAGGATATTTATCGAAAATCGGTTCTTGAGTAAAGCCTCAATAGCTGAAGGACAATTTGCTTAAACTGGTTTTAGAACCAGATGGAAAAAGGGTTGTAAGGCTTGAATCGGTTAGGACCGGCCACTAGTTGGCATCACTGTGGCAGCTGATTGATTAGAGAGAAGGCAAATTTGCAAATGTAATCTGCAGCGAACCACTATTGGGTCATTGCATATCGATATTAACATTTCAAAGGGCCCAATGCCAATAGTTATTAGAGAACGACTGCTCTAATGTTTTGTGATAACGTGGCGCACGTTGGAAATCGGCTTAGTTAACGCAGCCCCTGCGTGACGGACGTTTATCGTTGGATGCAGTCTGTCAGTATGTGTTTTATCGTTAGGTGTTTGTTGCAGTATTTGCATATTGGGCTGTCATTAAGATCTATGTATCAGGTATGTGTGGCCGATCCTGAGTCTGGAACAACTTCCTCTCGTCTAGTACTCCTATGGCTTGAAGTACTTTTGAATATGGAAGAAATATGAAATCTGGAATGTTCTGTCGGCGGCCATCTCGGAAATAGTGTACAGTATTCTACTAGTCAAGCTCATAAATGAAACCCATATTGAGGGAATTGTGAAGAAAAAAAAGTCCGTCGCGCAGGGGCTGCGTAAACTAAGCAGATTTCCCAAGTGAAGTTATGCAATAGAGAAATCCGCCTTATAACAACAGTAGTAGTAAGGAATATCTAAACCTATTCACGAGGAATAGTTACAGGAAACGCCCCCGCACTAGCTCTCGGCGGAGAGTCCCGAACATTGGCGACGTCTTTCTTGCCCGACCACAACCATGCATACAAATGCAAATATCTCGGTTAATATTCAAAGATACAGAATAAATGTTTTGAACATATTTTATGGTAAATTTAACTTGCCATAAGACTGATTTCTATACAATTTTTGAATCCGACGCATAATAATCGGAGATATTTCGAATTTTTCCAATCCCCCCATCAAACCCCCCCCCCATCCCACGAAGGCCCATTTCAGCCATTAACGAACTACATCTTCCTTTTTAGCATAAAACTATTAAATTCCGAGTTTTGGTAATGATCAAACAAAATTTCCGACCGCTTGAGTGTTAACAGACAATTATAAAAATATATAATTTTGAACGGACCCTCATTTTCGTCAACTCCTCGGGAAGGATCGATGGACATTTGAAGAAATTTTTCGAAACTCGCGTCATGAGTACAACCTCAATAGCTGATTTCCCTTAAGGGACATCTGCTAATTGCGACCTCTAGGGCGTGAATAGACAAATATATAGGTATAGTTTTGAACTGACCTCCGTTTCTTCATGGGTGAACTTTTCGATGTTACTTTGAACTTTCATTTATATTTATCACTGTCTATTTTCATAGTTTCTTTATTGGAGTATTAAATGAAAGTAATAAAATTAAATGAGTTTATATATTCTGGAAGAGGAATCTGGGAGCGAGGAAGAAAGTCTTTTTCCTTAAGAAATAATTTTGTTTAAGACACTTTGATCCAAGGTGTTTTTCTTTTGCGCGAATAATAAGTAATAAGCAAGTTACTCCTTTCAAGTTGTTAATTAACTCAAAATTAAGTGCCAATATTCTAAAATGTAAATGAATAACCGAAATGTATATTATACTTGCAAATATTTTGTGAAACTTTGATATGCTCGGCGCAACTTGTCCTTTCGGTTCTGAATTTAGCTTTAACTCTCCAAATTCCGGAGCCTCTCTTCAGCTTTGATCAATACCTGAAACGAAATATTCATTTTTTAATTTAAATAATAATAAATTGTATCCAATTTCATATAAAATATTTTATTCATGGGAAAATAAATGAAATCACATCCCTCCATTTTCCTCTCAATTTTAATCTTAAAGCCCATAGTTCACGTCTCAAATGGGAAAATCTTCTTGTAATTGATAAAGTTAACAATTGTATGCTTTCTAATCTGAAATAATGGAGTAATAACTTTTGCCATAAATACATATAACTTACAATGTTTGGGTGTTTTCTATGTTTCTATATTTGCTGAGCTCTTTATGAACTCTTTGGAATGTATGTAAGTTAAATATTTCATCGTTTTAGCAGATTTCCCAGAAATCAGCTATTGAGGTTGTACTCATGACGGAATTTTCGAAATCTTTCTTCAAATGTTCATCGATTCTACCTAGTAGATGACGAAAATGAGGTCCCGTTCCCCAAAACTGTAATATATATATATATATTTGTCTGTTACCGCACTAGCGATCTCAATTTTTGTATTTATCGTTACCAAACCCGATATTTAGTCGTGTTATGTTAAAAGAAAAGATCAAAGTTCGTTAACGGCTGCAATCGGACCAGTGGGAGGGGGGTTTAGAGGGAATATTTTGAAAATTCGCAAATATCTCCGTTACTATACGTCGGATCGAAAAATTGTACATATTCAATCTTATTTGAGCAAATAAAATTTACTGTAAATAACGGTATACATTTATACTCTATCTTGCATAATTAATCTAGATATTTGCAATTTTTTTCAGTATTGCAGCCATCAGCAAACCGCCACTTCTACTCATGTTTCATACTACAATACTCCGCTTCCATAAAAAAACGGCATTACTTCGAAGTTTAAATAACCAAAAATTGTATTCAAGAAACCTTTATTAAACGAGATACATGCAAATATGTCCTGGCGACCCCCCCCCCCCCGTCTTAGGGTTTTGGACTACTAAAATTTGATTGATTGAGATAACAATTATTCTGACTCATTATTAATTACAGTACTAGATATAGTGAATAGTTCTCAATAAAATCAATATGTTATATTCTGATATATTTCAGTAATTGTTTTTCTTTCCGGTGTGAGGCGGGCAGACCCGTTTCTTTACATTTCTAACCTAACGCTTCCTGTCGGCAGGTTATTGGAATTGGATGAAACATTTCTTATTTCCGTTTGTATTTATTCACGGTGTTGTTGTGTTACCAGTATGTAGATGTATCTATTACTGAACTTCACGAGGGAAATCTGCTTAGTTTACGCAGCCCCTGCGTAGTCTAGGAAAACTGAAGGTTTCCCCCCTTCACATCATAATGTAATTCATGACTCACATTACTAGTTACTAGTCACTAGTTGTGACTCACATTGAGCATGAAACTCCTGAGATACACGAGTTTGTATGAGAGAGATATAATTTTTTTAAAAGAAGCCAACTATATCTTATCTAAATTACAATTATTTTAAATTCATTGATAACAAATTTTAGATAAATATTCCATTTTATTTATTTTTATTATATTTTTTTTAATATTATTTATTTGATTTCCCTATTATCCAACGTGACTTTTTAGTTTTATAATTAGTTGTTCCTTTAGTCTGTGTCGATTTCTGTTTATTGTTTTCCATTTATATTTTTTGTTTCATTTCTTTTTGCTGTTCCATTTTTGTTTCTGTGTTCCATATCTGTTCTTGGTTTTTCATTTTGTTTTTGTGTTTCAATTCTGTTTTTTTTTGTTTTCCAATTTTGTTTTCGTGTTCCATTTCTGTTTCTTTGTTTTCCATTTTTTATTTTGTGTTCCACTTCTGCTTTTCGTTTCAGTTCTGTTTTCTGTTCCCATATTAGCAGATTTCCCTTAAGGGAAATCAGCTATTGAGGTTGTACTCATGACGCGATTTTCGAAATTTTTCTTCAAGTGTCCATCGATCCTACCCAGGAGATGACGAAAATGAGGTCCGTTCAAAACTGTATATATATATATATATATATTATATATTTTATATATATATATATATATATATATTTGTCTGTTACCGCTCTAGCGTGTCGCAATTATTGTTTAATCGTTACCAACTCGATATTTAGTCGTTTTATGTAAAAAAAGGGAAGATCAAGTTTCGTTAACGGACTGCAATCGGACCTATGGGAGGAGGGGGGTTTAGAGGGGCGAAGATTTTTGAAAATTCGGAAATATCTCCGATTACTATACTTGGATACGAAAAAACTCGTATATGGGAATCAATCTTATTATAAATTAAATTTACTGTAAATATCGTTATATTACAATTTATTTCTCTATCTTGAATATTGAACCTTGATATTTGCATTTTTCAGTTTGCAGCCATCGAGCAAACCGCCACTTCTACTCATGTTTTCATACACAATACTCGCTTCATAATAAAATCGCATTATTCGAAGTTTAAATACCCAAAAATTAGTATTCAAGAAACCTTTATTAAACGGGATACATGCAAATATGTCCTGGCGACCCCCCCCCCCCCGTCTTAGGGTTTTGGACTACTAAAAATTTGTTTGATTGGAGATATCAATTATTCTGACTCATTATTTAATTAACCAGTACTAGATATAGTGTTAGTTCTTCAATAAAATTTCAATATGTTATATTTCTGATATATTTCAGTAATTGTTTTTCTTTCCGGTTTGTCCTGTGAGGCGGGCAGACCCGTTTCTTTACATTTCTAACCTAACGCTTCCTGTCGGCAGAGTTATTGGAATTGGATGGAAAAACATTTCTTATTTCCGTTTGTCCTTTTATTTCACGGTGTTGTTGTGTTACCAGTATGTAGATGTATCTATTACTGAACTTCACGAGGGAAATCTGCTTAGTTTACGCAGCCCCTGCGTAGGTCTATGGAAAAAATGAAGGTTTCCCACCTTCACATTCATAGTGTAATTCATGACTCACATTACTAGTTACTAGTCCTAGTGTGACTCACATTGGAGCATGAACTCCTGAGATACACGAGTTTGTATGAGAAGTGATATAATTTTTAAAAGAAGCCAATATTCTTATCTAAATTACATTATTTTAAATTCATTGATAACAAATTTTAGATAAAAATTCCATTTTATTTATTTTTATTTATTTTTTTTTTTTATTATTAATTATTTGAGTTTCCTATTATTCCAACGTGACTTTTTGAGTTTTATAAGATAGTTGTTCTTTAGTCTGTGTCTATTTCTGTTTATTGTTTTCCATTTATATTTTTTGTTTCATTTCTTTTTGCTGTTCATTTTTGTTTCTGTGTTCCTATCGTTCTTGGTTTTTTCATTTTGTTTTGTGTTTCAATTCTGTTTTTTTTGTGTTCCATTTCTTTTTGCTGTTCCATTTTCTGTTCTGTGTTCCATTCTGTTTTGGTTTTTCATTTTGTTTTTGTGTTTTCAATTCTGTTTTTTTTTTTTTCAATTTTGTTTTCGTTTCCATTTCTGTTTCTTTGTTTTCCATTTTTTTATTTTGTGTTCCACTTCTGCTTTTCGTTTCAGTCCTGTTTTCTGTTCCCATATTAGCAGATTTCCCTTAAGGTAAATCAGCTATTGAGGTGGTACTCATGACGCGATTTTCGAAATTTTCTTCAAGTGTCCATCGATCCTACCAAGGAGATGTGAAAAATGAGGTTGTTCAAAACTGTATATTATATTTATATATATATTATATATTTTATATATATATATATATATATATATTTGTCTGTTACCGCTCTAGCGTGTCGCAATTATTGTTTAATCGTTACCAAACTCGATTATTTAGTCGTTTTAATGTAAAAAAGAAAGATCAAGTTCGTTAACGCTGATAGCGGTTTCCTGGGGGGCGGGGGGGTGGTTTAGAGGGGAGGATTTTCGAAAATTCGATATATATCCGTTACTGTAGGTTCGGAATCGAAAAAACTTTGAATATGAACTCATCTTAATTGTAAATTAAATTTACTATAAAATATTGTTATTATACATTAATTCATTTCTTGAATATTAACCGAGATATTTGCCATTTTTCAGTTTTCCACGCTCCATCATCAAACCGCCACTTCTACCATGTTTACATAAGCAATATTCTGCTACATAATAAATCACATTATTCGAAGTTTAAATACCAAAAATTGTATTCAAGAGACCTTTATTATATGAGATGCATGCAAAAATGTCCTGGAGACCCCCTCCCCCCCCCCGGTCTTAAGGTTTCCGACTACTAAAATTTGATTGATTGAGATAACTATTATTCTGACTCATTATTAATTACAGTACTAGATATAGTAAATAGTTCTCAATAAAATTAATATGTTATATTCTGATATATCTCAGTAATAGTTTTTCTTTCCGGTGTGAGGAGGGTAGACCCGTTTGTTTACAATTCTAACCTAACGCTTCGACCATTTCTTATTTCCGTTTGCATTTATTCACGGTGGTGTTGTGTTAGCAGTATATAGATTTATCTATTACTAAACTTCACGAGGGAAATCTGCTTAGTTTACGCAGCCCCTGCGTGACGGACTTTTTTTTTTTCTATTTCTGTTTTGTGTTCCATTTCTGATTTCTGTTTTTGGTTTCCATTTCTGTTTTTTGTTCGTGTTGAACTTCTGTTTTGCCTTGCATTTCTTTTTTTGTGTGTTCAATTTCTTTTATGTTGCTTTATTTTCGTTAAGTTAATTTTATTTTGTTTTTTTTTAATTTTACACAGTTCTTTTCTGAGTATCATCGCCGCAGTTACGAAGCTCCAAATGAATAAAAAATAATGAAACTACAACTAGTGGTTATTTTAGGTGTACAAATAAGTTTCCGTGGTTTTAGCAGATTTTCTTCCAAGCTATTAAGGTGATGCGAATTTCGAAACGTTTCCTCAAATGTACGTTACATCCTACCCAGGATATGACTAAAATGAGGTCCGTCCAAAACTGTGTATATATTGCTCTTGCTGTCAACATTTTTGTTTGATCTTTGCCAAACTCGGTGTTTAAACGTTTTGTATAAAAGTAAGATTAAATTCATTAATGGCTAATACCGGACAAGTGGAAGGGGGGGGGGAGGGTTTTAGAGGGGAGAGCTTTGAAAATTTGAAATATCTCCGTTACTTTACTTCGGATCGAAAAAATGTATATAATCAATTTTATTTTAAATTAAATGTACTATAAATAATGTAATATACATTTGTTCTCTATCTTGAATATTAACGGAGATATTTGCATTTTTCAGTTTTCAGCCTTCAGCAAACCCCCACTTCTAAACATGTTACATAAACAATACTCAGTTATATAATAAAACACATTATTCGAAGTTTAAATACCAAATATTGTTTTCATGAACAATATTATTGTACTTTATATATACCTTTATTATACGACATATATGCAAATATGTTCTGGTGACCCCCCCCCCCGTCTTAAGTTTTTGGACTACTAAAATGTGATTAATGGATTTAAAAAAAATATTCTGATTCATTATAAATTACAGTACTAGATATAGTAAAATGTTATCAATAAAATTAATATGTTACATTCTGATATATTTCAATAATTCTTTTTCTTCCTGGTAAGAGGTTGGCAGACCCGTTTATTTACATTTGTGATGCTTCCCTTTCAGGAGGTCTTTAAAATTAACTAAAAGATTTCTTATTACCGTTAGAATTTATTCCACATTAGATATATGATTTACTAAACTTCACTTGAGAAATCTGCTTAGTTTACCCTACCCCTGCGAGACGGCCATTTTTTATATTTTTCTATAATTTTGAAGTTATTTTGCCAAGTTTAAACTTTGAGACAAATTGCACAGTTGCGGGTATAAATAAATAGAAAAATAATGTACCTCAGTTGTGGATTGAGGGCAATTGAAATTATTGTATCAAAAGCTCATTATCTGCTTTTCCTTCGGGGAAATTGCTTCAAACCGTGTGACTAGCGAAGTACAACTTAAAAGGAAAATATAACAAAGCATTTTGCTATTTTCTGTTTGAGTAGAACAACATTTGAAGGGAATATATTCCCGAGTAAATAGGAAATGGGGGAAGATGGGGCTGATAAATATGTTTACCAATAACCATTATTATTAAGAGGGCTGGATAGCGCCCTCTACAGCAGATTTAATATCAATTGGGCATTCATGGGGATTGGTCTGGAGGTAATTTGTGGTCCATGGAGAGAGAGAGAGGATTGGAATTAGCTCTAGTTTATTGATAATCCGACTATGAATAGTAATAAGCCCCTGGATGGATTTGGCAGGGCGGGAGATGGAAGGCGGGAATAGAGCAGCGCTGCCTAGCGGCCGACCAGACAACTACCAGCTAGTACCAAGCTCTCCCGCTAGATGCCAGCTTTCTCCAACTATAGCAAGACACTCTTATATTAGCAGAATTCTGTGAAGGTAAATCAGCTATTGAGGTACCATTCATGCCGCGATTTTAGGAAATTTTTCCTCAAATGTCCGTCGATCCTACCCAGGAGATAACGAGGTACATATCGGTAATCGGGACCTATTTAAAGAAGATTATTAAACCATAATTAAATGAAAGTCCGTCACTCAAGGCCTGCATAATCTAAGCAGATTTCCCATGGGAATGTTTACAACCGATAAATCTACATACTGGTAACACCAGCGTGAATGTTGGCCGTGTGAGTTAAGGCATTGTTCTTGATCTCGCGTGGTAAAACTAGAGTGATGGGTTCGATTCCTTCCCTGAGCAGTGAAATGTATTTAGTGACGGACTCATTAAATAAATTCCTTAGTCCCACCCTGGCTAGAAAAGGGTGGTAACCTGTAGATAACCCGTCTCGATTAGCCATAGGAGCATATAGTTGACGTAATTAAATACATTTACATAAAACGACTTAATATCGAGTTTGGTTACGATTAAACCGTAATGCCAACCGCTAGGTAACAGACCTATATATATACACTCAACCGCAAAGAAAAAAACCGGACACTTCATATTTGTCGTATTAAAAGCTAATTTTCAGCAATGTGTTTCTTTATGTGGGTATTCTAGTTATTACAGAGAATGTAGAGTCTAAGTCCATTGAACTATTCCCTTCAGGATTAGAAAACAATTAGATAAAACTCAGATTAGATTTGTTCTAAGAACTTGTTGAAGTTGATCTATTCTAAACTGTAAGTAGTTTTTCGCACATTTAAACATCTTTAATTATTAACCAAGCATTTTCTTTAATTAATGTTTTATTTATATTTCGGCACAGAATAATGGGTCTTTCAAACTTAGATGGAAGACCGGAGCTTACGTTACATTGCCGAAACGCTTGGGGTAGTAAAGTCTACCATTCACTGTAATAAAAATGAAGAATAATTTTTTTTTTAAATGTGTTAATTTTTTTTTTTTTTGTATTTTTTTTTTTCAATGAACATTATTCACGTTTGGCAGATTTTGTTTAAATAACCTATAGATTAACTAATTATTTTAATTAAAAAGATTAATATACCACACACACACACACACACACACACACACACACACACACACACACACACACACACACACACACACACACACACACACACACACACACACACACACACACACACACACACACACACAATTTTGAAAGGACCTCATTTTCGTCATTTCCTAGGAAGGATCGATTGACATTTGAGGAACAATTTCGAAAATCATGAGTACGGCCTCAGTAGCTGATTTCCTTAAGGGAAATCTGCTAAAAATCACTTTATTATTTAAATTGACACATCTAGAATTTATAAATGACAAAATGATTATAAAATGGTTAAGTGAGGTCCCTCATTATTTTCAGATAAAATATTTTCTGGTTCATAACCGCTTATTCTCATTCAAACAAATTATAGAAGTATTATTTTAAATAATAGACCATTTTTTTTACAAAAAAATTGTTATTTCATAATCGTTTTTAAATAGGTGGCCTCCCGTTATCTTTATTGCTATACGTCGGATGGAAAAATTGTAGATTGCAAACTGAATGATTTATATTCAATATTGTTATGTACAATTATTCTCTATCTTGAATATTAACCGAGATATTTGCATTTTTCAGTTCTGAGCCTTCAGTAAAACCCCCCTACCTACTCATGTCATATTTACAATAAGCTGTTACATCATGAACCACTTCATTACTAGGTTAAATACCAAATATTGTTTTCATTGAACTTTTAGTTTGTTATATGTAAATATGTTTTGTTGGCCACTCCACCCTACTTTTGTTCTTAGATTACTAGAATTTGACTGGACGAAATTAAAATGATTCTGATTCATTACCAATTACAGTACTACCTTTAGTAAATAGTTTTCAATAAAATTAATATTTTATATTTAGATATATTTCATTAATTATTTTTCTTTCGGGTCTATCTATTTATTCGTCGCTGCTAGGTTGGCTGGCCTGTTTGTTTACAATTCAGCCGCTTTCCGTTGTAGAGATTACGAACTTGTCAATTGACTGAAGGATTTCTCATTATCGTTTGTTTTTATTCACTTGACATTCACGGCAGTGTTAACAGTGTGAACGTTTATCTATTGTAAATCTTCGTGTGGGAAATCTGCTTAGTTTGCGCAGCCACTGCGTGACGAAGTTTTTTGATACGACTTTTACAGGTTACCATCCTTTACTGTTTAGGGAGGGACCAAGGATTTATTTAATGAGTTCATCACTAAATAAATTCCTATGGCCCAGTTGAGAATCGAACTCTCGACTCTAGGTTTACCATGATAGATTGAGACCAACGCCTTAAATCCCATGGTTAATATCTTTTTTTTTCATCTGTTTTAGTAGATTTCCCTTAAGGAAAGTCAGCTGTTCAGATTGTACTCATGAAAGAATTTTCAAAATTTTGTTCAAATGTACATTGATCCTACCAAGAAGATGATGAAAAAAGTCCGTCACGCCAGGGGCTGCGTAAACTAAGCAGATTTCCCATGTGAAGTTTTACAATAGAGAAGTCTCCATACAGGTAACACAATACCACCGTGATTAAATCAAACGGTAATGAGAAATTTTTTCAGCTAATTAAAATAAATTCCCAACTGAAACGGCTTCAGAATAGTAAGAATAATTTATATTTTAATAACTCAAATTTTAGTAGTCCAAGAACTAAAGGAGGGGGAGGGGCGGTTGAACAGAAAGTTTTTGCATAAATCTCACAAAGTAACGAAGGTAAGGTAAGGTTAGAAAAGTCGGGTAAGGTCAGAAGAAGCTGCCACCTGAGCCGAGTAGTTACGGAAACGGCCGACTTTATCTGAACTATACCCGACTACAGACTTCATAAAAATGCAAATATCTCGGTTAATATTCAAGATAGAGAATAAATCTATAGCAATATTTATAGTAAATTTTATTTGCAATAAGATTGGTTCTATACAATATTTCGATCCGATGTATAATAACGGAGATATTTTGAATTTTCGAAAATCTCCCCTCTAAACCCCCTCTCCCTCTAGTCCGATTTCAGCCATTAACATTGCGACCGCTAGAGCGTTAACAGACACACACACACACACACACATATATATATATATATATATATATATATATATAATTTTGAACGGACCTCATATTCGTCATCTCCTGGGTAGGATCGATGGACATTTGAAGAAATGTTTTCAAAAATCGCGTCATGAGTACGACCTCAATCAACACTTAAGGGGAATCTGCTAAAATGAGATCCGTTAAAAACCATAGGTGATTTCTCTTAAGGGGTGTTTCCATATTGGTCTTTATCTACCTCTCCGCTATAACTCCTCATTCCCAAAGATACTCATTTCATTTGAATAATGTTATTAGTTTGTTTTTATTAGAGTAACATATCGCTTGGGGCGTATTAAATCCATTTTGAACACAAAGTTAGTCGAAGAGGTAAGCATGAGAGGAAATCCAATTTACTAAGTATATACATATTATGATTAGTGATGTGTTATAATAGCAGCTTGCCTTGTTATAGTTGCATATGCCGTGGCTGCTTAGAGCCGAGATGAAAAAACCCGGGTAGCTATTATGTTTTTGTGGGACCCACCCTCAGGACACAATGGTACTCTGGCTAATGGCATCTGAGGTCCTGGCTCACCACTGACTCTACAATACATAAATCAAACAATAATATAAAACGGGTATTTATGAATCTCTTACGGGAACCTACAGCTACAAGGGAGTGGTTCTGAGTTGCTATCAGAACGCAGGGGTGGCGTGTCACAAACAGACTTCCCTTAAAGGAAATGAATAACTAAAGACAAACTAGAGGGCGATCCTCTCTTGAACGTTGGGAGTAAAAACAACCCCCAAATTCTGAAGATTGACAGCAATAGTCAAGAAGTCCGTCTCGCAGGGGCTGCGTTAACTAAGCACATTCCCCACGTGCGCCACGTATTTGCATTTATCTCAAAACTTAAAAGTTTGGAGAGAACAATATTTGGTATTTAAGCTTCAAATAAAGTGATTCATAACATAATAGAAATATTGAATATATGAGATGAGTAGGAGTGGGGCTTTACTGAAGACCGAAAACCTAAAATGCAAATATCTCAGTAAAATATTCAAGATAGTAAATAAAAATTATAGACAACATTTATAGAACATTACCAAAGGAAGGAATTTCCCAGATATTGCAAAAGAGGAATACCATAAAACAAAAACCATATTAAACCAAAATAAATGAAAGCAAAACTCGTCTTTCCAACCTCACAATGGAACATGTTCATTTTATTGAAATCTATATATTATAGATCTAGATGCTGTCATTTATAAAGAGTCAGATAATTTTTATCTCATCAATCAAATGTTTATTTGTCCAAGGAAATTCATTAAACGATGGTGGGGGGGTCACCAGAAGAACATATTTGCACGTATAATAAAAGTTTCTTCAAAGACAATATTTCGTATTTAAGTTCGGCATTATGTGGTGTATTACATATAAAGTGTGTTATTGTTTGTGTTACATTGAAGTTGGGGGTTTGCTGAAGGCTGGAAAAGTGTAAAAATGCAAATATCTCGGTTAAGGTTCAAGATAGAGCATCAAAATTGTATATATAACAGCATTTATAGAACATTACAAGGGGATTTCCCAGATATTGCAATAGCATACCATAAACCAAAACCATATAAACCAAAATAAATGAAGCAAACTCGTCTGCCAACCTCACAATGGAACATGTTCAATTTATTGAAATCTATATACTATATCTAGTGCTGTCATTTATAATGAGTCAGAATAATTTTTATCTCAATCAATCAAATGTTATTAGTCCAAGAACTTAAAACGATGGTGGGGGGTCACCAGAACATATTTGCACGTATAAAAGTTTCTTCAAGACAATATTTCGTATTTAAGCTACGCATAATGTGGTGTATTACATAAAAGAGTATTGTTTATGTTACATGAAGTGGGGGTTTGCTGCATGCTGAAAAGTGTAAAATGCAAATATCTCGGTTAAGGTTCAAGATAGAGCATAAATGTATATAATAATATTTATAGTGCATTTAACTTTCAATAAGATAGGTTCTATACAAAGTTTCGACCCCGACGCCATAAATTAAACGGTGAGATATTCGAATTTTTCGAAAATTCTACTCCCCTCTATAACCCCCCCCCCCCCTCTTCCCATGGTACGATTTCAACGCCATTAACGAACATGATCTTTCCTTTTTGTATAAAACGAATATAATAATCAAGTTTGATAACGATAAGACCAAAAATTGTCCGACCGCTTAGCGCGGTCCCTCCCCCCGCGGTAACAGACAAATATATATATAATATATAAATATAATTATATAATATATATATATAAATATATATATATATATATATACAACAATATAATCGTAATATAATTTCGTCATCTCCTGGGTAGGATCGGTGGACATTTCAAGAAAAATTTCAAAAATCGCGTCATGAGTACAACCTCAACAGCTGATTTCCCCCAAGGGAAACCTGCTAAAAGTGAGTTACGCTGGGGCTGCGTAAACTAAGCAGATTTCCCACGTCCTAGTACGATACACTACTGATCTCATGTCACCACATATTCGGACTCGAAGCCAGAAAGTATGAATTACATGCTCCCTGTTTTCCATGCGGAGTATTGCTCTAACATGGGAATTTTTTTTAAATTTTGTGTTCTCCATTCTTTGGATACTACACACATTTCAGAAAATACATTATAGTATTTCGTTTACAATAATTATAAACATTATAAAAAAAAATATAAAAAAAAAAACATATGTAAACATTACATATGCGTATAAACAGTAGGTGTAGATCTACAAAATGGTGTCTTGTATCAATGTAATAAATCCATTGTTGAATTTGAGTAAAAGTTCCGGTTTGTCCGTCGGCCAAGTTCCGTTTTGTAAAGGTAATATACTTGATGAGTGTTGTTCTTGGTCCGTCAAGTAATGTACAGTCATATGAAGAGGTGGGTCATATGTCTGTTCAGTCTCATTGTGTCACATTTCATGTATTTTTGCTTGTTAGTTTAAATTTGTAGAAGTAATTCTTCGTAGGTCCATGTAAATTGTATTTGTTTAAAATTACTAAGTGTTATTTTTTGTCTCTGGTATATAATTCGTATGTACTTATGTAATTGTCGTCCTTTTGGGGTGTTTGTCTATCTTTCATCCCATTTTTTATAAGATTCGTGTATCAAAAGAGTTATGGTCTGTTTAGTCAGTTTAGAGTATGTAATAGGTATCGTTTCGTCTCTTGAAGCTGTATTTGCAAGTTGGTCTGCTGTGTCATTTCCTAAATTTCCGGAGTGTCCCTTTATCCATGTTATTGCCACTATTACATTCTTCTGTCTACATAGTGTTATTAATCTTCTTATCTGTGCAGTCTGTTCGTTATGGGTTTCTTTATTGCAAATGCGGCTAATGTAAATTGTCCGTATAGATTATACTAGTCTCTCTGTCACTTGAAATGTCGTGTAGTGTTTTTGAGTGCCTCAGTAATTGCAAGGTTTTCTGCTTGGTTGTTTGTACATCGTGGCGATAGTCTGTAGTGTCCTCTCTGTACGCTTAATGTTCCAGTGAAAAAATACAAATAAAAATGCTTAGAGCAACAATTGTCGGCCGTCAATATATTACCTAAATTGGTTCTAAATCATTTATTGATCTCAAAAAAATAATGACGGAGGAATTTCCAATTTTCAATACACACACACGCGCACGCACACGCACACGCACACACACACACACACACATACACACACACACACACACACACACACACACACACACACACACGCACAAACGCAGACACAGAAAGATTGGGATCACTCACTACTCTCATAATGTATATTTTCTGAAAACACCAGTTTCACCAGCAGTCTGCTGAGTTTCCTCAAGATGCATCTTTTAGCAAATTTCCCTTAACAAAAATCTGCTATTGAGGTTGTAATCTCGCGGTAGTAAGTTTTGCAATATCGTTGCCAAATTCGATACATAACGTTACATGTAAAACAAAAAAAAAACAGTTTGTTACTGCTGAAATCAGACTAGAAGGAGGGAGAAAGAAAATTGTTTAGGGGGAAGAAAATATGACATATGCTCATTATTATAAGTCGGATTGAAAAATTGCATATAATCTCTTATTGAAAATTAAATTACCTATAAATGTTGATGCACATATTTTTTATATCATGAATATTAACGGAGTTATTAGGATCTGATTAGTTTAGGCTACCTTAATGAATCCTTTTCGGGCTGCTGGTAGTGGAATTTTATGGTTGTACTAAACATTTCATGTCACTCTTAAATTTAAGTCCTGTTTACAAAGGCTTCTTATTAAAGGAAAAATGGAGAATAGAAGTTGTCAAACCGTTTCGTGGGAAATATGCTTAGTTTACGCAGCGAGACGGACTATACTTAAGCGGGTAGATTGATACTTAATCCATTAGTAATAGGTTTTCCCTTTTCTCACACGTTTAACTGGAGCAAGGATTTCCTGTAGACACAACTATCCCCGTGTCATAATGGACGTGTGGAACTATCCGTTGGATTATTAACCGCTGCCCTGAAGGGGCCAGGGAGGGATTAAGAGGGAGGCGGTGTTTGCCGAAAGCTTGGGGGAGGAGCAAACATTTGTTCAGTATTGATGAGAGCAATTTGTCGCCGTGGGGGAAAGTTCCTGGAGCAGGAGCAAGGATGATAGCGTGGGAGGGTGGAGTACAAAAAACCCGGAGTATACCACGACAAAAAGCCAGTACCGGCACCCACACACAAACACATATACCTGCTTTCTCTCTTTCTCTTTCTCTCTCTCTTTCGTTAATTGGGTAATTATCTCTCTCATTGTTCCACACGTTCAAACAATGTCTCGACACCGGCAACAGATACAACCCAGCCTCCCGGAGATCTTTATCTATCCAGGAATCCGGTCACACTTGCTTCATTCTACACCCATCCCAGGCTTCCTGCCTCTAGATTCCTCGGGAGCAGCCACTGGAGTATCATCACTTGAAATAACAAATCGTTTCGATTGTATTGATTCTAGTGGAAACCTTCTAATATCATGACTGTTGCATCCAATCGCTGCCGATGCAACAAGATGACTCTCATTCGTAAACATGGCATTCTAAGAGCCATTTCAACAAACATCACATTCGCCATATTCTGTGTAATACAAAAAAAGTCCGTCACGCAGGGGCTGCGTAAACTAAGCAGATTTCCCACGTGAAGTTTAGTAATAGATAAATATACATACTGCTAACACAAAACAAACAAGAGCCAACAACAAGAGAGATCTCAAACACCACCGTGAATAAATACTAACGGAAATAAGAAATGTTTCTTCTAATTTCAATAACCTGCCGACAGGAAGCGTTAGGTTAGAAATGTAAACAAACGGGTCTGCCGTTCACACTGGAAAGAATAACAATTTCTGAAATATATCAGAAGATAACATATTATTCTTATTGAGAACTATTTATTATACCTAGTACTGTAATTAATAATGAGTCAGAATAATTGTTATCTCAATCAATCAAATTTTAGTAGTCCAAAACCTTAAGCCTGGGGGGGGGGGTTGCCAGTATATATTTGCATGTATCTCGTATAATAAAGGTTTCTTGAATACAATTTTTGGTATTTAAACTTCGAATAATGTGATTTATTATGTAGCAGAGTATTGTTTATGTAACATGAGTAGAAGTGGCGGTTTGCTGATGGCTGAAAACTGAAATATGCAAATATCTCGGTTAATATTCAAGATAGAGAATAAGTGTATATAACAATATTCATTGCACATTTAATTTGCAATACGAGTGATTCTATACAATTTTTCGATCCGACGTATAGTAACGGAGATATTTATAATTTTCGAAAATCATCCCCTCTAAACCCCCACCCCCTCACACTGGTTCGATTTCAGCCGTTAACGAACTCGATCTTCTTTTTTACATCAAACGATTAAATACCGAGTTTGGTGACGATTAAACAAAAATTGCGACCGCTAGAGCGGTAACAGACAAATATATATGTATATATATATATATATATATATATATATATATATATATATATATATATATATACAGTTTTGAAGAGACCTCATTTTCGTCATCTCCTAGGTAGGAAAATTTCGTCATGAGTGCAAGGGAAATCTGCTAAAAAAGACAGGGCGGCATCTGAAGCTCAAGACAATTCTGACTAAAACATACGTCGAGGAAAATATTTTGGCTGACAAACATCCAAAATTTGCTGCCACCTCATGACAAGGACTGATCCACCTTCATGAACACTATGTAATACACAACTAACTATGAAACATTTACTTACAGACTGCAGAATAATAACCAAGAAGACCTTGCCTGCCAACCTTTCAGAACTACTACACAGCAACAGCTCAATCATTGATACAATCATGGAAACGAGGCCTATGAAAGACATATATTAAAAAAAAGTCCGTCACGCAGGGGCTGCGTAAACTAAGCAGATTTCCCACGAGAAGTTTTACGATAGAGAAATCCTCTAAATCTAAACCTATTCACGAGGGACGAATAGTTATAGAAACGGCCGCCAGAGCTCTCGGCGGAAAGTCCGAACATAGCCTACTGGTGACTACACGCAGAATACAAATGCAAATATCTCGGTTAATATTCAAGATACAGAATAAATGTATAGAACAATATTTATAGTAAATTTAATTTGCAATAAGATTTATTCTATACAATTTTTCGATCGCATAATAACGGAGATATTTTGAATTTTCAAAAATCCCCCCTCTAAACCCCCCCTCCCACTGGTCTGATTTCAGCCATTAACGAACTGGGTCTTCCTTTTTACATAAAACGATTAAATCCCGAGTTTGGTAAAGATCAAACAAAAATTGCGACCGCTAGAGCGTTAACAGACATATATATATATATATATATATATATATATATATATATATATATATATATAATTTTGATTCGTCATCTCCTTGGTAGGATCGATGGACAGAAATTTTTCGAAAATTGCGTCATGAGTACGACCTCAATAGCTGATTTCCCTTAAGGGAAATCTGCTAAAAAAAGTAAAAACACACTAAAATATTATACTGTATATTAAAAGAACTGGCTTTCTCCTCCTTTTATTCTACTGGAGAAGAAGTAACCGTATTGAGGTCGTACTCCAGTTGGATGTAGTTCGGGGCTTGATCTACAGATCTATATGACCCGTTGTAGATTGCTTGAATGTATTTTGTAAATTCTTTGAATTCTGTTATTTTCATGTTGGCTTTTGTGCGTCCGTGTAGTTGTGCATTTCAGTTTCATGTTGTGATCTAACATTTCTTGGTTTGTCAGGTGTCGTCCATTACGTAGAATGGGGGGGGGGACATGATGTACCCACGGAATTTCAGAAGGCTCTTACGAAAGTAGGTCTTATGATGGACTACCTTTTATAGACTGTGTTCAAATGTAGTCTATAACTTCCTACTTTAGTTCTGGACCGAGGATTTTTCTGATGATTTTCCTTTCAGCTTTCTTTATGTCCATTTGTAATTTAGGTTAAAGGTCTCACTGGCATATAGAGTTTCCGGCTTTATAACTCTACTTTGGTGACGGATTATTGTGTCAAGCTTCATACATTTCATTTAGCTTCATACTAAGGGAAATCTGCTGTTGCTGTCGTACTCATGAGGCGATTTTCGAAAAATGCTCTCAAGTGACCATCGATGAAGTATGTTCAAAATTTTATCTTTGTTTATATACACACACACAGATATATATTAGCCCTCTATTCTACGAATTTTGGTTTGGACCAGTGTGTGGGCGGGTTTAGAGCAAAGAGATTTCGAAAATTCTTAATATCTCCGTTATTATGTGGCAGATCAAAAAAATGTATAGAACTAATCTTAATGCAAATAGAATGTTCTTTAATGGTTATTATGTACGTATTTTCACTACCTCGATTATTAACAGAGACATATGAAATTTATAGTTTTAGGCTTTCAGTAAACCCCCACTACTTCTCATTCTATATTAAAAATAAGCTGTTATATTGTTAAGCACATTATTTGAAGCCTAAGTAGCAAATGTTGTTCTCATTGAACACTTAAGTTTTGAGATAATTGCAAATACGTGACCCATGTGAGAAATCTGCTAAGTTAACGCAGCCCCTGCAAGACGGACGCTTCCCTTCAGGGAAATCAGCTATTGAGGTCGTATTCATGACGCGATTTTCGAAAAAAAATCTTCAAATGTCCATCTATCCTACCCAGGGAATGACGAAAATGAGGTTTGTTCAAAATTATATATATATATATATATATATGCAGCCTCAAAAATAGAGTATATATAGATATATATTTGTCTGTTAACGCTCTAGCGGTCGCAATTTTTGTTTGATCGTTACCAAACTCGATATTTTAACGCTTTAGGCAAAAAGAGAGATCAAGTTCGTTAATGGCTGAAATCGGACCAGTGGGAGGGAGGGGGGTTAGAGGGAGGATTTTCGAAAATTCGAAATATCTCCGTTACCATTCGTTGGATCAAAAAAAAATGTAAATCAATCTTATTGCAAACTAAATTTACTATAAATATTGTTCTATACATTTATTTTCTATCTTAAATATTAACCGAGATATTTGAATTTTTATAAAATGTGGGCGGATAACGGACGAGTGAGTTTCCCGCCAAACGTTCGTTTGGTCGTTTCCGTAACTGTTCGGCTCTCTTATGGACATTTCTCTATTGTATAACTTCACGTGGGAAAAGTGCTTAGTTTTTGCAGCCCCTGCGTGACGGACTTTTTATTTAACGAGTTCACCACTAAATAAATTCCTGATGGCCAGGTAGGAATCGAACTAGTAGGATCCAAGCCTGTTGTAGAGCGGTGCTGAAATGCTGATGTCCTGAGGAAGGCATATCTCTTTCCGTTCCAGGATGATCCAACCCAATAATGCCGATAAAGGCGGAAACGGTCCGGTTTGCCAGCACAATGGACACTCTGACGTCAGTGGGAATAGCATGTTGGCAGAGCTGCTATTATCTGCTCAAATTGCCGGTAGACTCCTGTCATCTGCCGGCCAAATTAGCAAGCTCTTTGCCAATAATTATCTCATGCTATGTATTAGCACGACAAAAGGATTACCGCCATGCTAGCACGCCATTTGCGCATCAAATTCCGTCAAATACACTTCAAATTATCTCATTGTTTCAACTCAACAACTGGTCGTTTGCACAATTCCCTCAATCAAAATATTCTATGCTAAGTTGTTCTCATGACGCGAGCTAAATCTCAAATCTGCACCATTCTTGTTGGGCATGATAAAATAACATAATTATTATTAAAGAGTCTGTCACGCAGGGGGCTTTGTAAACTAAGTAGATTTCCACGTAAAGGTTTGCAACAGATAAATCCACATACTGGTGAACGTTTAAATATCGAGTTTGGTAACGACCAAGTAAAAATTGCGACCGCTAGACCGTTAGCAGACAAATATATATATTTATATATATACTAGCTCAGATACCCGGCTTCGCCCGAGGATTGATTTGAGGCTGAAAGGTGATGGTATTTTTTTGGCAAGGCACAATATTTTTACATTTACCTGTCCCAGTGTTTAGGGTTACACCCGTTGTTGGCATATGTTAATAAGAAAATTAATTGTTTATGTAAATCTTCACTGTCCTCCAAATTGTCATATTTCCCGTTTCTTGTGCATTATGCATAGATTTCAGTTATTAAGGACAAAATATTAACATAGATTAGAATTAATTTTTCCAGGTCAGGTACCTCATAGTTCAAATTGGAATGAATTGTTGAGCATATCAATATTTCTACGCAAATTACTTGCTCCACACAGTGTTCCTGGAGAGATGTATAAAACAAAAGTTAATCTAAATAACAAAGTAACAAATTTTTGTTATGTGCATGTTTGTCGAAAAACAAATAGAGAATGAAATATCGCGAATGTTTATTTCAGGACTCCATTATAACCTCCACTCCCGTTCTAACCTAAAAATGTTAATATATCTTATAATCATGGAAGAATTAATGCTAATTGGCATACCGAGTTTTGTTAATATCGGTTCAATTGTTAGCGCCCAATAAAATAGATAACTTCCGCTTTAGTTTATAGTGTATATATCGTTTATACTTTGTTAAAATACAAAAATGAATATCACAAAAGTTACTTTAAAGAACAAAATAAACAACTTTTATTATGTTCATATTTGCCGAAAACCCAATAGGAAACGAAATATTGCTATTTTTAATTTCTGGCTTCCCTCATAACCACCAATACTGCCCGTCCCTAGAAATGTTGGTATGACTTGAAAGCGTTAGAGCTAATACATATACCGAGTTTTATTTATTTCGGTTGGGTCATTTGTCCCAAATAAAATTGTTCACTTCTGCTATAGGTTTTAGCGTATATCTCGTTTATAATTCAGTATACGAAAAAAGTGTATATAACAAAAGTTACTCTAAATAACTAAATAAACAACTTTTGTTATGCTCATATTTGCCGAAAACCAATAGGAAACGACATATCGTCTCAGAGGATATTAATATAGCCTAAAGTCTAAGTTGGGTTAGTAGTAATATAAATACCAAGTTTCATAAAATTCGAATCAGCCGTTTATGCGTGAAAAGGTAACAAACAAACAAAAAAACAGACACCAAAGAAGCACACTGCAGTTATGGGGTCTATGACATGTGAAACGAAAAGTTATCGTGAAATTTCGCGAAAAAAATCAATGTACAGACAGAGGTTACAATTTTATATATATATATATATATATATATATATATATATATATATATATATATCGAGAGAGAGACACAGACAGAGAGACACAGACTTTTGAACAAACCTCATTTTCATCACCAATTGTTAGGATCGATGGACATTTGATGAATTTTTCGATAATCGTGACATTTGTAGAACTTCAATAATTGTTTTCCCATATTAGCATATATTAAAAGCAATCCCATATAAAAGCAAATCGTGGGACACTTAACAAGGAATCTATTTGATTACCTCTTACACGATATAATCCTTCATATATTATGGAAAAAAGAATAAATATTTTACTTAGTAAAAATAACCAACAACCAGATTAAAACATTTTTAAAAATCTGCTTAAGAATACATTTCTCAATAATAATTCCAACCAAGTCTCAAATGACTGATCCAAAAAAAACGTCCGTCACGCAGGGGCTGAGTAAACTAAGCAGATTTCCCTCATGAAGTTAATCAATAGATAAATCTACATACCGTTAACATAACACCACCGTGGATATTAAGTGAATAAATACAACCAATAATAAGAAACCTTCCGACGGAAAGCATCTGAAATGTAAACAAACAGTTATGCCACCCTCTCACCGGAAAGATAAACAAATTAATGAAATATATCTGGATATAAATTATTAATTTTATTGAAAACTATTTACTAGTGGAGTAATTTGAAATGAATCAGAATAATTTCTATCTCAATCACTCAGATTTTAGTAAGCCTAGAACAAAAGACGTGAGGGGGTCAACAGAACGTATTTGTTTGTGTCTCCTATAATAAAGGTTTGTTGAAAACAATATTTGGTATTTAGCCTTGTAATGAAGTGTTTCATGGTATAACAGCTAATTATTAATGACACTGGTAGGAGTGGGGGTTTACTGAAAGCGGAAAACTATAAAATCCAAATATCTCGGTTACTCATTCTCATTATAGGGAAAATATGTATAGAACAATATTTATAGTAAATTTAATTTGCAATGATTTTTTGTTTTTTTTTTTTTTTTTTTTTTTTTTTTTTTTTATTTTTTTTTTTTTACAATTATTCGATCCGACGTATGGTAACGGAGATATTTCGAATTTTCCCCTCTAACCCCCCCCCCCCTCCCTCTGGTCCAATTTCAGTCATTACGAAACTTGGTCTTTCTTTTTACATAAAACAATTAAATATCGAGTTAAAGATAGTTCTACAATTTCCACACACTCACACACTACTCCTAACTTCTTTCTTACATTAGCGGGGTGTATAAACATTAATTTTATTTATTATTATTTTAATATATTATTTTATTTTTTAGTTTCCTTTTCCCTTTCCCCTTTTTTTTTATTTATTCATATTTTTTTTTGGTTTTCTCTTTTTTTTTTAAATTTACTTATTTCTTTGCTTTTCTCTTTTCCTAATTTTATTATTATTATTTTTATTTATTTCTCCGCCCCCCAGTCAATCTTATATTTTCATTTATATTATTTTCACCATCTTGATGTTTCCATACAATACTATTTGATTCTTATAAAAATGGTATTCCAATGAACCCATCAAAAAACCCCCTTTGTGCATTCCTTTTACGTTTCCCTCTTTTTTTTTTTGCTATTCTTTTTTTTGCGTGCACGATTTAATTATGAGTAAATCGCCGGTGTTGCGGAACTCATTTAAATAAATAAAAAAAAAAAAAAAAAAAAGATAGTTCCTAACGGGTAAAGAAAAATTGCGACCACAGAATGTAAACAGACAAGTATGTGTGTGTGTGTGTGTGTGTGTGTGTGTGTGTATGGTGGTGTTGTTTTTTTGGAGGTTCTGTCCATGTTGGTGAAAGAAACTTCTTAGTATATCCCGATACGTCGAGAATTTTATTTTCTCTTCTTCAGGGCAAGACTAAAGATACTTAAAAATTACTATTTAATATTGCAATAGAGTTACTGGTTACAGTTACCTTCCCTCTATTGTATTGTCTAGTACAATATTAAATAGTAATTTTTAAGTATCTTTAGTCTTCCCCTGAAGAAGAGAAAATAAAATTATGGAAATATCGGCATAAACTATGAAGTTTCTTTCAAACAACATTAACAACAACAACAAACCTCCAAAAAAACAACAACACCATATATAAATATAACCTGGTCAAAAACATCAACACAATTATGTCTATCTGAAATCTATGCATAATGCACCAGGAGACGGAAATATGACAATATGGATGACACTGAAGGCTTACATAAAAAATTTAATTTTATTATTAACAAATCCACAGAAACGACGGGTATAAACCCTAAACACTGGGGCTGGAAAATGTCAAAATATTGTGCAAAGTAAAGCCTTACTTATATAATATGTCTATAGAAAAAAGTATAAAGGAGATATACACTAAAATCTAAAGCGGGAGCCAACAATTTCGTTGGGCACTAACGATTGAAACCGAACTTAGCAAAACTTGGTATGTGAATAAGCATTAATTCTTCCATGATTATAAGCTATATTAAAAATTTTAGGTTCAAAGGCGAGTGGGGATTATAAGAGAGGCTGAAATGAAAAACTCGCTTTTTTATTTTCTATTTGTTTTTTCGGCAAACGTGCACATAACAAAAGTTGTTTTACTTTGTTATTTAGAGTAACTTTGTGTGCATTCACTTTTGTCGTCAAATGAGGTAAAACACGGGATATACGCTAAATGGGGAGTCAATAATTATATTAGTACTTATTTAAGGGTTTTAATAAATGAATATTATGACAAATGAGGTTATGTTTCGTCTTATATGATAGTTCAAAGTATGATTCGGAATAGTGAGGTTATAAATCTTCGTCATCCCCTCTTCGTTTATTTATGTTTCCTAGAAAATAACTTTGTTATTTATTTCAATAGAAATATAAAACTATAAGAGCATTTCCATTATTTAATTTGTATAATGTACCTTGATGTTATTGAAACATAAATGTAATATAATAACAATTAAACGTTAATGGTAATGTCATTATGACAAAAAACAATATGCGTTTAAACTCGATATGATATTTTCAGGCTACACTATTTATTTAATTCCATCGGTAGATAAATTATAAATAATGTTTTGCATCAATAATATAAGGTAGAAGAATGTTGAGAAGTCTCATGCGGGAGAAGAAGATGACGCGAGAATTACTTAAGTATCTGAGCTAGTATATATATATATATATATATATATATATATATATATATATTATATATATATATAATTTTGAACGGATCTCATTTTCGTTATCTCCTGGGTAGGATCGATGGACATTTGATGGACATTTTTCGATATTCGATTCATGAGTACGACTTCAATAGCTGATTGCTGATTTCCCTAAGCAAAACTGCTAAAAAAAAAATAACTTTATATAAGACTCCTTATGTTTATATATACAATATGATTTTTATAGAAAATTCCTATGACAAACTCTTATGAATATGATCTGGCTTATAAATGTAGTTTAAAAAATGACTAGAAGCGGAGGGTAATCATATAGAAATATGTCAAGATAAGGATTCATTAAACTGGTTGAAATATTAGAATATGAGATATAAAGAAGGTAAACATTTTACGGCGTTTATGCCATATGGTCTTATTCCTGTAATTTATAGTAACTCCGTGACCTAACAGGTGGGTGTAGTCCTAGCCTTTATCAGATGGTGGCTGTCCGCTGCTGAGCAGGACATCTATATATAACGCATCCTGGCTTCATAAAGTATATCCTTGCCCGGGATAAAGGAGTCGTGAGCCGAGACGTTATCTAGTCCTTCATCATCACTCATTCATTATACTCTTCATGGGCTCCATTCATCAGTCCAGCCCCTCATCTCCATTCATAGATTCGGGAGCACTATATTATCTTATAGCAGATTTACCTTAAGGGAATTGAGCTATTGAGGTCGTACTCATGACGCGATTTTCGAAAAAGTTCTTCAGTTGTCCATCGATCCTACCCATGAGATGACGAAAATGAGGTCCGTTCAAAATTATATATATATATATATATATATATATATATATATATATATATATATATATATATATATATATATATATATATATATATATATATTATAGTGTTGTTATTCTTTTTGGAGTTTTGGTAATGTTGGTAAAAAAATCTTAGTTTATGCCGATATTTCGAGAATCTTAATTTCGAGAATCTACCTGTAATTTTACAGCCCTGAAGAAGAGAACATACTTCTTCAGGGCTGTATAATTACAGGGACAACTTTATAATATTGCACATTGTTATTATACATTATTGTAAAAGAGTGTTTTTTTTTTCTAATACTACTTACCAAGACTGAAGATACGTACAAACTATTACACATGGTTATTGCACTAGGACTAGGCTTAGAGTAACCTTCCTTGTTTCGTTTACACAGCAGTGTCACAGCCTTTTGTATGTTTTGTATATCTATAGTCCTGAAGAAGAGAAAACAAAGATTCGAAATATCGGCATAAACTAAGATTTTTTTCACTAACATTGACCAAAACTCCAAAAAGAATAACAACACCACATATAATATAACCTGGTCGAAAACATCAACACAATTTTATAATATATATATATATATATATATATATATATATATATATATATATATATATATATATATATATATATATGACTGTTAGCGCTCTAGCGGTCGTAATTTTTGTTTGATCGTTGCCAAACTCGATATTTTAATGTGTTATGCAAAAAGACAGATCAAGTTCGTTAACGGCTGAAATCGGACCAGGGGGAAGGGGGATTTAGAGGGGGTGGGGAATTTCGAATATTCGACAGATACAGACATTCGACAAAGAACCAATCTTATTACAAATTAAATTTACTATAAATATCGTTCTATACACTTATTCTGTATCTTGAATATTAACCGAGATATTTGCATTTGTATTGTGTGTGTGGTCGGTCGGAGTGTGCTATGTTCGGGACTTTCTGCCGAGAGCTAGGGCGGCCGTTTCCGTAACTGTTCGTCCCTCGTGAATAGGTTTAGAGATTCCTTATTACTACCAACATTGTTATTAGGCAGATTTCTCTATTGTAAAACTTCACGTGGAAAATCTGCTTAATTTACGCAGCCCCTGCGTGACGGACTTCTTTTAATACCGATCTGTTCCCTGATGAGCACAAATTTCAAATGAAATGGAATATTCATATGTATTTGGGGTCACGCCTACTCCAATCGATTTTGGGGAGGGAGGATAATAAAATAATAAATATTTATATGGAATATGACGTCATCACTCGTATGCTTTTTTTATATCGAGTATAGCACAGAACAAATAGTCATTTTCGAGACAACAACGTAAAATCTTAATTTATGACGTCAACACACAATGAGTTTTTATGCCTTCCGAATAATAAATGCCTGTTGTAAACAATATCTTGTATTTAGGCTTAGAATAAACTTGTTCATGATATAACAGCTTATTGTTAATATGCAAGAGAAGGATTGGGCGTTTACTGTAGGCTGAAAACTAACAATTCCTTATACCTCCATTAATAGTCATTACAGGGGAAATTTATTTTTACAATATTTACAGATAATTTAATTTTTAATATGAATGGTTATATTCATTCTTTCTATCCAATTTATAATAACAGGTATATATCTAGTTATAGAATTTCTCCCCTTCTGAACTTCCCCTGATTGGGGAGAGAGAGTTGCATGAAAGGATTTCCACATTTTGGTTATCTCTTAGAGAGGATCGATGAACATTTGAAGAAATTTTTCAAATATCGCGTAATTAGTTCTACCTCAATAGCTGATTTTCCTTGACGGAAATCCGTTGAAACAAGGGCTTCCCTTTCTTACGCACGTTTTTTCTTTACTTATTTTTTTATCTTATTTACTGAAGAAAACAAAAACAGTTTTTGAAAATTATTTGTATTATTTATAGAGAAGTCGTAAGAGGTTTAAGAGCTCATGAATATGTTAAAAGTAAAACCCACCAGACAGCTCAATAAAATGCAATACGTAGGTTATACATATCATACTGTTCAAGAAAATGCTATACGTGTAACCGATCAGACTGCTCAAGTAGATGCTATACTTGAATCACGTCGGACAGCTCAAGTAGATGTTACACGTGTAGCCTATCAGACTCCTCAAGTAGATGCTACACGTGTAGTCTATCAGACTCCTCAAGTAGATGCTACACGTGTAGTCTATCAGACTCCTCAAGTAGATGCTACACGTGTAGCCTATCAGACTCCTCAAGTAGATGCTACACGTGTAGTCTATCAGACTCCTCAAGTAGATGCTACACGTGTAGTCTATCAGACTCCTCAAGTAGATGCTACACGTGTAGCCTATCAGACTCCTCAAGTAGATGCTACACGTGTAGTCTATCAGACTCCTCAAGTAGATGCTACACGTGTAGTCTATCAGACTCCTCAATTAGATGCTACACGTGTAGCCTATCAGACTGCTAAAGTAGATGCTACACGTGTAGTCTATCAGACTCCTCAAGTAGATGCTACACGTGTAGCCTATCAGACTCCTCAAGTAGATGCTACACGTGTAGTCTATCAGACTCCTCAAGTAGATGCTACACGTGTAGCCTATCAGACTGCTAAAGTAGATGCTACACGTGTAGTCTATCAGACAGCTCAATTAGATGCTACACGTGCAACCTATCAGACTGCTCAAGTAGATGCTAATCGTGCAACCTATCAGACTGCTCCAGAAGATGGTACACGTGCAACCCATCAGACTGTTTAAGAAGATGCTACACGTGCAACCCACCAGACTGCTTAAGAAGATGCCACACGTGCAACCCACCAGACTGCTTAAGAAGATGCTACACGTGCAACATATCCGACTGCTCAAATAGATGCTACACGTGTAACCTATCAGTCTGCTCAAATAGATGCTACACGTGCAACATATCAGACTACTTAAGAAGATGCTACACGTGTAACCCATCAGACTGCTTAAGAAGATGTTACACGTTTAACCTATCCGTCTGCTCAAATAGATGCTACACGTGTAGCCTATCAGACTGCAAAAGATGATACTACACTTGTAACTCATCTGTCTGCTCAAAAAGATGCTACACGTGTAACCCACCAGTCTGCACAGGATGATACTACACGTGTAACTCTCTGTCTGCTCAAAAAGATGCTACACGTGTAACCCAGCAGTCTGCACAGGATGATACTACACGTGTAACTCATCTGTCTGCTCAAAAAGATGCTACACGTGTAACCCAGCAGTCTGCACAGGATGATACTACACGTGTAAACTCATCTGTCTGCACAAAAAGATGCTACACGTGTAGCCTATCAGACTGCTCAAGTAGATGCTACACGTGTAGCGATCAGACTGCTCAAGTAGATGCTACACGTGTAACCGATCAGACTGCTCAAGTAGATGCTACACTTGTAACCGATCAGACTCTCAAAAGATGCTACACGTGTAACCCACCAGTCTGCACAGGATGATACTAACACGTGTAACTCATCTGTCTGCTCAAAAGATGCTACACGTGTAACCCACCAGTCTGCACAGATGATACTTACACGTGTAACTCATCTGTCTGCTCAAAAAGATGCTACAACGTGTAACCCAGGCAGTCTGCACAAGATGATACTACACGTGTAACTCATCTGTCTGCTCAAAAAGATGCTACACGTGTAACCCACCAGTCTGCACAGGATGATACTACACGTGTAACTCATCTGTCTGCTCAAAAAGATGCTACACGTGTAACCCTCCAGTCTGCACAGGATGATACTACACGTGTAACTCATCTGTCTGCTCAAAAAGATGCTACACGTGTAACCCTCCAGTCTGCACAGGATGATACTACACGTGTAACTCATCTGTCTGCTCAAAAAGATGCTACACGTGTAACCCAGCAGTCTGCACAGGATGATACTACACGTGTAACTCATCTGTCTGCTCAAAAAGATGCTACACGTGTAAACCCAGCAGTCTGCACAGGATGGTACTACAAGTGTAACTCATCTGTCTGCTCAAAACGATGCTACACGTGTACCCAGCAGTCTGCACAGGATGTACTACACGTGTAAAACTCATCTGTTGCTCAAAAAGATGCTACACGTGTAACCCACCAGTCTGCACAGGATGATACTACACGTGTAAACTCATCTGTCTGCTCAAAAAGATGCTACACGTGTAACCCAGCAGTCTGCACAGGATGATACTACACGTGTAAACTCATCTGTCTGCACAAAAAGATGCTACACGTGTAAACCCCACCAGTCTGCACAGGATGATACTACACGTGTAACTCATCTGTCTGCTCAAAAAGATGCTACACGTGTAACCCACCACTCTGCACAAGATGATACTACACGTGTAACTCATCTGTCTGCTCAAAATGATGCTACACGTGTAGCCCACTAGTCTGCACAGGATGATACTACACGTGTACCTCATCTGTCTGCTCAAAAAGATGCTACACGTGTAACACACCAGTCCTGCACAGGATGATACTACACGTGTAACTCATCTGTTGCTCAAAAAGATGCTACACGTGTAAACCCACCAGTCTGCACAAGATGATACTACACGTGTAACTCATCTGTCTGCTCAAAAAAATGCTTACACGTGTAACCCACCAGTCTGCACAGGATGATACTACACGTGTAAACTAATCTGTCTGCTCAAAAAGATGCTACACGTGTAAACCCACCAGTCTGCACAGGATGATACTACACGTGTAACTCATCTGTCTGCTCAAAAAGATGCTACACGTGTAACCCACCAGTCTGCACAGGATGATACTACAACGTGTAATCATCTGTCCTGCTCAAAAAGATGCTACACGGTGCTAACCCAGCAGTCTGCACAGGATGATACTACACGTGTAACTCATCTGTCTGCTCAAAAAGATGCTACACGTGTAACCCAGCAGTCTGCACAGATGGTACTACAAGTGTAACTCATCTGTCTGCTCAAAAACGATGCTACACGTGTAACCCAGCAGTCTGCACAGGATGGTACTACACGTGTAACTCATCTGTCTGCTCAAAAAGATGCTACACGTGTAACCCAACCAGTCTGCACACAGAATGATACTACACGTGTAACTCATCTGTCTGCTCAAAAAGATGCTACACGTGTAAACCCAGCAGTCTGCACAGGATGATACTACACGTGTAACTCATCTGTCTGCACAAAAAGATGCTACACGTGTAACCCACCAGTCTGCACAGGATGATACTACACGTGTAACTCATCTGTCTGCTCAAAAAGATGCTACACGTGTAACCCACCACTCTGCACAAGATGATACTACACGTGTAACTCATCTGTCTGCTCAAAATGATGCTACACGTGTAACCCACAACTCTGCACAAGATGATACAACACAAGTAACTCATCTGTCTGACCTCAAAAAGATGCTACACGTGTAAACACACCAGTCTGCACAGGATGATACTACACGTGTAACTCATCTGTCTGCTCAAAAAGATGCTACACGTGTAACCCACCAGTCTGCACAAGATGATACTACACGTGTAACTCATCTGTCTGCTCAAAAAAATGCTACACGTGTAACCACCAGTCTGCACAGGATGATACTACACGTGTAACTCATCTGTCTGCTCAAAAAGATGCTTCACGTGTAACCCTCCAGTCTGCACAAGATGATACTACACGTGTAACTCATCTGTCTGCTCAAAAGATGCTACACGTGTAACCCAGCAGTCTGCACAGGGATGATACTACACGTGTAACTCATCTGTCTGCTCAAAAAGATGCTACACGTGTAACCCAGCAGTCTGCACAGGATGATACTACACGTGTAACTCATCTGTCTGCTCAAAAAGATGCTACACGTGTAACCCAGCAGTCTGCACAGGATGGTACTACACGTGTAACTCATCTGTCTGCTCAAAAAGATGCTACACGTGTAACCCACCAGTCTGCACAAGATGATACTACACGTGTAACTCATCTGTCTGCTCAAAAAGATGCTACACGTGTAACCCACCAGTCTGCACAGGATGATACTACACGTGTAACTCATCTGTCTGCTCAAAAAGAATGCTACACGTGTAACCCACCAGTCTGCACAAGATGATACTACACGTGTATTCTCATCTGTCTGCCTCAAAAGATGCTACACGTGTAAACCCACCAGTCTGCACAAGATGATACTACAACGTGTAACTCATCTGTCTGCACAAAAAGATGCTACACGTGTAGCCTATCAGACTGCTCAAGTAGATGCTACACGTGTAGCCGATCAGGACTGCTCAAGTTAGATGCTACTCGTGTAACCGATCAGGACTGCTCAAGTAGATGCTACACGTGTAACCGATCAGACTGCTCAAAAAGATGCTACACGTGTAACCCACCAGTCTGCACAGGATGATACTACACGTGTAACTCATCTTCTGCTCAAAAAGATGCTACACGTGTAACCCACGTCTGCACCAGGATGATACTACACGTGTAACTCATCTGTCTGCTCAAAAAGATGCTACAAACGTGTAAACCCAGCAGTCTGCACAAGATGATACTACACGTGTAACTCATCTGTCTGCCTCAAAAAGATGCTACACGTGTAACCCACCAGTCTGCACAGGATGATACTACACGTGTAAACTCATCTGTCTGCTCAAAAAGATGCTACACGTGTAACCCACCAGTCTGCACAGGATGATTACTACACGTGGTAACTCATCTGTCTGCTCAAAAAGATGCTACACGTGTAACCCACCAGTCTGCACAGGATGATACTACACGTGTAACTCATCTGTCTGCTCAAAAAGATGCTACACGTGTAACCCCAGCAGTCTGCACAGGATGATACTACACGTGTAAATCATCTGTCTGCTCAAAAAGATGCTACACGTGTAACCCAGCAGTCTGCCACAGGATGGTACTACAAGTGTAACTCATCTGTCTGCTCAAAACGATGCTACACGTGTAACCCAGCAGTCTGCACACAGGATGGTACTACACGTGTAACTCATCTGTCTGCTCAAAAAGATGCTACACGTGTAACCCACCAGTCTGCACAGGATGATACTACACGTGTAACTCATCTGTCTGCTCAAAAAAGAGCTACACGTGTAACCCAGCAGTCTGCACAGGATGATACTACACGTGTAACTCATCTGTCTGCACAAAAAGATGCTACAGTGTAACCCACCAGTCCTGCACAGGATGATACTACACGTGTAACTCATCTGTCTGCTCAAAAAAGATGCTACACGTGTAAACCCACCAGTCTGCACAAGATGATACTACACGTGTAACTCATCTGTCTGCTCAAAAAGATGCTACACGTGTAACCCACCAGTCTGCACACAGATGATACTACACGTGTAACTCATCTGTCTGCTCAAAAAGATGCTACACGTGTAAAACACCAGTCTGCACAGGATGATACTACACGTGTAACTCATCTGTCTGCTCAAAAGATGTACACGTGTAACCCCACCAGTCCCTGCACAAGATGAATACTACACGTGTAACTCATCTGTCTGCTCAAAATGCTACACGTGTAAACCCACCAGTCTGCACAGATGATACTACACGTGTAACTCATCTGTCTGCTCAAAAAGATGCTACACGTGTAAACCCACCAGTCTGCACTGACAGGATGATTAACTACACGTGTAACTCATCTGTCTGCTCAAAAAGATGCTACACGTGTAACCCCAGCAGTCTGCACAGGATGATACTACACGTGTAACTCATCTGTCTGCACAAAAAGATGCTACACGTGTAAACCCACCAGTCTGCACAGGATGATACTACAACGTGTAACTCATCTGTCCTGCTTCAAAAAATGCTACACGTGTAACCCACCAGTTGCACAAGATGATACTACACGTGTAACTTCATCTGTCTGCTCAAAAAGATGCTACACGTGCACCAGTCTGCACAAGATGATACTACACTACACAAAAAGATGTACACGTACACAACTGCACATCTGTCTGCTCAAAAAGATGCTACAACACGTGTAACCCACCAGTCTGCCACAAGATGATACGTGTACACGTGTAACTCATCTGTCTGCTCAAAAAAAATGCTACACGTGTTAACAGTCTGCAACAGGATGATACTACTCGTGTAACTCATCTGTCTGCTCAAAAGATGGTATTGCTACACGGTGTAACCCACCAGTCTTGACGTGTACACGTGTAACTCATCTGTCTGCTACCGTTAACCCACCAAAAGATGCTAACACGTGTACCCCACCAGTCTGGATGATACTTACACGTGTAACTCAGATGATGCTACACGTGAACCCACCAGTCTGCAACTCAAATAGATGCTACACGTGTAACCCAGCAGTCTGCACAGGATGGTACTACAGTGAACTCATCTGTCTGCTCAAAACGTGTAACTCAGTCCCTGTTGCACAGAATGATTACTACCGTGTATACTCTTCTGTCTGCTCAAATACGATGCTTACCCGTGTAACCCAGCATGCACAAGGATGATATACACGTGTGAATCATCTGTCTGCACAAAAAGATGCTAACGTGGAACCCACCAGTCTGCACGGATGATACCCTACACGTGTTAATCATCTGTCTGCTCAAAAGATGCTACACGTGTAACCCACAGTCTGCACAAGATGATCCTACACGATGTAAAACTCATCTGTTGCCTCAAAAAGAGTTACGTGTAACCCACATGTCTGCACAAAGATGATACTACAGTGTAACTCATCTGTTGCCTCAAAAAGATGCTACACGTGTAACCCATCAGACTGCTCCAGAAGATGCTACACGTGTAACCCATCAGTCTGCTCAAATAGATGCTACACGTGTAACCCATCAGTCTGCTCAAATAGATGTTACACGTGTAACCCATCAGACTGCTTAAGAAGATGCTACACGTGCAACCCACCAGACTGCTCAAGTAGATGCTACACGTGTAACCGATCAGACTGCTCAAGTAGATGCTACACGTGTAACCGATCAGACTGCTCAAGTAGATGCTACACGTGTAACCGATCAGACTGCTCAAGTAGATGCTACACGTGTAACCGATCAGACTGCTCAAGTAGATGCTACACGTGTAGCCTATCAGACTGCTCAAGAAGATGCTACAAGTGTAACCCACCAGACTGCTCAAGTAGATGCTACACGTGTAACTCATCAGTCTGCTCAAGAAGATGCTACACGTGTAACCCATCAGTCTGCTCAAGAAGATGCTACAAGTGTAACCCACCAGACTGCTCAAGTAGATGCTACACGTGTAGCCTATCAGACTGCTAAAGTAGATGCTACACGTGTAACCGATCAGACTGCTCAAGTAGATGCTACACGTGTAACCGATCAGACTGCTCAAGTAGATGCTACACGTGTAACCGATCAGACTGCTCAAGTAGATGCTACACGTTTAACCTATCATACTGCTTAAGAAGATGTTACACGTTTAACCTATCCGACTGCTCCAGAAGATGCTACACGTGCAACCTATCCGACTGCTTAAGAAGATGCTACACGTGCAACATATCAGACTACTTAAGAAGATGCTACACGTTTAACCTATCATACTGCTTAAGACGATGTTACACGTTTAACCTATCCGACTGCTCAAGTAGATGCTACACGTGTAACCGATCAGACTGCTCAAGTAGATGCTACACGTGTAGCCTATCAGACTGCTCAAGAAGATGCTATACGTGTAACCCATCAGTCTGCTCAAGAAGATGCTACAAGTGTAACCCACCAGACTGCTCAAGTAGATGCTACACGTGTAGCCTATCAGACTGCTAAAGTAGATGCTACACGTGTAACCCACCAGACTGCTCAAGTAGATGCTACACGTGTAGCCTATCAGACTGCTAAAGTAGATGCTACACGTGTAACCGATCAGACTGCTCAAGAAGATGCTACAAGTGTAACCCACCAGTCTGCATAAGATGATACTACACATGTAACTCATCTGCCTGCTCAAAAAGATGCTACACTCGTTACCTATCAGACTGCTCAAGAAGATGCTATACGTGTAACCGATCAGACTGCTTAATAAGATGTTACACGTGTAACCTATCAGACTGCTCAAGAAGATGCTACACGTGTAACCTATCAGACTGCTCAAGAAGATTCTACAAGTGTAACCCACCAGTCTGCATAAGATGATACTACACGTGTAACCCATCAGTCTGCTCAAATAGATGGTACACGTGCAACCTATCAGACTGCTCCAGAAGATGCTACACGTGTAACCCATCAGTCTGCTCAAATAGATGCTACACGTGTAACCCATCAGTCTGCTCAAATAGATGCTACACGTGTAACCCATCAGTCTGCTCAAATAGATGCTACACGTGTAACCCATCAGTCTGCTCAAGAAGATGCTACAAGTGTAACCCACCAATCTGCTCAAGAAGATGCTATACGTGTAACCCATCAGTCTGCTCAAAAAGATGCTACACGTGTAAGCTATAGACTGCTCAAGAAGATGCTATACGTGTAACCCATCAGTCTGCTCAAAAAGATGCTACACGTGTAAGCTATAGACTGCTGAAGAAGATGCTACACGTGCATCCTATCAGACTGCTCCAGAAGATGCTACACGTGTAACCTATCAGTCTGCACAAGAAAGATACACTTGTAACCTATCAGACTGCTCAAGAAGATGCTACACGTGTAACCAAACAGACTGCTCAAGAAGATGCTACAGTCGTAACCTATCAGACTGCTCAAGAAGATGCTACACTCGTAACCTATCAGACTGCTCAAGAAGATGCTATACGTGTAACCCATCAGACTGCTCAAAAAGATGCTACACGTGTAACCTATCAGACTGCTTAAGAAGATGTTATACGGGTAACCCCCCGTTATTCTCAAGAAGATGCTATACGTTTAACCCACCAGTCTGCACAGGATGATACTACACGTGTAACTCATCTGTCTGCTCAAAAAGATGCTACACGTGTAACCCACCAGTCTGCACAGGATGATACTACACGTGTAACCCACCAGTCTGCACAGGATGATACTACACGTGTAACTCATCTGTCTGCTCAAAAAGATGCTACACGTGTAACCCTCCAGTCTGCACAGGATGATACTACACGTGTAACTCATCTGTCTGCTCAAAAAGATGCTACACGTGTAACCCACCACTCTGCACAAGATGATACTACACGTGTAACTCATCTGTCTGCTCAAAAAGATGCTACACGTGTAACCCACCACTCTGCACAAGATGATACTACACGTGTAACTCATCTGTCTGCTCAAAATGATGCTACACGTGTAACACACCAGTTGCACAGGATGATACTACACGTGTAACTCATCTGTCTGCTCAAAATGATGCTACTCGTGTAACCCACCACTCTGCACAAGATGATACTACACGTGTAACTCATCTGTCTGCTCAAAAAGATGCTACACGTGTAACCCACCACTCTGCACAAGATGATACTACACGTGTAACTCATCTGTCTGCTCAAAATGATGCTACACGTGTAGCCCACTAGTCTGCACAGGATGATACTACACGTGTAACCCACCAGTCTGCACAGGATGATACTACACGTGTAACTCATCTGTCTGCTCTAAAAGATGCTGCACGTGTAACCCACCAGTCTGAACAGGATGATACTACACGTGTAACCCACCAGTCTGCACAGGATGATACTACACGTGTAACTCATCTGTCTGCTCAAAAAGATGCTACACGTGTAACCCTCCAGTCTGCACAAGATGATACTACACGTGTAACTCATCTGTCTGCTCAAAAAGATGCTGCACGTGTAACCCACCAGTCTGAACAGGATGATACTACACGTGTAACACAGCTGTCTGCTCAATATGATACTACACGTGTCACTCACCAGTCTGCACAGGATGATACTACACGTGTAACTCATCTGTCTCCTCTAAAAGATGCTGCACGTGTAACCCACCAGTCTGCACAGGATGATACTACACGTGTAACCCACCAGTCTGCACAGGATGATACTACACGTGTAACTCATCTGTCTCCTCTAAAAGATGCTGCACGTGTAACCCACCAGTCTGCACAGGATGATACTACACGTGTAACCCACCAGTCTGCACAGGATGATACTACACGTGTAACCCACCAGTCTGCACAGGATGATACTACACGTGTAACACATCTGTCTCCTCTAAATGATTCTGCACGTGTAACCCACCAGTCTGCACAGATGATACTACACGTGTAACCTCACCACCAGTCCTGCACAAACAGGATGCTTACACGTGTAACCCACCAGTCTGCACAGATGATACTACACGTGTAACTCATCTGTCTCCCTGCTCAAAAAGATGCTACACGTGTAACCCACCAGTCTGCACAGGTGATACTACACGTGTAACTCATCAGTCTGCACAAAAGATGCTACACGTGTAACCCTCCAGTCTGCACAGGATGATACTACACGTGTAACTCATCTGTCTGCTCAAAAAGATGCTACACGTGTAACCCTCCAGTCTGCACAGGATGATACTACACGTGTAACTCATCTGTCTGCTCAAAAAGATGCTACACGTGTAACCCTCCAGTCTGCACAGGATGATACTACACGTGTAACTCATCTGTCTGCTCAAAAAGATGCTACACGTGTAACCCTCCAGTCTGCACAGGATGATACTACACGTGTAACTCATCTGTCTGCTCAAAAAGATGCTACACGTGTAACCCACCAGTCTGCACAAGATGATACTACACGTGTAACTCATATGTCTGCTCAAAAAGATGCTACGCGTGTAAGCTATAGACTGCTGAAGAAGATGCTATACGTGTAACTCATCTGTCTGCTCAAAAAGATGCTACACGTGTAACCCACCAGTCTGCACAAGATGATACTACACGTGTAACTCATCTGTCTGCTCAAAAAGATGCTACACGTGTAACCTATCAGACTGCTTAATAAGATGTTATACCTGTAACCCGCCTGTCTGCTCTTGATTATGCTATACGTAAATAAGATATCTACCTAATAGATGCATAATTTAGTACCTACACATATTATCTGCTGTCATTTTGGAACTACATTAGCGAGGGCGAATTTACTGAGGACTAAGGATTTACGTCAGTAAAATTATAAATTATTATATAATTTGAAGTCCTAGAGAACAATAATGTACTACAACAATTGAATGACATTTTATCAGCATCGCTAGTTATAGAACATTTTAGATCCGATGCATAATGTAGGCGGTATACTGATCTTCTTTTCAATGTATCGTTCTTTTAAGTCCCTATGGCTTAAAAATCATGGTATCTCTCTTGGCCCCAAGAGGCACGAGGTAAAATTCGCTGCTTTCAGGCGTCCAATTCGCTATAGATCAGCTGGAATGGAGCATTAATGAAAATTCTTCAGCAGCTGCGTTAGCTGAAGAACTGTGGTAGGACTTGATGACCTGATTGGACAAATATTTGTTGTGTATTTGAAGTTTCCCAACGCGACAGACATGAGAACCGTGTCCTGGCTATTTGAGCGAAGGCTAAGCGACTAATGATCACTCTATGCAGCCACATATAATTTATGAGGCGAACCTTCGACCATTCAGCAGTCTCAGATTCCTGAGATCAACCCGTGGTAATTTGGTACACACGGTCTGTTGACTGCAAATGCCATAGGAGCAGGTCGGCTCATAATGGCAGCCTGAGCAACGAGGAAACGGCACAGAGGTCTTATAAACTCAACTAGATGGTCATAATCAGTCTCCAGTCATCACCTGCACGCGAAGCATCCAACATCAAAGGGCAGCCGCCGCATAACGTAAACGCACTTTGTTTAATATGCTCAGTGCACTATTGGGTGCACTCCTGCTGGCCTCGGCTGCAGTCTCAGCTCCCGCTGAGATGTCCCAGGATGAGAAGGAGGTATACGAGCGGATATTCAACGACGCCGATGTAGATATAATTGTAAACAATGACAGAATCCTGGACATGTACCTGAGGTGCTTCTTCAACGAAGGCCCGTGCACTACTCTCGGCAAAGAGATCAAAGGTAATACCAAACCAAATTTACGAAATTATCTTATAAAGTTCCTCTGGAATTCTGGTATATCATTTCTTACAACCCGGACGTGCTCAATAAGTTATTTAATAATAATAATAGCGAGCTTTGTTTCAGGGAATTCCTCTTTAGTTCACAACACAAAACATAAGCCCACTAAAATTCTTAGTGAATGTGTCGTGTACAGACATAAAGGTTCAACCCAAATTATCTATGAATCTCTAACCAGCTTATATTAAAGATTTCGGACTTTTTTACTTCTCATTAAACGTAGAAATAAGCGCCCTACAACTCCTACATATGTGAGTAGGTCTGGCGAAGAAGGCATCAAAACGATGACTTATTTGATGAAATATTATCAAGTATGAGGGCTTATTGGCCACCAAAATAATGTTATTTTTGTTAATTTTATACTTGTAATAAATGTGGTTCAGTTTCTCATAAAACTTTCTTTATAAAGTCTCATAAAACTTTAACAATGGTATTAGTCTATGTGAATGTTGCCAGCTTATAAAGATCCAAGCTTTTTATTTCATAATTAACGAAAGAAAAAATAACCATATTTTCCGACAGTGTGGCACTGAAAAAATAAATCCTACAACACTTTTTGATCCGTTGCATATTGTATTCCTTTTGAACCGAATTGTGCACTGTTTTCTATAGTCTGCGAACTGCTTTACCTCTTATTAGTCTTTCCATGAGTTTCGATACCCACGTTAGCACGAATAAACCCCAAATTGCTGTAATTTGAAAATAAAATTGCTGCAAATGTTTTCATTCTAAATATCATTTGAAAATCATGAACTTTCGTAAATGAGCTTGATTTTTATATATAAATATTTTCTCTACATAGTACCCCCTTGAGGAAGGATATTATTGTGCGAATCCCACGCATATTTTCTCTATATGTCAAAAATTGAAAAACTTTTTTATATGTAATATATATAATAAATGTAAAATAAAACCTTTGAAATGAAATTTAAAAAAAATTACAATATAAACAATTAAGGAAATTCAATTTAACTAAAAATAATAAAATGAGAATTACATTATTTTAACATTATATGTTTGGATCCTCTATCAATTTAAGGATATTATTAGTTTTTTTTTTTTAAAAAAAAAATACAAAATATCGGAACTACATTCATAAATCAAGTGAGTCAAAGTCTGCCAGTCACATTTACAAGTATTTGAGTTTGAATCTGTATGAGTAAGAGCATTTTCGTGTCCAGTTAGTAATTTTGTTAGAGAAAACGTATGATAGGATTGTGAAACAGGGTTATATCATTTTGCATACTCCCCCCCCCTTTCCTTAAGGGAAGTCACACATGAGGTCATACTCGTGACGTGATTTTTTATCAATTTCCTCAAATTTCCATCGATCATACCCAGAAGATGACGAAAATGGGGCCGATCCAAAATTACATATACTTTTTAAGACTTTAGCAGTCGCAATTTTTGTTTGATCGCTACCAAACTCCATATTTACTTCATTCATATAAAAAGAAAGATCAAGTTCGCTAATGACAAAAATCGGACATGTGCAAGGGAAATTATGAAATATCTCCGTTATTAGAAGTCGGATCAAAAATGTGTTCATAACAATTCTTATTGGAAATTGGAATAATATACCTACGTTGTGATATAATTATTTTCTGAATCTTGAATATTAACTGAGATATTAGAATTTTTTAGTCTTGAATTGACCCCTACCCCTATTTATGTCAGAATAACAATACGCTGTTATATCACAAACCACTTTATTCTCAGCTTAAATAAATACCAAATATTGTTTTCAAAAGACCTTTATTATGCGAGATACATGCAAGTAATTGTGGTGACGTCACCAACCAAGATTTTATATTCTTAATTCGAAAATGTTTACCTATATTTGGAAATATACACATTATTAAACTGTTTCATTCATAAATAAAGATCTTAATAGTTAATGGTTGAATTCGGCCACGGAATAGGGGCGGGGGTAGAGTGGGGGATTTGAAAATTCAGAATATCTTCTTTATTTTACGTTATATTTGAGAATATATGCTGAGATGATATCAGCCTCTTTTTGATGACACCAATTTTAGCAGATTTCCCTAAAGGGAAATCAGCTATTGAGGTCGTACTCATGACGCGATTTTCGAAAAATTTCTTCAAATGTCCATCGATCCTACCCAGGAGATGACGAAAATGAGGTCTGTTCAAAATTATATATATATATATATATATATATATATATATATATATATATATATATACTAGCTCAGATACCCGGCTTCGCCCGGGAATTCATTTGAGGCTGGATGGCGATTGTATTTTTTTGGCAAGGCTTTACTTTGCACAATATTTTGACATTTACCTTTCCCAGTGTTTAGGGTTTATACCCGTCGTTGCTGTGGATTTGTTAATAATAAAATTATTTTTTTATGTAAGACTTCACTGTCCTCCATATTGTCATATTTCCTGTTTTCTGTGCATTAAGCATAGATTTAAACTATTAAGGACAAAATATTATAATAATATATTATAATTAGAATTAATTATTCCAGGTGAGGTACCTGGTAGTTCATATTGAAAAGAATTGTTGAGCAAATTTCTCTAAATAACAAAATAAACAACTTTTGATAAGTGCATATTTGCCGAAACCCCAATAGGAAACGAAATATCACTACTTTTAATTTCAGGTCTCCCTTATAACCCCCACTCCTGCCCATCCCTAGAAATGATAGTATGGCTTATTATAAGGAATGCGTTAGTGCTAATACACATACTGAGTTTTATTTATTTCGGTTGGGTCTTTTGTCCCAAATAAAATTGTTCACTTCCGCTATAGGTTTTAGCGTATATCTCGTTTATAATTCAGTATACGAAAAAAGTGTATATAACAAAAGTCACTCTAAATAACAAAATAAACAACTTTTGCAATGTTCATATTTGCCGAAAACCCAATAGGAAACGAAATATCGCTATTTTTAATTTCAGGCATCCCTTATAACCCCCACTCCTGCCCGTCCCTAGAAATATTGGTATGGCTTGTTAGAATGAAAACGTTAGTGCTAATACATATACCGTGTTTTATTTATTTTGGTTAGGTCTTTTGTCCCAAATAAAATTGTTCACTTCCGCTACAGGTTTTAGCATACAGGGTTTATAATTCGGTATACGAAAAAAGTGTATATAACAAAAATTACTTTAAATAACAAAATAAACAACTTTTGTTATGTTCATATTTGCCGAAAAACCCCCACTCCTGTTCGTCTCAGAGGATAGTAATATAGCCTAAAGCCTAAGATGGGTTAGTAGTAATATACATACCAAGTTTCATAAAATTCGGTTCAGCCGTTTATGCGTGAAAAGATAACAAACAAACAAACAAACAAACATACAAACAGACACCAAAGAAACAAAATGCAGTTATGGTGTCTGTGACATGTGAAACGAAAAGTTATCGTGAAATTTCGCAAAAAAAATCAATGTACAGACAGAGGTTACAATTATATATATATATATATATATATATATATATATATATATATATATATATATATATATATTTCTCTGTTAACGCTCAAGTGGTCGCAATTTTTGTTTGATCGTTACCAAACTCGATATTTAACCGTTGTATGCACAAAGACAGATCAAGTTCGTTAATGGCTGAAATCGGACCAGTGGGGGGGGGGGAGGATTCAGAGGAGAGGATTTTCAAAAATTCGAAATGTCTCCCTTACTATACGTCGGATCGAAAGATTGTACGGAATCAATCTTATTGCAAATTAAATTTGCTATAAATATTGTTATATACATTTATTCTCTATCTTGAATATTAACTGAGATATTTGCCTTTTTATGAAGTCTGAACTAAACTGATGTTACGGTTTTCTCTTCTTTAATTTGCGAGTCTTCTAAGGCAAATATATTGAATTATAACTCAGTTTCCTCATGATCAACTTTATATTCTAATCTATTTTTGCTACATCCATATCTATACTTTTGGTAAACATTATTAGTTCTTTATTATATTTATAAAATAACACAGGTTGTTCTGGCCAATGATCTCCTTGTAAAATTATGAAAATATTCATTATGGAATTTGATCTGTTTTGTTTAAATGTTGGGAAGTGATAAAATATACGTAAATAACGTTCGTGTGTAGCAAGTACATTTGTCATTGTCTTGAATTTTAAACCTTGTTAAATAATGCCCAGTCTGTCGAAAGCACCATGATTTGCATGCATCACAATCATGTACCGCTGCCTAGATACCCGTCATTGCTCGGGAAATTCTGAACAATGAGTCTGAATGCTATTCAATGCAAGGCTGTCTTACAACCTGTTATTTTTATTCATTGTCTCTGTATTTAGTTTGTAGTCTTTCATTTAATGCTTACTGGGAACTGCGGTCTATAATTGTTGATTCTGGTAGAACAATTTTTGTAAGGCCATAGTTTCGGTATGCACAAACGTATAACACTTTAATGTCTCAATGCTAATGAATACCAGAAATATAACTGGGAGCAATTCCATTGCATAAATTATTTATTAATAATAATCCAACAAGCTCATATTCCTCTCAATGCTAAAAGTTAAAAAAAGTCCGTCACGCAGGGGCTGCGTAAACTAAGCAGATTTCCCATGTGAAGTTTTACAATAGAGAAATCTGCATACTGGTAACACAATACCACCCTGATTAAATACAAACGGTAATGAGAAACTTTTCACTTAATTAAAATAAATTCCCACTGAAACGGCTTCTGAATTTTAAGAATAATTTATATTTTAATAACTCGAATTTTAATAGTCCAAGAACTAAAGAAGGGATGAACAGAACATATTTGCATAAATCTCGCAAAGTAATGAAGGTAGGTAAGGTAAGGTTAGAAAGGACAGGTAAGGTTAGAAGAAGCCTCCCACCTGAGCCGACGGAAATAGCCGACCTAATCCGAACTATACCCGACCACAGACTTCATAAAAATGCAAATATCTCGGTTAATATTCAAAATAGAGAATAAATGTATATATAACAATATTTATAGTAAATTTAATTTGCAATAAGATTGGTTCTATACAATTTTTCGATCCGATGCATAATAACGGAGATATTTTGAATTTTCGAAAATCCACCCTCTAAACCCTCCTCCCTCTAGTCCGATTTCAGCCATTAACGAACTTGATCTGTCTTTTTACATAAAACGGTTAAATGTCGAGTTTCATAACGATCAAACAAAAATTACGACCGCTAGAGCGTTAACAGACAAATATATATATATATATATATATATATATATATATATATATATATATATATATATAATTTTGAAAGGACCTCATTTTCGTCATCTCCTGGGTAGGATCGATGGACGTTTGAAGAAATGTTTCGAAAATCGCGTCATGAGTACGACCTCAATAGCTGATTTCCCTTAAGGGAAATCTGCTAAAAAGTCCGTCATGCAGGCTGCGTAAACTAAGCAGATTTTGCGCGTGAAGTTTAACAATAGATAAATCTACATACCGGTAACACAACACCACCGTGAATATTAAGTGAATAAATAGAAATGATAATAAGAAACCCCCCGGCGGAAAGCTTCTGAAATGTCCAGAAAACAGTTCTGCCAACTTCTTACCGGAAAGAAAAACAATTACTGTAATCTGAATATAACGTATTAATTTGATTGAAAACTATTTACTGTATCATATGGTCACCAGAACATATTTGCAAGTATCACGCATAATAAACGTTTAGGGCTCAGGTTAGACATGCGAGTTAAAGCGTTGACCTTTATCTCACATGGCAAACCTAGAGTGGCGAGTTCGATTCTTGCCTGGGCAAAGGAAATTAATTAATGACGAAATTCATTAAATAACCCCCGTCCCAATTAGCTTAAGTTGCAAAAAGTGGACGTTAATAAATAATAATAATAAACATTTCTTGAAAACAATGTTTGGTATTTAGGCTAAAACTGATGTGGTTTATTACATAACCGAGTATTGTTTGTGTAACATGAGTAGAAGTGGGGGTTTGCTGAAAGCTAAAAACTGAAAATTCAAATATCTCGGTTAATATTCATGATACAGAAAATATGTATAGAACATTTAATTTACAATAAAATTGGTTCTATTTTCAATACCGTATTTATTGTTATTGTGAAGGCTTTGATGGGCGGGAGGGGGGGGGGTCGAATATTCAAAATATCTACGTTATCATGGGGTTCGGATTGGAAAATGTTGAAGAACCAATTTAAGTAAACTATTGATGTTCTACTATTGTTGTCACTCTTTTTGTATTATCGTTACCAAACTTATTATATTATAGTTTTATGGAAAAAAGAAAGATCAAGCTTGTTTATAGGCTGGAATCGGACCAATGGGAAGTGGGAAGGGGGGGACGGGGGGGGGGGTTCGAAGGGGAAAATTCGTAATATCTCCGATCAATATAAGTCGGATCGACAAATTGTAAAGGACCAATCTTATTGAAAATCTTAAATATTAGTATAATCCATCTTATTCTATATATTGAATATTTACCAAGATTATTTTCATTGTTCAGCCTTCAGCAATCCCCCACTTCTACTCATGTTAACAAATACTTTTTTGAAAAGTGTTTACAATAGATAAATCTACTTACTGGTAAAACCACCGTTAATATTTAGCGGAATAAAAAACAAATAGTAATTAGATGTCATTTCAGATCAATTCCCAAATTAATTGTAAATCTCTACAACGAAACAACCATATTTTAAAGTGTTTCATGTGAAATTAAAAGTCAAAAATTCGTAATATAGAAATATATATATATATATATATAAATATTATATATTAATATAATCAAGCTGAGATACCCGCGGTCTTCGCCCGGGAATTTCATTTGAGGCTAGGATGGCGATTGTATTTTTTTTGGCAAGGCTTTACTTAGCACAATATTTTGACATTTTACCACTTCCCAGAGTTTTAGGGTTTATACCCAGGTCGTGTAACTTGTGGATTTGTTAATAATAAAATTATTTTTTTATAGTAAGACTTCACTGTTCTCCAAATTGTCATATTTCCCGTTTTCCTGTGTATTTCGCATAGCTTCTTTGAATTATTAAGGTCAAACTATTAACATAGAAGTGAATTAATTTTTTCCATGTTAGGTACTTGGTGGATTCATATTGGAATGGTATTTGTATGAGCAATATCAATATTTCTAAACGCAAAATTATCTGCTCCACACATTGTTCATCCCGAAAAAATGTTATAAGACAAAAGTTAATCTAAATAACAAAGATAAACAGCTTTTTGTTATGATGTGCACCGTTTGGTCAAAAAACAAATAGACAAACATATTATCGCGAATTTTTTTTTTTTCAGGCCTCGTCCTTATAACACCAAACACCCACCTTCCTGTTCTGGAATCTAAAAATTTTAATATGGCTTTTAATCATGGAAGAATTAATGCTAAATTACCGGTTTAGAATTAATAATTAAACATAACCGAGTTTTGTTAAGTTCAGTTCAACTCGTTTAGTGTCCAATAAAATTGTTGGTTCCCGGCTAAAGTTTTTACATTGTTTATCTCGTTTATATGTTTATTATAAAAACAAAAGTGAATATAACAAAAGGTACTTCAAATAAAAAAGTAAATAAAAAAAAAAACTACATTTGTCCATGTGCAATATTTCCAGAAAAAAAACGAATAGGGTAATCGACGAAATACCACTATTTTTAAATTCAGCGCTCTCCTTAACGACCGCCCCACTCTTGCCCTGATCCCTTAGAAATAGTGGGTTATGGCTTATATTATTATGGAAGGCCATTAGTTGCTTATACACGTACCGAGTTTTTTAAGTTTAAGTTCGGGATTGAGTCTTTGTGTGCCAAACATTAAAATTGTTCACACTCCGCTATAGGTTTATATAGCGTTAGTATATCTCGTTTTATATTTTCGGCATACGAAAAATAGTGTATCTAACAAAGAGTTTTACTCTACATAACAAAATTAAACAACTTTTTTTCTGATTCACATTTACCCGAACAACCAATAGACAAACGACAATATTGCTATTTTAAATTTCAGGCCTCTCTTATAACCCCCTGGGGCAATAGGAATTTATTTAGTGACGGAATTCATTAAATAAAATCCCTAGGGTCGCACCCTGTGCTAGAAAAGGGGTGGTAACCTTTAGATGTTCCCAAATTAAGCCTTAGTTACAGAAAGTGGGCGGCGATAATTAATTTAATTTTGATCTCTACCATACTCGATATTTAAATGTTTTAGTCGAGACTATAGATAATATTTGTTATTAGCTAAAATGGGGATTTGGAATGCTGCGGGTTTAGAGGCGAAGGGAATTCGAAAATTTATTATATCTCCATTATTATGAATCGGATGGTAAAATGTTATAGAACCAAACTTGTTGGAAACTATTGGATTTCCAACAATTGTTATTCTATGAAACTTTTCTTAAGTTGAGTATTATGCGAGTTTATTCCTACTTTTCTTGTTTTCTATCATCAGTAAGTCCCCCCCCCTTCTACTCATCGGATCTTGTTAATATAAATAGGAGAATATGTGGTGTGATTAGATCACAAAGGTATTAGAGCAACACGTGGGAAATCTGTTTAGTTTACGCAGCCCCTGAAATGTGCCTGTGAAAGTATTGTAAATTTACTTATAAATGTTGTTATATGCATATTTTCTGTATTATAAATATTATCTGAGATATTAGGGCTTTTAGCAGGTTTCCCTTAAGGGAAAGTATTGAGGTCGTACTGCATGAGGCGAGGTTTCGAATAATTTCTTCAAATGTCCATCGATCCTACCCAGGTGATGACGAAAAATGAGGGTCCGTTCAAAATTTTATATATATATATATATATATATATATATATATATATATATCATATAAATAATATATATATATATATATATATATATATAAATTATATATATATATATATATTTATATATATATATATATATATATTTGGTCTGTTAACGCTCTAGCGGTCGCAATTTTGTTTGTATCGTTACCAAACTTCATATTTAATCGTTTTATGTAAAAAGAAAGATCAAAGTTCGATAATGGCCTGAAATCGGAACCAGTGAGAGGGGGGGGGGTTTAGAAGGGGGGAATTTTCGAAAATTCGAAATAATCTCCGATATTATGAGTCGGATCGAAAAATTGTATAGAATAAATCTTATTGCCAAATTCCAATTTATCCTATAAATATTGTTCTTTACATTTATTCTGTATCTTGAATATTAACCGAGGTATTTGTATTATGCGGGTGGTCACCAGTAGGCTTACGTTCGGACTTTCCGCCGAGAGCTCTGGCGGCCGTTTCATAAATACTATTCGTCCCTCGTGAATAGGTTTAGAGGTTAGGTCTACTGTTTTTTTTTGGGCTATGAAACTACTGGGTTTATTACGCCCTAAATAATGTTTTAGGTTTAGAAGGTTTCTTACTACTACATTTTTGTTATTAGGCAGATTTCTCTATTGTAAAAACTTTCACGTGGGAAATCTGCTTAGTTTACGCTGCCCCTGCGTGACGGGGACTTTCTGACATCAGTAAAACCCCCAACCCCCACTCCTCCTCATATCATATTAGCAGTAAGCTGTTATATCAAGAGGCCACATTATTATAATCTTAATTTCGAGGGCAATTCTGATTTACGTTCTTTGTCTTCGGATTTGTTTTGATCCAATACCATCGTATTTAACCGTTTCATAGAATCTTCAGGTTAATAATGATTAACGGTTGAAATCGGGGTAGGGATAAGGGTGATGGTTTTGGTGGGTGAGGGGATTTCGAAAATTAAAAATATTCTCAATTATATGACGTTCGTTACACATTATAGAAAAAAATCGTGATTAACTATTGATGACTGTAATATGTAACTGAATTATTAAATTTATTTGTAACACAAGTATTAAACGAGTCAGTCGTACTTTCTTGTTTTCCGTCTTCAGTAATCCCCCCCCTCTTCTACTCATCGGTTTTTTACACAGAAATGGAGAATATATGGTAAGATGAGACCAAAGGTATGCCACATGGGAAGTCAGCTAACATTACGCAGCCCTTGCGTGACGGACTTTTAAACGAACTTGGCTCCGCTATTTGGGATTCAGGGAATAGCTGTAGTTTTTCGCCCTCTCTGGCCTTAATTGGTTATTGTCTGACATTTAATCGCAGATTTACATTAACGGAAATCAGCTATTTGAGGTCGTACTCATGACGCGATTTTCGAAAATTTTCTTCCAAATGTCCATCAATCCTACCCAGGAGATGACGAAATTGAGGTCCGGTCAAAACTATCTATATATATATATATATATATATATATATATATATATATATATATATATATATATTATATATCTGACTGTTAACTGTCTAGCGGTCGCAATGGTTGTTTGATCGTTACCAAACTTGGCATTTAAACGTTTTATGCAAAAGTAACAGATTAAGTTCGTTAATGGCTGAAATCGGACAAGTGGCTGGAGGGGGGTTTAGATGGGGGATTTTTCCGAAAAATTCGAAATATCTTCCGTTACCATACGTTCGGGATCCAAAAAAAGTTAATAACATTTAGAACCATTCTTATTGTAAATTAAATTTACTACAAATATTGTTCTATACATTTATTCTCTATCTTGAATACTAACCGAGACATTTGCATTTTTTGAATTGTGGGCCGATAACGGATGGCTGAATCTTCCGCCAGTTCGACTATTTGCCGTAACTGTTCGGCTCTCGTATGGAGATTTCTCTATTGTATAACTTCGCGTGGGAAATCTGCTTAGTTTACTCAGCCCCTGCGTGACGGACTTTTTTCCTTGGATGAAGTCGAGTATGGGGCGAGTTACTGCTATTTTCTTGTTTTCTGTCTTCAGTAAGTCCCCCACCTCTTTCTGCTCATCGAATTTATTCATATAAATAGAGAATATTTGGTGGGAATAGATCTCAAATGTGTTAGAGCAGCACGAGGGAAATCTGCTTAGTTTACGCAGCCCCAGCGTGACGGACTTTTTTGATTATGTTTTATTTGACCTCTTAAAATAAATTTGCAATAGGATTATGAGGCTCTCTTGATACGCCAGAACGTTCCACCATTTCAATATAAGTGCCCAACTAAACTCTTTGTTCTGTTTTCAGGTAAAATCTCTGAGGTGTTCTCTGACGTGTGCGGGCGATGCACCCTGCACCAGAAGCGAGTCTGGAGACATGCCATGGACATCTTCATCCCCAAGAGACCCAAGGACTGGGAGCGAATTCTCTCCATCTACGACCCGGACGGTTCCTACTGGCCAGGAATCAAGGCTTTCCTCGAAGGACCAGCACCTTAGACACGCTATAGCCGTTCTAACAAAGAATCCAACATGTATCGCAGAAATACAAGGCGCTTTGCCTATTAGTTTATTAACACTTCAACCAGTCAACAGAAAAAACAAGAACTGTATTTTTCTATTTCTCTGTACAGCACTTCCTACTCACTACACTGTGTGTTTTATTCTTGTTCCTCTCTACCCAAAGCTCGGCTGGAATAAAATGCTTTCTGTTAACATTATTTTTTTTTTATGTTTTCTATAAAAACCTAAACGACCACTATCATAACTTTCTCTACATTAAAAAAAGTCCGTCACACAGAGGCTGCGTTAACTAAGCAGATACCCTGTGTGCAATAAACACAGTAAGAGTAGGAGTGGGGGTTTACTGGAACCCAGAAACTAAAAAATGCAAATATCTCGGTTATTAATCAAGATATTGAAAAAAACGTACCTAACAATATTTATAGAGCATTACATTTGCAATAACAATGGTTATATGCACTTTTTAGATCCGACGCATAATAACGGAAATATATAAGAATAATCGTCAAATTCCTTTTTTTCCTTTCTACTATATCATATCATCCCGCTCCCAACTAGGTGGAGATATTCATCCATTGACGAATCCCAAAAACCCTTAATATATCCTTGAGTAATGTAAACGTTGACATATTGAGTTTGGCAACGCTCAAAAAGTCCGTCACGCAGGGGCTGCGTAAACTAAGCAGATCTCCCTCGTAAAGTTTAATAATAGATAAACCTACTTACTGGTAACACGACACCACCGTGAATACATAGAAACGTAAATAAGAAATGTTTCATTCAATTACAATAACCTGCCGACAGGAAGCGTTAGAAATGTAAACAAACGGGTCCCGCCTCACACCGGAAAGAAAAACAATTACTGAAATATATCAGAATATAACATATTAAATTCATTGAGAACTACTTACTATATTTAGTACTGTAACTAATAATGAGTCAGAATAATTGTTATCTCAATCAATAAAATTTTAGTAGTCCAAAACCTTAAGATGGGGGGGGGGGTCACCAGGTCATATTTGCATGTATCTCGTATAATAAAGGTCTCTTTAATACAATTTTTGGTATTTAAGCTTCGAATAATGTTATTTATTATGTAGCAGATATTGTTTATGTAACATGAGTAGAAGTGGCGGTTTGCTGATAGCTGAAAACTGAAAAATGCAAATATCTCGGTTAATATTCAAGATAGTGAATAAATGTATATAACAATAATTATAGTACATTTAATTTTCAAATGATGATTTTTCGGTCCGACATATGGTAAAGGAGATATTTCGAATTTTCGAAAATCCTCCCCTCTATACCCCCCCCCTCCCCCGATTACAACCGTTAATGAACTTGATCTTTCTTTTTACATAAAATGACTAAATATCCAGTTTGGTAACGATTAAACAATAATTGCGACCGCTGACATATATATAAACAGTTTTGAACGTACCTCATTTTCGTCAGCCCCTGGATAGGATCGATGGAGTTTTGAAGAAGAATTTCGAAAATCGCGTCATGAGTACACCCTCAATAGCTGATTTCCCTTAAGGGAAATCTGCTAATAAAACTTGTGACCACTAGAGCATTAACAGACTATATTTATATATAGTGTGGTGTGTAGTCAGCAGCTCACTTTAGGTGCAGCAGCCACAATAAATTCATTGATAAAGTGATTTCATCTTCTTCTTGATTCCCCCCCCCCATCAGGTATTTAGGTCGTAATCATGACGCTTTTTTCGAAAAAACTTCCGCTATAGGTTTTAGCGTATATCTCGAGTATAATTCGGTATTCGAAAAAAGAGTATATAACAAAAGTTACTTGAAATAAAAAAATAAACAACTATGGTTATGTGCATATTTGCAGAAAAACCCAATAGAAAACGAAATACCACTATTTTTTATTTCAGACCTTCCTTACAACCCCCACTCCTGCCCGTCCCTAGAAATGTTGGTATGGCTTGTTATAATGAAGACGTTAGTCCTAATACATGTACTGAGTTTTATTTAGATCGGTTGATTCTTTTGTGCCAAATAAAATTTTTGACTCCCGCTATAATTTTTAGCGTAAAACTCATTTATACTTAGGTATACGACGAAAGTGTATATGACAAAAGTTACTCTAAATAATAAAATAATTAACTTTTGTTATGTGCATATTTGCCGAAAAACCAAAAGGAAACGAAATATAGCTATTTTTATATTTCAGGCCTCCCTAATAACCCCCACTCCTGTTCGTCTCAGAGAATATTAGTATAGCCTAAAGTCTAAGTTAGGCTAGTAGTGATATACATACCAAGTTTCATAAAATTCGGTTCAGCCGTTTATGTATGAAAAGGTAACAAACAAACAAACAGACAAGAAAGAAACAAAATGCAGTTATGGTGTCTATGACATGTGAAACGAAAAGTGTACAGCAGAGGTTACGATTTTATGTATATATAGATAAAGTCCGTCACGCACGTGAAGTTAAGTAATAGACAAATTTACATACTGGTAAAGGGAGTGAGAGAGAGAGCAAGAAAGAGAGGGAGAGAGTGAGAAAGAGAGCGAGAGAAAGAGAGAGAGGGTGAGAGAGAGTAAGAGAGAGAGAGAGTGAGAAAGAGTGAGAGAGAGAGTGTGTGAGAGAGAGTGAGTGTGTGAGAGAGAGAGAGAGAGAGAGAGAGAGAGAGAGAGAGAGAGAGAGAGAGAGAGAGCGAGCGAGAGAGAGAGAGAGAGAGAGAGAGAGAGAGAGCGAGCAATGAGAGAGAGAGAGAGAGAGGAGAGAGAGAGAGAGAGAGAGCGTGAGTGTAGAGAGAGAGAGCGAGGAGAGAGAAGAGAGAGAGAGAGAGAGAGAGAGCGAGAGAGAGGGAGCGTGAGTGTGAGAGAGAGAGCGAGAGAGAGAGAGAGAGAGAGAGCTATATGAGATGCGAGCGAGAGAGAGAGAGAGAGCGAGAGACATCCCCCCCCCCCACCCCCCCCCCCCCCCACCCCCCCCCCCCCCCACCCCCCCCCCCCCCCACCCCCCCCCCCCCCCACCCCCCCCCCCCCCCACCCCCCCCCCCCCCCACCCCCCCCCCCCCCCACCCCCCCCCCCCCCCACCCCCCCCCCCCCCCACCCCCCCCCCCCCCCACCCCCCCCCCCCCCCACCCCCCCCCCCCCCCACCCCCCCCCCCCCCCACCCCCCCCCCCCCCCACCCCCCCCCCCCCCCACCCCCCCCCCCCCCCACCCCCCCCCCCCCCCACCCCCCCCCCCCCCCACCCCCCCCCCCCCCCACCCCCCCCCCCCCCCACCCCCCCCCCCCCCCACCCCCCCCCCCCCCCACCCCCCCCCCCCCCCACCCCCCCCCCCCCCCACCCCCCCCCCCCCCCACCCCCCCCCCCCCCCACCCCCCCCCCCCCCCACCCCCCCCCCCCCCCACCCCCCCCCCCCCCCACCCCCCCCCCCCCCCACCCCCCCATTTCTGAATTATCGTCATATGTACTACCCCAATGCCTGTTTTTCCTTAGGGGAAAACTGCCAATAACGAGTTTTTTTTAGATTTATTCCAGTAATTCTCGTAAAGAAAACTGTTCCTGGTATTCCTAAATATATTTTTCTATGTTGTTTACTGAAAATAATAAAAACACTTCAAACGGTTGCCTTCTAAAATATGTTTTATAAACCTTCAATATTTTGAGTATATTAATAGTGATACGGCATAATGAGTCGTTCCTTTTTCTGAAGTATTAATAATTTTAATGTTCATATTCATATAAAATAAACTCCTTCTGCCACGTGTACTGCTGGGATGGAAGTATTGACAAAGAATGTAGTGGCGATTTGCAGAATGTAAAATTTAAATAAGAAAGAGAAATCCCAAAATCAGATATAGGAAACCTAGCTACAAAATAACTTGGATTTTTTTAAGTAAACACTGATTTTTTATAAGGGAATTTGAGACAAAAACCAATTGGATTCCACTCTGCGACGTCGGGAGTGAATTCTGCTGACTTTGCGCAGCTACTGACTGATATTTAAGACAGGTTTAAGTTGTTCCCACCATCTGATATGGAATCTAGAATTAAGTACCGGCCATCGTGCCATAGGAGTACTAGACGGGAGGAAGTTTTTCTTGCCAGACTCAGGATCGTCCACACATAGACAGACAACTAACTCTAAATGAAAATACTGCAACTATCACTTTAGGATAAAACACATACTGACAGACGAAATAAGTCCGTCACGCAGGGGCTGCGTAAACTAAGCAGATTTCCCAAGTGAAGTTTTACAATAGCGAAATCCGCCTAATAACAACTGTAGTAGTAAGAAATCTCTAAACCTATTCACGAGGGACGAATAGTTACAGAAACGGCCGCCAGAGCTCTCGGCGGAAAGGCCGAACAGCCGACTCCTGCCGACAACACACAGAATACAAATGCAAATATCTCGGTTAATATTCAAGATACAGAATAAATGTATATAAAAATATTTATAGTAAATTTAATTTGCAATAAGATTCATTCTATACAATGTTTCGATCCGACGCAGAATAACGGATATATTTCAACTTTTCGAAAATCCTCCCCTCTAAACCCCCCCCCTCCCACTAGTCCAATTTCAGCCGTTAACGAACTTGATCTTTCTTTTTACATAAAACGATTATATTCCGAGTTTGGTAACGATCAAACAAAAATTGCGACCGCTAGAGCGGTAACAGACAAATATATATACAGTTTTGAACGGACCTCATTTTCGTCATCTACTAGGTAGGATCGATGGACATTTGAAGAAAAATTTTGAAAATTCCGTCATGAGTACAACCTCAATAGCTGATTTCCCTTGAGGGAAATCTGCTAAAAGTCCGTCACGCAGGGGCTGCTGAAACTAACCAGATTTCCCACGTGAAGTTTTACAATAGAAAAATCCGCCTAATAACAACAGTAGTAGTAAGAAATCTCTAAACCTATTCACGATGGACGAATAGTTACCGAAACGGCCCGCACTAAGCTCTCGGCGGAGAGTCCCGAACATAACCGACTCCTGCCGACAACACACATGCATACAAATGCAAATATCTAGGTTAATATTGAAGATACAGAATAAACGTATGGAACATTATTTATAGTAAATTTAATTTGCAATAAGATTGTATCTACAATGTTTCAATCCAACGCATAATAACGGAGATATTTCGAATTTTCAAAAACCACCCTCTAAACAGGGTCCGATTTCAGCCGTTAACGAATTTGATCTTTCTTTTTACATAAAACGCTTAAATATGAAGTTTGGTAACGTTCAAACAAAAATTGCGACCGCTAGAGCGTTAACAGACAAATATATATATATATATATATATACATATATATATATATATATATATATATATATATATATAATTTTGAAGGGACCTCATTTTCATCATCTCCGAGGAAGGATCAATGGACATTTGAGGAAATTTTTCAAAACTCGCGTCATGAGTACGACCTCAAAAGCTTGAGGGAACTCTGCTAAAAGTCACCACGCAGGAGCTGCGTAACCTAAGCAGGTTTCCCTCTAGCTAGTATGACACACTAGTGATATCTCACCAAGTATTTGACTTAAACTAGCTTAATATTTGAGTTACGAAAAAATATATAGAACGGCAATTATAGAGCAAATGTGTTTTCCCTTAAGGGAAATCAGCTATTGATGTTGTACTCACGACAGAATTTTCAACATTTTTCTTCAAATGTCCATCGATCCTACTTAGTAGATGACGAAAATGAGGTCCGTTCAAAACTGTATCTATGTATGTATGTATGTGGTCTGTACATATATATATATATATATATATATATATATATATATATATATATATATGTATTGTTACGTTTTTATTACCAAAACCAGTAATAAACGTTTTTAATAAGAGTTCTTTTGGATTGCAAAATTAAATACTCGCAAGTTTCACAGTTTTTATCACTGCAAAATTTATTTTACAATGCTCAATAAACTTGGTGATTATTCTTAATTACTACTCACGGTATACACTGATAGAGTTACTGTTCTTCAATGAGTCACAGCCCAAAAATTCGTTGAAATTCACAGAAAGACGGCACTGCACTGTCCTTTACTTCGCGGCACTGCACTGTCTTCTACTTCGCGGCACTGCACTGTCCTTTACTTCGCGGCACTGCACTGTCTTAAACACGGCACTAAACTGTTACTTACAGTCACGGCACAACACAGTTCTTCTTATAAAAACACTTTACCGCACTGCACTAAGTCGCACTGTAGCACTGATGTGAACATCAAGACAGGTGAGAATAAAACTGACCGCTCACGGCTGGCCCGAGCTCCTTTATAGGTTGTCGACATACATCAAAGGGGAATTGTCTAGTTCATTCGACGTCTGGCTGGAAGGTACTGGTCAGACCTAGAACATTCTTTCGGTCTCTCTGATCTACGTCACACTTTCCAAATACGCGACTCTCTCTCTCTGAAGGATTATTCATCTGTTTAATTTTCGCAACAGTATGTATGTATTTGTCTGTTACCGCTCTAGCGGTCGCAATTTTTGTTTGATCGTTACGAAACTCGAAATTTAGTCGTTTTATGTAAAAAGAAAGATCAAGTTCGTTAACGGCTGAAATCGGACGAGTGGGAGGGGGGGGTAAGAGGGGAGGATTTTCGAAAATTCGAAATATCTCCATTACTATACGTCGTATCGAAAAATTGTATAGAATAAGTCTTATTGGAAATTACATTTACTATAAATATTGTTCTATACATATTTTCCGTATAATGAGTATTAACCGAGATATATGTATTTTTTGTAATGAGTTCCGCTTTCAGTAAACCCCTACTCCTACTAGGGTCATAATAATAATAAGCTGATATCTAATGAACCACCTCATTATTAGGTTAAATACAAAATATTGTATTCAACAAAGCTTTATTTTACGAGGTATTTTGTTTAGACTCATAATGACGTAGATATTTTAATTTCCCAATTCCCACCCCCTCTCTACTCTAAACCTCCCTTATTCCGGGGGCAATCACTGCCATTGACAAATATGATCTTTAGTGTTCATGAAACAGTTAAATGTTGAGAATAAGTATAGATCAACTAAGCATTTTTGGACAAGAAGGTAAATTCTTAACTGATGACGGCATCGAACGTCGAATTCATATATATCTCCCATAATACAGGTCACATGAAAACAATATTTAGTATTTAAGCTTACAATAAAAAGGTTCACGTTACAGCTAACTGTTAATATGAGATGTGCTGAAGTGGGAGTTTGCTGAGAGCTGAAAACTAATATTCCAAATATCTCGGTTAATATTCATATTAGAGAAAAAATGTATATAACAACATTTATAGGCAGTTAAATTTACAATAAGATTTTTTTTATACCTTTTTGATCCAACAAATAGTAACGGAGATATTTGGAATTTTCAAAATTCTCCATCTATAAATACCCCCTCCCCCTTCCAAATGGTCCGATTTCAGCCGTTAATGAATTTGATCTTTCTTTTTACATAAAACGATTATATATCGAGTTTGGTATCGACACAACATTTGCGACTGCTAGAACGGTAACAGAAATATATATATATATATATATATATATATATATATATATATATATATATAATTTTGAAAGGACATTTGATGAAATGTTTCGAAATTGGAGTCATGAGTACAACATCAATAGCTGATTTCTCTTAAGGGAAATCTGCTAAAACCTTGACATATCCCACGATTTGACACAACTACAAACTGCCAGCAGCCAAAATATTCCACACATTCTACCACATATAAACATTAAAAATAAATATAGAATAAAAATACAATAGGTCTACAACATATATAAAAGGAATAAATTTTATTATATTCTAATAAGCAAAGTACTGATATGAGAAAACCTCAGATATTTAAAGAATATTTTACAAACTATGTGGACCATAAACCAAATAAAGAAGTTGTTCCAGGTCATCCTCTTTAAAGAAATCACGAAGATGCTGAGAGCAACTGCTGAGAAAATTCGTTCCCATTTTCGTACAAGGAATTACGAAAACGCATAGGCTATTAAAGTGGGAGAGGTTAATGGCCCCAATCAGTAGTCCAAATTCCGAACGGTCCTTGTCTAATAACTCGGCGAATTATATTTTCCCCCGCGCAAAAATTGTACATTTCGCGTGAAAAGAAATGCCCCATAAATGAGGAGGGGGGTCATTTCCTCTTTTAGCTGCACGGACGAGCGCTCTCAAATTACAGGTTGGCGTCCATTGATGAGACGTTTGACGGAGCTTTATAAGCCGATGGGAGCCGAGACTGGACGACAGTCACAGCAAGATGCTTCTCCTGGCTACCGTAGTACTCGCACTCCTGGCGGCTCCTCAGGCCTGGGCGGAGGAGGAAGAAGATGACATCTATAAGAAGATCTTCGACGATGTGGACGTAGACTCCATTCTGAACAATGACAGGATTCTGGACACATATCTCAAGTGCTTCTTCAACACCGGCCCATGCTCCAACCTGGCAGAAACCATGAAAGGTAAATGACACCTAAATAAATACACACACATATCCCCACACTTCCATGACTTATCACCAGACGTCTGTGAACCAATATTCCGCAAGAAATCTAAACTTCAGTCCAAACACACTATCACCCCTAGATACAGAATCTAGAACATTTGAATTTGATGAAACATATCACAGATAAATGAATAAACCATTCAGAGTTTAAATCAAATTTTAATAATGAACCTAACTAAATGGAAACCCAAGTCATCCATCTTGAAATTTCTGACTCAACCATACTAAATTGTAATTACAGGAAGATCCTTTGCAATTAGGATAATTAAACATTGTAGACTCTAGAGGCAGTGGAATATACTTACTTGAATTGAAATTCAAGATCACTCACTCAAATATCAACATCTTTCAATCCAGATTCAATATCACCCATTATATCTGACTTTAGACTCATTGTCAAATACTCCAGAATCAATACAACTCAATCAAATCTCAATATCCTTTACTCCACTTTCAATATCATGCATTCCAGATTCCAAACCACTTACTCCGTATTCATTGTCTCTCACTCCATATTCAATACCTTTTACAGCAGAATAATAATCTCTCACTCCATATCCATTATATATGCCTTTAATCTCAAAACCACTTACTCCAGATTCCTTACCTCTAACATCAGATCCATTACCTCTGGTTCAAGGTTCAATACCACTTACTCCAGATTCATTATCTCTAACATCAGATACATTGGCTCTCATTCAAGGCTCAATACCACTTACTACGTATTCAAAACCTATTGCCTCTCACTCACTATTCACTCCATATTAATAATCTCTCACTTAATCCAGATACATTATCTCTCACTCCACTTCCGTTACATCTCACTCCAGGTTCAATACCACTTACTCCAGATTCATTATCCCTCACATCAGATACATTGGCTCTCATTCAAGGCTCAATACCACTTACTACGTATTCAAAACCTATTGCCTCTCACTCACTATTCACTCCATATTAATAATCTCTCACTTAATCCAGATTCATTATCTCTCACTCCACTTACTCTCTTAATCCACTACAGATTCATATACCTTACACTCCAGAATCAATACCACTTACTCCGTATCCATCATCTCTCACTACATGTTCAATACCACTTACCAGATTAATACACTACAGATTCATTCTCTATGTCAGATTCATTATCTCTACCTCCAGATTCAAAATCTCTTGCTACAGATTCAATACCTCTGATTCAATTTCAATATACTCATTCAATATAGATACCCTTTACCTCTGAACGTTATCCATAATCAATACCACTTACTCCAGATTCATTATCCCTCACATCAGATCCATTACCTCTGATACCATGTTCAATACCACTTACTCCAGATTCATTATCTCTCACTTCAGATACATTACCTCTCACTCCATACACAATATGACTTACTCCGTATCCATTACCTCTGATACCATGTTCAATACCACTTACCCCAGATTAATAATCTCTCACTACAGATTCAATACCTCTGATTCAATGTTCAATTCCACTTACTCCAGATTCATTATCTCTCACTACAGATCCATTCCTCTTGATACATGTTCCATACCAACGGACTCCAGATTTATTATCTTCTCATACAGATCCATTACCTCTGATACCATGTTCAATTCCACTTACTCCAGATTCATTATCCCTCACATCAGATCCATTACCTCTGATAACATATTCAATACCACTTACCCCAGATACATTATCTCTAACTCTACATCCATTACATCTGACTCCAGGTTCAATACCACTTACTCCAGATTCATTATCTCTCACTCTACATCCATTACATCTGTCTCCAGGTTCAATACCACTTACACCAGATTCATTATCTCTCACTCCACATCCATTACATCTGACTCCAGGTTCAATACCACTTACTCCAGATTCATTTACACTACTCCACAAACCCATTACATCTGACTCCAGGTTAAGAGCACTTACTCCAGATTCATATCACTTCATCAAATCCCATTACATCTGACTCCAGGTTCAATACCACTTACTCCAGATTCATTATCACTCACTCTACATCCATTACATCTGACTCCAGGTTCAATACCACTTACTCCAGATTCATTATCACTCACTCTACATCCATTACATCTGACTCCAGGTTCAATACCACTTACTCCAGATCCCATACAGCTCACTCCAGATTCAATAATACCTACACCAAATCTTTTTGTTATAAATTTATACATAGATAAACTTAATCCCGATATTTAAATATGAACAGAGTTATATTCAATTTTAAATGGTGAAAGAGAGAAAATAAATTATTCAATATTCTTTCTAGTATATAAACAATTTACTCACAATTGTTATTCCAATAAAATATTTTCTGGTATGACCCATCTGTTAATTTTAAGAGCTTTATTAAACGAATAGAATACATCATATATATAGTTTTAGGTAGAGCTTATTTATTTATGAATCTCAGAAATCACAACTTGGTCCCAGGTTTATTCAACCGAAATAGGGAAGCAAGAAAATCAATTTATTTGAGGATTAAGTAGGACGGAAGGACACACAGCTGATATATTTACTTTGATTAAATACCTCACCCCTCATAAAGTGTACATACATTATAATGAGATTATAGAAGGTGCCTATAGTGTGTGTTCTATAGGTAGATTTATTGACTAAGTATGTTTACCACTAACATCTTCTACTTACAAAACCACCCTACCCACACCCACATAAACAACCAACAACCCCCCCCCCCCGCCCACCCCCCCCACCCCCCGCAGTCCCCCCGCCCCCCCCCACCCGCCCCCCGCCCCCCACACTCCGCACTGCACCCCCATGGACCCCCGTGAGAGGGGAGACTATGGAGTGTTGAGTTATGCCCCAGGCTTGCAGTATAAATCTGCTTCGTTAGCCTAAAGTGAGGGGGGCCCCAAATCATATCAGCCCCCCCCACGTCACCTATTTTATTTCTATCTTCCACTCAATTACCTTTTAGCGCTTCTTAACTTCCTTTTTTTGATTCGTATCCTCCCCCCACGCCCCACCCCTTCGAGTGAAGGGTTCCATGAGGGCGGAGATAAACGAAAAACTGGATTATTTTTTTCTCCAGAAGGATATTGAACGGGAATTAAATCACTTCCAGTGGTAAAAAAGTACAGAGCATGGTGTAGATCAAGTAACAATTTTCGATTTAAGAACATATCATTAAATAACGTCCTAAAATCCCACCCTGGCTAGAAAAGGGTGGTAACCTGTAGATAACCCGTCCCGATTAGCCTAAGTTGCAAAAAGTGGACGTTAATAAATAATAATAAAAATAACAACATATCTTAAATTATAACGCCTTCACACAACCTGCATTTATATGTACATCACACAGTAAAAGTTCATTGAAAACAATATTTGTTATTTAAGTTTGCAATAAAATGATTCATGATTTAACAGGAGATAGTTTGAATTTTTTAAATTCCTCCCCTTTACCCCCCCCCCCCTCCCCAAGGTGAATAAAATTATGAACGGACCTTATTTTCGTCATCTATTGGGTAAGATCGATGAACATTTGAGGATTTTTTCAAAAAACGCATCATGAGAACAACCCTAATAGTTGTTTTTCCTTAAGAGAAAAAGTCCGTCACGCAGGGGCTGCGTAAACTAAGCAGATTTCCCCTGTGAAGTTTTACGATGGAGAAATCTGCATACTGGTAACACAATACCATTGTGATTAGATAATGAGAAATCTTTCAGTTAATTAAAATAAATTCCCAACTGAAACGGCTTCTAAATTGTAAGAATAATTTATATTTTAATAACTCAAATTTTAGTAGTCCAAGAACTAAAGAAGGGGGGCGGGTGAAAGAGGCGTTTTTTCTTACCTGAGATCAAGATACATATGTACATAACAATTTTTATGATACATGTAATGCGCAAAATAATTGGTTCTATACACGTTTTCGATCCGTCTTATAGTTGCAGATATATTTGGAATTTTCGAAAATCCTCCCTCCCTAAACCCCCCTCCCACTGGGCCGTGTTAACTTAATCTTTCTTTTTCATAAAACGATTATATATCGAGTTTAGTAACGATAACACCAATTATATATATATATTATATATATATATATATATATATATATATAAATATATATATATATATAGTTTCCTCATTATCATATCATATCGACCTCTTTTAGCAGATTTCCCTTAAGGGAGATCAGCTATTGAGGTCGTATTCATGACGCGATTTTTGAAAATTTTCTTCAAATGTCCATCGATCCTACCCAGGAGATGACGACAATGAGGTCCATTCAAAACTATATATATATATATATATATCTATATATATATATATATATATATATATATATATATATATATTTGTCTGTTAACACTCTAGCGGTCGCACTTTTCATTTAATCGTCACCAAACTCGGTATTCAATCGTTTCATGTAAAAAGGAAGATCCAGTTCGGTAATGGCTGAATTAGGACGAGTGGGATTGGGGGGTTTAGAGGGGGGATTTTCGAAAATTCGAAATATCTCCGTTATTATGCGTCGGATCGAAAAATTGTATAGAATGGATCTTATTGCAAATTCAATTTACTATAAATATTGTTCTATACATTTATTCTGAATCTTGAACATTAACCGAGATATTTGCATTTGTATTCTGCGCGTGGGCGGCTATGTTCGGCCTTTCCGCCGAGAGCTCTGTTGTCCATTTCCATAACTATTCGTCCCTCGTGAATAGGTTTAGAGGTTAGCTGTTAGATTAACTGTTTTTTGGGGCTAGAAACTACTGGGTTATTACGTCCTAAATAATGTTTTAGGTTTAGAGGTTTCTTACTACTACAGTTGTTATTAGGCAGATTTCTCTATTGTAAAACTTCACGTGGGAAATCTGCTTAGTTTACACAGCCCCTGCGTGATGGACTTTTTCTTCATCTACTATTTAGGATCGACGAATATTTGAAGAAATTTTTCGAAAATCGCGTCATGAGTACAATATCAATAGCAGATTTCCATTAAGGAAACGGGGTCTGTATAAACTAAGCAAATTTCCCACGTTCTATGATTAGAACTTAGTTTCACGTGGATTTTTACTAAAACTAACAAATTTAAATAATACATACAAATCTACTCACATATTTATCCACGAACTCAAATCCATTAGAGATAATGCACCAACCTACAAACAAACAAACGGATAATGAATAATTAACGTAAAAAATTCCTGAACATTTTAGACTAAGCATAAATGGTGGCTCTGTATTTTTCTTTCAAAGAAATTGAATAGGAGCTGAATCCATTAAATAAAACAAGTTACGAATAAAAGCGTGGGCTAATGAAGACAAATAAAATAGCAGCCTTATGATAAATACAGCTAAAAAAAAAAAGGATTGTTTAATAATTTTCGAGGAAGAAGGGGTTTCCTGCTTCATCCGCCTACGCCAGATACAACAAAGAATCAGATATCTTTATTAACTATTCCATTCTGCATATATTAAAAAGATTTATCTTAAGATATACCAGTAATTGGATTGGTCCTATTTGTTGATTATCCAAAATTTCCTTTAAATAAAAAAATTGATCCTACAACGTTTTGGTAAAAAAAAAAGAAGAAAAAGTCCGTCACGCAGGATCTGCACACTTAACACAATACCACCGTGATTAGATAATGAGAAATCTTTCAGTTAATTAAAATAAATTCCCAACTGAAACGGCTTCTGAATTGTAAGAATAATTTATATTTTAATAACTCAAATTTTAGTAGTCCACGAACTAAAGAAGGGGTGGGCGGATGAACAGAACGTATTTTCATAAATCTCACAAAGTAACGAAGGTAAGGTAAGGTTAGAAACGACAGGTAAGGTTAGAAGAAGCTTCCGCCTGAGCCGAGAAATGACGAAGATGGCGAACGTAATCCGAACTATACCTGACCACAGACTTCATAAAAATGCAAATATCTCGGTTAATATTCAAGATAGAAAATAAATGTATATAACAATATTTATAGTAAATTTAATTTGCAATAAGAATGGGTCTATTCAATTTTTCGATCCGATGCATAATAACGGAGATATTTTGAATTATTTTCGAAAATCCCCCCTCTAACCCCCCCCTCCCTCTGGTCCGATTTTAACCATTAACGAACTTGATCTGTCTTTTTACATAAATCGGTTAAATATCGAGTTTGGAGACGATCAAACAAAAATTGCGACCGCTAGAGCGTTGACAGATATATATATATATATATATACTACCTCAGATACCCGGCTTCGCCCGGGAATTGATTTGCGGCTGGATGGTGATGGTATATTTTTGGCAAGGCTTTACTTTGCACAATATTTTGACATTTACCCGTCCCAGTGTTTAGGGTTAATACCCGTTGTTGGCATTTGTTAATAACAAAATTATGCATATATTTGAATTATTAAAGACAAAATATTAACATGCATTTGAATTAATTTTTCCAGCTGAGGTACGTGGTAGTTTATATATTTATATATATATGTTTATATATTATAACAAAATAAACAACTTTTATTATGTGCATATTTGCCGAAACCCCAATAGGAAACGAAATATCACTATTTCGAATTTCAGCCCTCCCTCATAACCCCCACTCCTGCCCGTCCCTAGAAATGTTAGTATGACTTATTATAAGGAAGGCGTTAGTGCTAACTCACCTACCGAGTTTGGTTTAGTTCGGTTGGGTTTTTTGTCCCAAACAAAATTGTTAACTTCCGCAGTAGTTTTTAACGTATAAGTCATTTATACTTCGATATACGACAAAAGTGAATATTACAAAAGTTACTTCAAATAAAAAAATAAACTAATTTTGTCATGTGCATATTTGCAGAAAAACGAATAGAAAACGCAATGCCGCTATTTTTAATTTCAGGCCTCCCTTATAACCCCTACTCTTGTTCGTCTCGGAGAAAATTAATATAGCCTAAAGTCTAAGTTGGGTCAGTAGTAATATACATACCAAGTTTCATAAAATTCGGTTCAGCCGTTTATGCGTGAAAAGGTAACAAACAAACAAACAAACAAACAAACAAACATACACGAAAGAAACAAAATGCAGATATGGTGTCTATGACATGTGAAACGAAAAGTTATCGTGAAATTTCGCGAAAAAAATCAATGTACAGACAGAGGTTACAATTTTATATATATATAGATATATATATATATATAGATGTATCTATCTATCTATATATATATATCTATATGTATATATAAAATTTTGAACGGACATCATTTTCATCTCCTGGGTAGGATCGATGGACATTTGAAGAAAAATTTCGAAAATCGCGTCATGAGTACGACCTCAATAGCTGATTCCCCCTAAGAGAAATCTGCTAAAAGATTTATCTTAAGATATACCAGTAATTGGATTGGTCCTATTTGTTGATTATCCAAAATTTCCTTTAAATAAAAAAATTGATCCTACAACGTTTTGGTAAAAAAAAAAAAAAAAAAGGTTTCTTCAAATTTGTAGATTGATAAATTCTACCGTTGACTCTCTAACAGGACAGATTTTTATTTGTTTGTTACCATCTCAAAATTTGTTCTATTATTTATTCTTGTTATAATCACATTTTGAAACAGGGCGATTGAGTGTCGTATCAGTTTACATATTTACGTAACTATGCTCATATAACATTTCTGGTTATATTTTAAGAATTACCCTACATTATATTTTTACCAGATTTCCCTTAAGGGAAATCAGCTATTGAGGTTGTACTCATGACAGAATGGTTTAAATTTTTCTTCAAATGTCAACCGATCCTACCTAGTAGATGACGAAAATGAAGTCCGTTCAAAACAATGTATATATATATATAAATATAGATATAGATATATATATATTTGACTGTTACCGTTTTCAATTTTTGTTTGATCGTTAGCAAACTCGATATTTAGTCGTTTTATGTAATAATAAAGATCAAGTTCGTTAACGGCTGAAATTGGACCAGCGGGAGGGGGGTTTAGAGGGGAATTTTTGAAAATTCATAATATCTCCATTACTATACGTCGGACTGAAAAATTGTATAGAAACAGTCTTATTGAAAAATAAATGTACGTTAAACGTTGTTCTATACATTTATTCTCTATCTTGAATATTAACCGAGATATTTGCATTTGTATTGTGTGTGTGGTCGGCAGGACTCGGCTATGTTCCGGACTTTCCGCCGAGAGCTCTGGCGGCCGTTTCCGTAACTATTCGTCCCTCGTGAATAGGTTTAGAGATCCCTTCCTACTACAGTTGTTATTGGGCAGATTTCTCTACTGTAAAACTTCCTGTGGGAACTCTGCTTAGTGTACGCAGCCCCTGCGTGACGGACTTTTATTTGTTTGTTACCAACTCAAAATTTCTTGAACTATTTATTCTTATTAAAATCGCATTTCGTAACAGGGTCATTGAGTGACGTATCAGTTTACATATTTACTTAACTGTGCTCATTTCTGGAATATATTTTCAGAATTACCCTAAATTATATAATTTTTTTCTCAAATATTGTTTTGTTTTAAATAGTGAAACATGACATCTATGTACTGGCTACGGTCATGTAGTAATTCAGTCCAAGTGTATGGTAGGTCTATGTGAGTCCTTTGATAGCAGTCAGTTAGTATATGTTTTACAGTCTACAGTTACAGTGTTGGCAGTAGGGTTCGTCTTCTCCAGTAAGTGTGAGTCAGTCGTGAATGGTCAATTCTTAACCATGTTAAGACTACTTCTTCTCTTCTAATTAGCCTTTTTGAGGAAGGCCATTCACCAAGTATATGTTTCAGTTCTCGAAGTTTGTTGTCAGTCGTGGCAAACCAAGAAATCTGCCATGAATTTAGTATCATAGCTTGGGCTTCAACATCTTGGTGTGTACAATATGTGGTGTCATAAGTTCTTTTTAGAGTTGCTGATTTGGCAAGTTCGTCTACTTGAGTGCTTTGTCTAATGTTTGTATGCCCGGGTAGCTTTATAAGTGCGAGATGAGTGGATATGAACTATATATGTTTTTTAGTGAATGTAATGAGCTAAGAGAGTCAGTGCAAATTATGATGTCCTTGTCTGTAGTTTCAGCTATGTTGTCTATCGCAAGTTTGAGGGCTTCAAGCTCAGCTGTATATATGCTAGTCTCATCTGGCAACTTTATTTGAAAGTTAGCTGATCCAACAATTACAGCTGCCCCTACTCCTTGGTCCATTTTGGATCCGTCCCTGTAAATAAATAGGTCTTTTTTGTTATCTGTTAGTAGAGAAGTAAAATATATTTTTGGTATTGATGTTCAGAAGTAGGGTTAGTTTTAGGGTACTGTGTTAGAGTCAAGTCAAAGCTCAGTGTAACAGTTTTCCAAGTATAATACTGTACTGAAATTGGAAAAACGTTATGAGACCCATCTTGTTAAGCCATTGATGCTCTACAATAGTTGTTCATACATTTTTTTCGTAGCTCAAATATTGTGGAAGTTAGTACTTTCTTGTTTTCAGCCTACAAAAAACCCAAATACTCCTTCTAGAGTTTTTACATAGAAATAGTGAATATACTATGAGTTATCATTGTTAGCGTGTTATTCTATCAAGAAGGAAGTCTGCTTAGTTTACTCAGCCCCATCCTCATGGACTATTTTTAGCAGATTTTCCTTAAGGGAAATCAGCTATTGAAGTCGTACTCATGACGCGAGTTTTGACAAATTTCCTGTAATGAAATTTTTTTCTGTTAACGCTCTAGCGGTCGCAATTTTTGTTTGATCGTTACCAAACTTCATATTTAAGTTTTTAATATCATTTCATTGATAACCATCCCCTCACAGGTACCTAAGATGCACCCTCATAGGAATCGTGAGCAACCCCACCCTCATTCACAATGTTTGCATTGGCCCAATAAATAATGGGCCAGGAAGAACCGGGGGACCTGCTGCAATCCGTTTAGTGGTTTAGACAGTCTATGCCTTCGAGAACGTGACCGTCCGGCTTCTAAGCCTGCTCAATGTCCTTCTGTCTGGACTCTGAAAAAAGTTTGAGTTCCAGCTCAGACTTCCATTCAGTTCCAGCGACAAAACACTTCTCAGAGACTGCTTTGAGAACTCAACAACCTATTTCCATTTTAGCAGATTTCTCTTAAGGGATTAATTTTTCTTCAAATGTCCATCGATCCTAGTAGTAGTAGATGACGAAAATGAGGTCCGTTCAAAACTGTGTATGCATATATATATATTTGTCTGTTACAGCTCTAGCGGTCGCAAGTTTTGTTTAATCGTTGCCAAACTCGATATTTAGTCGTTTTATGTAAAAAAAAAAAAAAAAAGATCAAGATTGTTAGCGGCTGAAATCGGATCATTGGGAGGGGGGGGGTTTGGAGGGGAGGATTTTTGAAAATTCGAAATATCTCCGTTACTATACGTCGGATCGAAAACTTGTGCAGAATCAATCTTATTGCAAATTAAATTTACTATAAATATTGTTATATACATTTTTTCCATATCTTGAATATTAACCGAGATATTTGCATTTTTATTAAATCTGGGCGCCTAACGAGGAGAGTTACTTTCCCGCCAAAAGCTAGTTCGGCCGTTTCCTTGACTGGCTCGGCTCTCGTGAAATTTCTCTATTGCAAAACTTCTCGTTGGAAATCTGCTTAGTTTACGCTGCCCCTGCGTGACAGACTTTATTTGTAGTTAGTCTTAGAGTTCTATACTCTCGTAATAAAGCGTCATGTCGACGCGAAAGCATTAGAGAAAACGGTTTTAATAATCACTTGATGTTTAAATCTTGAAGCATTAAATTCCCCCTCATGGGAAATCAGTTATTGTGAAAGTTCTCATGACACGTATTACGAAATATTTCCTCTAGCGTACATTGTACCTGCTCAGGAGATGACGAAAATGAGGTCCGTTCAAAACTGTATATATGGTTGCCAGGTAACACTCAAGCGGTCGCATGTTTTGGTTAATTGTTAACAAACTATACTACTTCTTTAAATTTCTTCCTTACAACCTCCTTTATAGAGTTCTTAAAAATGATGGAGATATTCCGATAAAGGGTACTGTTCCAATGGGGGTTACACTTGAACCTCCCCTGGCCAATTTGTCTGCATTTTCATTTCCTGGGATACTCTTGTGTCCTGCTACCCAGAATATTGTCACACTTTCGTTGAGTCTTGCTAATTGTTACAACCTCATTACACATTCTTCCACAGGCCTACAGACTGCCTGAATATCAGTCAGAATATTAATAAACTTTCCCACCACTTTAAGCTTATCTTGATGCTTTAAGCTTGTCTTTAGCTTCCTCCAAAGTTGGAGAGATTTCGGCTTGGAGTGGGTCCCAAAACAATCCATTCGTTTAGACCAGGTATGGGCAACCTTTGGCATATTGTGGGCCGAACTTTAGTGTGCAAATACGTTCGCGGGACGCTTTTAAAAGCAGTGCATTTTAAACTAGTGTTCATAATTTTTAACGATAGATTTCAGACATGAACTTATACGACAATATAATTATAATACAATTTATTAAAATTCTTGAAAAAAATAGGTACAACATTATAATTAAATCATAAAATTTGGAATTATTACTAACAACGAAAGTTAAATAGCGACACCCAAATTGATGAGACACTTAAGCTCGAATTTGGGAAGCTAATCCATCGATGTTTGGATTAATTCCACTGATACAAAGAAGTAAAAAATTTCCAAATTATCTTCAAGCTGCCTTGTATGATGTTTTGATTTATTAACTTTCATCATTTAAAAGAACTGTTGGCATTTATAAGTACTGCCAAAATCACAAATCTCTCCCCATCTTCCTCATTTGGAGTAAGTAGTGTAATATTTTTGTTCATTTGTGCTTTTCAAAATATCTCCCGGGCCGGATCAGACCTTACCGCGGGCTTGTGGTTGCCACATATGTTTTGGCTACTTCCACCAGCCTTGCACCACATGCAATAATTATAATAATGTCTATTCGATTGCAGGTAAGATCCCAGAGGTTTTCTCTACAGTTTGCGGCAGATGCACAGACAAGCAGAAGCAGATTCTCCGCCACTGCCTCCACGTGTTCATCCCCAAACGACCCGACGACTGGAAGAAGATCCTGGAGATCTATGACCCCGAAGGCAAGTACTGGCCTGGCATCAAGGCATTCATGGACGAAGATCCAAACGCATAACAACACACACATATACACATACATAATCAAATAAGTGCTGTTATAATATTTTATTTTTGTACATTTCCTTTGCCTTGTCCATCTCCTTTGTTTTTACATCATTTTGAACTCCAATGAATATACCACCTGTTTCTATTCTTTGCATCATTTCACATTTTTATTTATTGAACAGGACACAAAGAAATTCATGTTGTATTGTATTATACTATACACCTAAACTATTTTTTGTATTAGTTTTACAAATTAAAATCATTTCCAGGCTGATTAAATAAAATATTTTTCATAAGTGTTTGTTATGTTTACTTAATCCCCATATGTGTACCAAAGAAATAAGATATCATTTATTTTAATTCCAGCGAAAATCGGGAATCATTGACAAAACATAAATATTAAATTTACTCTTAACCTGTCAAGGTCAACAGTAGCAAATCAAGCCATGTAACATTTACTCTCCGACGTTCCATTTGTCCTCCAGTTACACTCAATAGCGCACTAATTCCTCATAAATCACAAATTAGTTATCAAGGACCCACAATAAGGCAAGCGACTAACCTGGAATACTGACATCATATTAAAAAAGTCCCCCACGCAGGGGCTGCATAAACTAAGCAGATTTCCCACGTGAAATTTTACAATAGAGAAATTTCACGACAGCCGAACAGTTACGGAAACAGACAAACTAGCTTTTGGTCGAATCTCATGACTAGAAACGAAGTTAGCCGATCTTATCTCGTCCGTTTTTTGCAAGCACTTAATAAAAATGCAAATATCTCGGTTAATATTCAAGATAGAGAATATATGTATAGAGCAATATTTATAGTAAATTTAATTTTCAATAAGATTGATTTTATACAATTTTTCAATCTGACGTATAGTAACGGAAATATTTCAAATTTTCGAAAATCTCCCCCTCCCACTAGTCTTATTTCAGCCAATAGTGAACTTGATCTCTCTTTTTACATAAAACGAATAAATATCGAGTTTGGTAACGATAAGACAATAATTACGACCGCTAGAGCGTTAAAAGACATAAATATATAATTTTGAATGGGCCTCAATTTCTGGGTAGAATCGATGGACGTTTGAAGACATTTTTCGAAAGTCGCGTCATGAGTACGACCTCAATAGCTGATTTCCCTTAAGGGAAATCTGCTAAAAGACAAGAATTGAATCGACTGTGCAGACTTCTACTAAGACTACTTGACAACAGATCTAAATTATCACTACATAACAAATGATTGATTTATACGACAGTACTCAGACCAATATGGACATAAGGACTTGATTTTTGCGGTTCCACTAAACCTTCAAATGCCTACAAAATCCAAACACTCCAATCCAGAATACTCCGCGAAATTACAGATGCCCCATTTATCCAATTTAACTCTCCATAACGACCTCAACATTCCTTTTGTCCATGCCCTCGCCAAATCCCGATATTAGGAATTCATCTCTCTCCTCCCAGCACATCCTAATCCTTTAGTCGAATCACCCTCATCTAGCCATATTCCAGAAAACCCAAGACGATGTCTGAAGCGTCAGTCGCCAAAAGATCTTGTTTAGTGCACAGTATGACTCCAAAAAATACAATCCAATGTTCCCTCCAAAGTGGGAATTGTCAATGGACAACCTCCAGCCTCAAGTCAATAATCAAGTCAATTTTTATTATCATCATACATATAATTTGCTTGTAATATTTATATATTGTTGTAAGTAAATGAATAAATAATGACAAAGAAATAACTCTTAACCTGCAGAGATATTGGGTCCATGACCCCTAAAGGAAAATTTGATAGCTTGACTGTGTAAAGACCACAGAAGCAGAAAATAAAATAAAAGCAATTTACAGTATAATTATGTTGATAGATATTAAAGAGATCACAATAGTGCACTGTAGTAGCTAGAGATGATGAAAAACTGTTGAAAGTGCAATTGAATAAAAGAAATCCTCAAATCATAAAAAATTCCGTCACGCAGGGGCTGCGTAAACTAAGCAGATTTCCCACGTGAAGTTTTACAATAGATAAATCTACATACTGCTAACACAAACAACAACACCGTGAATAAATACAAACGGAAATAAATGTTTCATCCAATTTCAATAACCTGTCGGCAGGAAGCGTTAGGTTAGAAATGTAAACAAACGGGTCGGCCTGCGTCACACCGGAAAGAAAAACAATTACTGAAATATATTAGAATATAACACATTAATTTTATTGAGAACTATTTACTATATCTATTAGTGTAATTTATAATGAGTCAGAATAATTGTTATCTCAATCAATAAAATTTTAGTTGTCCAAAACTTTAAAATGGGGGGGGGGGGGGAGTCACCAGGGCATATTTGCATGTTTCTCGTATAACAAAAGTCTCTTGAATACAATTTTTGGTATTTAAACTTCCAATAATGTGATTTATTATGTAGCAGAGTATTGTCTACGTAACATGAGTAGAAGTGGCGGTTTGCTGAAAAATGCAAATATCTCGATTAATATTCAAAGACAATAAATGTATATAACTACATTAATAGTACATTTAATTTGTAATACGATTGTCTCTATATAATTTTTCGATCCGATGTATGGTAAACAGAGATATTTCGAATTTTCGAAATTCCTCCCCTCTAAAACCCACCCTCCTACCACTGGTCCGATTTCAGCAATTAACGAACGTGATCTTTCTTTTTACATGAAACGATTAAATATTAAGTTGGATAATAATCAAACAAAAATTGCGACCTCTAGAGCGGTAACAGACAAAAATATATATATATATATATATATATATATATAATATATATATATATTTATTATATGTATATATATATATATATATATATAATTTTGAGTGGACCTCATTTTCGTTATCTCCTGGGTAGAATCAATGGGCATTTGAAGAAAAATTTCGAAAATCACGTCATGAGTACAACCTCAATAGCTGATTTCCCTTAAGGGAAATCTGCTAAAATGAAACCAAATTATTGGCTAATAGCACACACTAAATTAAAAAGTATACTTCAAACGAAATTACACTTTAAGTAACTAAATATTTTGTCACGCAGGGGCTGCGTTAACTAAGTATATTTCCCATGTGGTTCACCTATTTGCATTTATCCCAAAACGTAAAAGTTCTATGGGAATAATATTTGGGCTTGAAATAAAGTGCTTCATAATAAAACAGCTTATTGTTAACATGACGAGAGTAGGAGTGGGGGTTTACTAAAGGCCCGAAACTGAAAAAATATTTTATGCCTATATCGGTTAATAAAAAAGATAATGAAAAAAACATATATAACAGCAATCATAAAACATTAAATATGCAACAAGAAAGCAATTTGGGAACAAGAACGTAAAATCATAATGGATGACGTCCTATAGTAATAAAGATGACGTCGTTATGATAATAAAGTTTTCTTGAAAACTGCATTTTGTCCTATTTAAGCCTTTCATGACATAACAGCTTATGATATGACGAGAGTAGGAGTAGGAGTTTAAAAAATTCTGAAAAAAAAATCAAAAATCCAAATCTCATGGTTAATATTCATGATAAATAATATATGCAAATAACAACATTTATAGGCAATACAATTTTCAATAAGATTGATTCTACGCCATTCTTAGATCTGTCATATAATAACGGAGGTATTTCGAATTTTCAAACTTTTCAACTTTAAACCCCCGATTTCAGCCGTTAACGAACTTGATCGTTATTTTTACATAAAACGCTCATATATCAAGATTGGTAAAAAATTAACAAAAACTCTTGAGCGGTATATATATAATTTTGAACGGACCTCATTTTCGACATCTCTCGGGTAGGATCGATGGACGTTTGAAGAAGTGTTTCGAAAATCGCGTCATGAGTACGACCTCAATAGCTGATTTCCCTTGAGGAAAGTCTGCTAAAACCAATTCAAAGGACATATTTAAAAATTGCTATTTCTTCCTAAACTCCTTGTTTATTTTGGTGATTATTGGAATTATTATGATCGTTAATTATACAGTTAACCTTTAAATCAAGTTTGGTAAAGATCAGCTGATCCGATTAAGGGAAATGTGCTAAGAAGTGAATGAAGATGGAATCTACCCGAGCTAGATAGAGATCTGATAAGGGCATATGATGGCGCCTGTCAAGATGTAGATAAGAATAGATCAGCTGATTGTTATCAGATAATCCTCCCTGCCTTATCATCAACAATATACCTACTCCTTCGTTACTGCTTTGTATTCTAATCACCACCGGAAGCTAATCATCAGAATATCTCAATAATTTCGGCTTTTAGCAGATATCCCTTAAGGGAAGCCTGATAAAACTATTTCAAAGGAAATGTTTAAAAATTGCTATTTCTTCCTAAAATCCTTGTTTTATTTTGGGAATTATCCAACTTGAACGTTAAATATACACGTAAACTATAAATAAAGTTTGGTAAAAATACATGAAAATTGTGGTAGTTATTAGATGTAAAGTATCTCTTAAATCTTGGCTGTCCATCGCTCAACAGCTGATCCGATTAAGGGACATGTGCTAAGAAGTGAATGAAGGTGGAATCCACCTGAGCTAGGAGAGAGATCTGATAAGGCTGTATGATGGCGCCTGTCAAGATGTAGATAGGAATAGATCAGCTGATTGTTATCAGATAATAATCCCTGTCTTATCATCACCAATACACCTCCTCCTTCGTCAATACTTTATATTCTAATCAACACCAGAAGCCCAGCCCACATCATCGCAATATTAGCAGATTTTTCTTAAGGGAAATCAGCTATTGAGGTCGTACTCATGAGGCTATTTTCGAAACATTTCTTCAAATGTCCATCGATCCTACCCAGGAGATGACGAAATTATATAGTCCGTTCAAAATTTTATATATATATATATATATATATATATATATATATATATATATATATTAGTGAGTTAACACACTAGCAGTTGCATTTTTTTTTTATCGTCACCAAATTCGATATTTAATCGTTTTATGAAAAAAGAAAGATTCAGGTCGTAAATGACTAAAATTGGGCCAGTAGAAAGAGAGTTTAGAGTGGGGAATTTTGAAAATTCAAAATATTTCCGTTACTATAAGTCGGTTCGAAAAATTGTATTGAACCAATCTTATTGCGAATTAAATGATCTATAGCTATTGTTCTATACATATTTTCTGTACCATGAATATTGACCGAGATATTTGGATTTTATTGTTTTCAGCAAACCCCCACTTCTACTTATGTTATGTTTTCAAGAGATCTCTATTATGCAACATACATAGTGTTGCGAAAATTAAATACATGAATAATCCTTCAGAGAGAGAGAGTCGCGTATTTAGGAAGTGCGGTATATATCAAAGAAGCCGGTAGAATGTCCAAGGTCCTACCAGTACCTTCCAGCCAGACGTCGAGGGGTCCAGACAATTCCCCTTTGATGTATGCCGACAAGCTATATAAAGAAGGGCACAGCACACGAGCGGAGTCAGTTTTATGCTCACGCGATCTTGATGGTCACAACAGTGCTACTGTGCGACTTAGTGCAGTGCGGTGTAAGTGTTTTTTAGTAGAAGACAGTGTTGTGCGTGATTAAGTAACAGTTTAGTGCGTGTAAGACCAGTGCGTGCGCGAAGTACATGAAGTGCTGTGCGCTCAAGTAAAGGACAGTAAGTTGCGCAAAGTCAAGGACCGGCATTGCCGATTTGTTGTGGAAATTTCAGTGGCGTGAGTAAATTCGACAGTGTTGTGCCGTGACTGTAAGTAACAGTTTAGTGCCGTGTTTAAGACAGTGCGTGCCGCGAAGTAAAGGACAGTGCTAGTGCCGCGAAGTAAAGGACAGTAAAGTGCCGCAAAGTCAAGGCAGTGCATTGCGTATGTTGTGAATTTCAGTGGCGTGAGTAAATTGTTGGACTGTGTAATGTTTAAATCTGAAGAACATGTGACGATTTCAGTGTATACTGTGAGTAGTAATTAAGAATAATTACACAAGTGTATTGGTGCATTGTGAAATAAATTGTTGCCAGACGGAGTGATAAAAAACTCGTGAAACTTGCGAAGTGGTGGGGGGGGGGGGGGGGGGGGGTGTGGGGGGTGGCGGGCGGGGGTATTTAATTTTGCAATCCAAAAAGAACTCTTATTAAAAATTACTGGTTTTGGTAATAAAACGTAACAAAAACAAATTGTCCTGGTGATCCCCAACCCCCCCACCCCCGTCTTTAGCTTTGGACATTTAAGTTTTATTGATTGAGTACAATTCTTCTGGATTCATTATAAATTTACAGGACTTGATTTAGTAAATAGTTTTTAATCAAATTATGTCCTGGTGCTCCCACTCCCCCCCCCGTCTTTAGCTTTTGGACTATTTAAGTTTTATGATGGATATCAATTCTTCTGATTAATTATAAATTACAGGGGACTAGCTTTCGACCCGCGTATATACATCACTTAATAAGTTATAATTCTTGATATATTTCAGTAATTGTTTTTCCCCATTTCCGGTGAGAGTCGTGGTTGGCAGACCTGTTTGTTTACATTTCAGACAACTCTTCCCACTTGCAGGAACCTAAGACATGAGATAGTGTTTCACTCAGACCGCAGCGTGTTGATCCTAGGTTCCTGTCAGGGATTGACTGCACAGGAATCAAGTTAATATTCACTTTGATAGCCGTCGAACAGGATAGGCCCTTCTTCTTAGGTACCAGTTGATTGCTGGACTTTCATTCACTAAAACTGATGCCTCCTTTCCCTCTAGATGGGAGGGAACTCCGTTCGACAAACGAGGTTTCCCCCCCCACCCCCACCCCCCCCCACCCCCCCCCCCCCCCACCCACCCCCCCCCCCACCCCACCCCCCCCGCCCCACCCCCACACCCCCCAACACACCCCCCCCCCGCCCCCCCACCCAACCCCCCCCCCCGCCCCCCCACACCCCCACCCCCCCCCCCCCACCCACCCCCCCCACCCACCCCCACCCCCCCCCGCCCCCCACCCGCCCCCCAAACCCCCACACCACCCCCACCCCCCCCCCCACCCACCCAACCCCCCCCACCCCACCCCCCCCCACCGACACCCACCCCACCCCCCGCCCACACACTCCCCCCCCCCACCCCCACCCCCCCCCCCCCCCCCCCCCCAGCCCCCCCCCGCCCCCCCCCCCACCAACCCCCCCCCCCCCCCACCCCCCCCCCCCCCCACCCCCCCCCCCCCCCACCCCCCCCCCCCCCCACCCCCCCCCCCCCCCACCCCCCCCCCCCCCCACCCCCCCCCCCCCCCACCCCCCCCCCCCCCCACCCCCCCCCCCCCCCACCCCCCCCCCCCCATATAATCTATCTCTATCTATCTATAAATATATTATATATAAAAATATAGAATATATATATAAAAATTGTAACCTCTGCGGACATACATTGATTTTTTTTCGGCGAAATTTCACGATTAACCATACGTTTCAACATGTCATAAAGACACTAGAATAACTGCATTTTGTTTCTTTGGTGTCTGATTGTTATCCTTTTTCACGCATAATTAATTAAACGGCCCGCTTATAACCGAATTTTTATTAACTTGGCTATAAATATAATTTTATATATATATATATACTTATATAAATATATATATATATATATTACTATTAGAGACCCCAAACTAAGGCTTTCTTTAGGCTATAATAACGTTCTATAAGACGATACATGGAGGCTGCGGCGGTTGTGCGGTGTTATAAGGTGAGGTACTCTGAAAATTTCAGCTGTGAACCTGAAATATAAAATAGCGAAATTTCCGTTTCCAATAATGGTTTTTTTCGGCAAATAAGCAACATAACAATAGTTGTTTAATTTGTTATTCTAAAGTCAAACTCTTTAGTTATATATACTTTCGTCCTATTTGGTTTTATTTTTTTTTTTTATTTGGCACAGAAAGACTCAATCGGGGGGGGGGGGGGGGGGGGGGGGGGGGGGGGTTTTAAACAAAAGTCGGTATGTGAATTAGCATTAATTCTTCCATGATAAAATGAATTCCCGGGCGTAGCCGGGTACCATGGCTAGTTAATAATTAACATTAATAAAATAAGAATAAATTAAAATATTTACTAGCAATTGTGAACAATTGAATTGGGTTATTAACCATTGCAATTAATTCATTAATTTATTTATTGTCTCTAGAAAGGGTTTAGAACAATAAGATGTACTTGTTGAATAAACCCCTTTTGGATTATACCCTGGTCTTTGGATGCTTGCACATGTCTCGATCTGAAAAAGTCCGTTATGTAGGGGCTACGTAAATTATGCAGACTTCCCGCGTGATTTTTAATTTACATACCTGTAACACCACCGTGAATATTAAGTGAATGAATATAAAAAATGATAATAAGAAACCTCCCGACGGAAAACATCAGAAATATAAACAAACAGATTTGCCAACTTCTTACCGGGAAAAAAAAAACAATTACTGTAATAAATCGGAATATAAGGTATTAATTTAAATGAAAGCTATTTATTTCAAGTACTACTATATCTAGTACTGTAATTTATAATAAATCAGTATAATTTTATCTCAATCAAATATCAATATCAACCAAATGTAAATGTAGTGCCAAAAACTTAAGAGAAGGAGTGGGAACATCAGAACATATTTTACATGTATTTCCGTATAATAAATTGTTTTCTTGAACTTTCTTGAAAATAATATTTGGTATCTAAGCTTGGAATGATGTGGTTTATTACTTAATCGAGTATTTTTAGTTTAACATGAGTAGAAGTGGGGGTTTGCTGAAGGCTGAAAAGTGAAAAATGCAAATATCTCGGTTAATATTCAAGATAGGAGATAAATGTATATAACAATATTTATAGTAAATTTAATTTTCTTTAACGTGGATTCTATAGAGTTTTTAGACATACCAATTTCGAATAGTAACGGAGATATTTCGAGTTTTCAAAAGTTCCCTTCCTCTAATATATAGGATATAGACAAAAGTATGTATATATATATATATATATATATATATATACATATACAGTTTTGAACAGACCTCATTTTCGCCACCTCCTAGATAGGATCGATGGACATTTGAAGAAAAAATTGCGAAAATCGCATCATGAGTACGACCTCAATTCAATTAAGGGAAATCTGCTAAAAACTTGTAGTACTGCAAACAAATGGTTCTCACTGAAGGATAAATAGAGAATTATTCAATATACATTTTACGCTGTATAATTAAAACGTTTGGTAAACCTAGAGTGGCGAGTTCGATTTCCGTCTGTGCATTAGGAATTTATTTAGTAACGAAGTCACTACATTAAAACCTTTAGTCCCATCCTGCCTAGAAATGGGTGGTAACCTTGTAGATTACCACGTCCCAATAAGTGGGGATGATGGTTATATAAATGACTGCAACTTTATTGTGATTGCAAGCAAGGTTGGAGCCTGTGGGATGTTACGCTGTTCGTAATAATATGCCCAAAGACATCCTTGAGAATATGGTGAAGGATACTACACATAATAAACATAGTTTCGTTGTAAATGGTGTAAAAATGATGAAAGAGGGTTCCTTTTTATTTCACTATCTCAAGCTTTTGGTAAAGAGTAGTTATTAAAGTGCAATTAAAATCATGAATGGTTGGTGCATATTAATCACTACCAACTAAGAACCGTTATCAGCTTTAATGAATCATATAAGCCGCTGTTGGTAATTTATTCAGCTGACCGTGAGAACACATACTCTCTCTGACCACTCTATGTACGAGTCTCTAATAACACTCACATTCACAGCTGTTGGGGAGTCTGTAGCAAGTTTAAAATATGCACTCATTCCACTGCATAGTGAAGACTTTATCTTATAGTGAAAGTATCCATCAGTCACTTCAGAAGTTGGCTGTAGCAGGTGTCAAATATGCACTTACTTCATCAGATGTTGCAAAGGCTGTGTCCACGATGCGCTGCACCTTCCTTTTTATCGGAAAGTTTACAGAGGCATTGGGACCCTTTTCCATATCCTGCATTACCTCCATCACATTTTGCAGAGGCTAATGAATGTTTCAAAAATGCACTTACTCTATAAGATCTTGCAAAGGCTATAATAGATGTCGCCGATGCGCTGTACTTACTATATCGGAAATTGTAAAGGCTTTCGGAGGTGTCGCACAAGCACATATTCCATCAGAAGTTGCAGATGTTGAAGGAGATGTCAAATATGCACTTACTCCATTATCTCCCGAAGAAGTTATATTATATTTAAAATATACCCTACTCCACCGGAAGTAGAAGTTACTGTAGCAGGTGAGTACAGCTCTCTAATAGAGTAAGTGCTGCTTTGCACTTACTCCATCAGATATTGCAGATGATAATGAATGTTTCAAATATGCACATACTCCATTACCTGCCGAAGACGATATATTATATTTAAAATATCTCATACTCCATGAGAAGTTGAATTTACTGTAGCAGGTGTAGACATTTTTTATAGAGTAAGTGCTGCTATGCACTTACTCCATCAGATGTTGCAGTTGCTAATGAAGGTGTCAAATATGCAATTACACCATTACCTGCCGAAGTCGTTATATTATTTTTAAAATATCACCTACTTACTACATGAGAAGTTGAGGTTACTGGAGCTTGTGTCAAATATGCACTTACTCAATCAGATGTTGCAAAAGCTATAATAGATGTCCACGATACACTGTATTTACTATATGAGAAGTTGCGGAGGCTGTCGGAGGTGTCAAATATGCACTTACTCCATTCGACGGTGGGGGACCTATGTATCTATGATGCACTACATCTACATTACTTGTAGCAGATGCTATAACTAGTGTCAAATATGCACCTACTCTATTAGATGTTGGAGGGGGGCTATTGCAGGTATGTATAATGCACTGGACATACTTTATGAGTTGGTGCATCGGCTATAACTAGTGTCAAAGATGTGCCTACTCTATTAGATGTTGGAGGGGGGCTATTGCAGGTATGTATGATGCACTGGACTTACTTTATGAGTTGGTGCATCGGCTATAACTAGTGTCAAAGATGCGCCTACTCTATTAGATGTTGGAGGGGGGCTATTGCAGGTATGTATAATGCACTGGACATACTTTATGAGTTGGTGCATCGGCTATAACTAGTGTCAAAGATGCGCCTACTCTATTAGATGTTGGAGGGGGGCTATTGCAGGTATGTATAATGCACTGGACATACTTTATGAGTTGGTGCATCGGCTATAACTAGTGTCAAAGATGTGCCTACTCTATTAGATGTTGGAGGGGGGCTATTGCAGGTATGTATGATGCACTGGACTTACTTTATGAGATGGTGCATCGGCTATAACTAGTGTCAAAGATGCACCTACTCTATTAGATGTTGGAGGGGGGCTATTGCAGGTATGTATGATGCACTGGACATACTTTATGAGTTGGTGCATCGGCTATAACTAGTGTCAAAGATGCACCTACTCTATTAGATGTTGGAGGGGGGCTATTGCAGGTATGTATGATGCACTGGACTTACTTTATGAGATGGTGCATCGGCTATAACTAGTGTCAAAGATGCGCTGCCCTTAATCCATCAGACGTTGCAAGTATTATATGCACGTGTCTCATATGGACTTACTCCAGATGTTGCTGATGCTATATCAGATGTCAAATATGCACTTAGAGTAAATATATACTCTAATAGAGGTTGAAGCTACTACAGCAGGTATTGAGTACGCACTTTCTTCATCAATGTTCTAGATGCTATAGGAAGTGTCAACTATGCACTTACTCCATTAGATGTTGTAGGAGAGGTATCTGTTATACACTTACTCCATTAGATGTTGCAGAGACTATTGGAGTTGTCAAATACTCACCTACTCTACCAGATGTTGCAGATACTATAGGAAGTGTCAAAAAAACACTTAGTCCATTAGATGTTGTAGGAGAGGTATCTGTTATACACTTACTGCTATGGGAAGTGTAAAATGTGCATTTACTCCATTAGATGTTGCATCGGCTATACCAGGTGACAACAAGGCACAGCACTTACTCTGCCAGATGTTGGAGTTGCTAAGGGAGGTGTAAAATATGCCTCACGGAATGGAACTAGAAAATCGATCTTAAAAAGATTAAAAATTGTGAACACACGCACATGCCTTTGGGTCAGTGCTACGGAACAGACGGTTGAAGTGAGTTTACAAGTGATCACTATCAACATACCTTTAACTAACTTTACAAGAAGAAACTACAAACAGAACCGGGAATGGCCAAAGGCCAAAGCACCTAATTCAAAAAAGTCCGTCACGCAGGGGCTGCGTAAACTAAGCAGATTTCCCACGTGAAGTTTTACAATAGAGAAATCTGCCTAATAACACCTGTAGTAGTAAAAAACCCCTAAACCGACAAACCATTATTTAGGGCGTAATAACCCAGTAGTTTCTAACAGATAACCTAACCTCTAAACCTATTCACGAGGGACGATAGTTATGGAAACGGCCGCCAGAGCTCTCGTCGGAAACTCCAAACATAGCCTATTGGTGACACGCAGAATACAAATGCAAATATCTCGGTTAATATTCAAGATAGAGAATTAATGTATAGAACATTATTTATAGTAAATTTATTTTACAATAAGATTGTTTCTATACAATCTTTTGATCCGACGTATAGTAACGGAGATATTTCGAATTTTCGAAAATCCTCCCCTCTAAACCCCCCTCACACTGTTCAGATTTCAGCCGTTAACGTACTGGATCTTTCTTTTTACATAAAACGCTTAAATAGAAGTTTGGTAAGCATCAAACAAAAATTGCGACCGCTAGAGCGGTAACAGACAAATATATATATATATATCTATATATATATATATATATATATATATATATATATATATATATATATATAGATATATATATATATATATATATATATATATATAGATATAGATATATATATACAGTTTTGAACGGACCTCATTTTCGTCATCTACTAGGTAGGATCGATGGACATTTGAAGAAAAATGTCGAAAATTCCGTCATGAGTACAACCTCAATAGCTGATTTCCCTTAAGGGAAATCTGCTAAAAGGCTTAACAAAGCATCAATACCATTCTCTCCCAATGCTATTCTTCTGGTAAAACTTCGACAGGATCATTACTATTCGTCTAAACAGTAATTACAAACAGGAAATGAGCTAGCGTTGTCTGACTTTGTGAAGAGAACCGGCAACTTCTGCATCTATTGAGAATTAATGGAAATCCTCTAAGTTCATTGAGTCATTCAGAATAATTTCCTTCGGGAGAAATTACGTCGTTTGGAGAATGTGTTTGTTTTATTTAGTGCATCTATTCATTATGCACATCACATTATGCACTTCTCGGCACGGGCACACACTTCCATTCCAGGCATCTAACCCCGTGTTCCAGGAGTCGGTGTCCTAATGCACCTACTATGGAGCGTGCCTCTGAATATAGCAGACTGCTGATGATCTGCTGGAGTATTTGCCTCCAGCACCCCTCCAGACTAAGTGCTGGAGATGCCCTGTACATGTCCACGTATAAACCTTATCTCGAGAGGGCCTTCGTCACCTGGACAAATGTTGCCCAACCAACCTCTTGCCCAACAACATACAACAAATCTGGGTGTTATGGACAACCTCGGCTCCCTTTCGTTGTTTACCTCCTCTCTCTCTCTCTCTCTCTCTCTCTCTCTCTCTCTCTCTCTCTCTCTCCTCTCTTCCTCTCCTCTCTCTTCTCTCCTCTCTCTCTCTCTCTCTCCTCTCTCTCTCTCCTCTCTCTCTCTCTCTCTCTCTCTCTCTCTCTCTCTCTCTCTCTCTCTCTCTCTCTCTCTCTCTTCTCCTCTCTCTCTCTCTCTCTCTCTCTCCTCTCTCTCTCTCTCCCCTCTCTACTCTCTCTCTCTCTCTCTCTCTCTCTCTCTCTCTCTCTCTCTCTCTCTCTCTCTCCTCTCTCTCTCTCTCTCTCTCTCTCTCTCTCTCTCTCTCTTTCCTCTCTCCTCTCTCTCTCTCTCTCTCTCTCTCTCTCTCTCTCTCTCTCTCTCTCTCTCTCTCTCTCTCTCCTCTCTCTCCTCTCTCTCTCTCCTCTCCCTCCCTCCTCTCCCTCCCTCCTCCCTCCTCCCTCGTCCCTCCCTCCCTCCCTCCCTCTCCCCTCCTCCCTCCCTCCCTCCCTCCCTCCCCCCTCCCTCCCTCCCTCTCTCCTCTCTCTCTTCTCTCTCTCTCTCTCTCTCTCTCTCTCTCTCTCTCCTCTCTCCCTCCCTCCGTCGTTTTTTGTTAAATGAAAGATCATGTTCGTTAACTGCTGAAAGAGTATACAACTAATTTTATTGAAAATTTAATGTGCAATAAATGTTGTTAAATCCATTTTTTTCTCTATCACGAATATTAACCAAGATATTTACATTTTATTTTTATTTTTCGTCCCTGAATACCCCCCCCTTACTCCTCTCATGTCATATTAACAATAAGCTGTTATATCATAAACCACGATATTCCAAAGTTAAATACGAAATACGGTAATCATTGACCTTCTACCTTTTGAGATAAATCCCAAAATGTGATGCCGTCATCAGTTTTCATTCTTTACTCGAAAATTTGTATTTTATCTATAACATATTTAGCCGTTTCATTCAACACTAAATCAAAGATCAGCAACTGTTCATTCAACAGTAATCAAATAGTACTGCTATTGGCTAAAATTAGGGGTTTAAAGAGGGGGGATTCGAGAGTCTAAAATATTTCCGTTATTAAATGTCTGATCACTAAATGTTATATAGCCGATCTTGTTAAGTTACAATTTTTTTTGTAGCTTAAGTTTTAAGCGAGTTATTAGCCTTTCTTGTTTTTAGCCTACAGTACCCTTCAGTCATCATTTTTTTTTTTTTTATTAGCAGATTTCCCTCAAGGGAAATCAGCTATTGAGGTCGTACTCATGACGCGAGTTTCGAAAAATTTCTTCAAATGTCCATCGATCCTACCCAGGAGATGACGAAAATGAGGTCCGTTCAAAATTATATATATATATATATATATATATATATATATATATATATATATATATATATATATATATATTTGTCTGTTAACGCTCTAGAGGTCGTCGCAATTTGCGTTTGATCGTTAGCAAGCGCGATAGTTAAACGTTTTATGCAAAAATAAAGATCAAGTTCGTTAATGGCGGAAATCGAACCAGTGAGAGGGGGGGGTTTAGAGGGGAGGATCTACGTTACTATACGTTGGATCGAAAAATTATATAGAATCAATCTTATTGCAAATTAAATTGACTATAAATAATTTTATATTCATTTATTCTGTGTCTTGATATTAACCGAGATATTTGCATTTGTATTCTGCATGTGCTTCGCCGTGAGCTCTGGCGGCCGTTTTCGTAACTATTCGTCCCTGGTGATTAGGTTTAGAGGTTTCTTACTACTACAGCTGTTATTAGGCAGATTTCTCTATTGTAAAACTTCACGTGAGAAATCTGCTTAGTTTACGCAACCCTTGCGTGACGGACTTTCTTTGCAACTCAAGTTTTAAGCGAGTTATTAGCCTTTCTTGTTTTTAGCCTACAGTACCCTTCAGTCATCATTTTTTTTTACTAATATATAGAGAATACGTGGTGAGATAAGATGACAAGTGTGTTATACCAACAGGTGGAAAATCTGTTTATTATGAAGCAGGCCCAGTAAATGGCTGTCCAGTAATCGGGATACTAGAAGAGAAGAAGTAGTCCTTGCTCGTTTGAGGCACGGCCATTCACGGATAACACACGGACACCTCATGACAAGGACTGAACCACCATTATGTACACTCTGCAAAACACAACTGACTATCAAACACTTACTTACAGACTGCAGACTAATAACTGACAAGAACATGCCCACCAACCTATCTGAACTACTACACGACGACAGCCCATACATTACAAAAGTCATAAAACACCTCAAAGACACACACATTTACAACCAGATATAACATTAAATAATATAATAATAATAAATAGACTGCAATAATATCCACTGGAGAAAAAATAAATTACCGTATTTTTACCTACCTCTGAAGATTTTTTAACCTTTTTTATTGGTTTTTATAAGGTGGCTTTACCTTTACTATTTTAGAATCATAACAAGAATATGTATGAATCGCTTAAATTGCGACACACCTAAATAAACTAAATAAATAAATAAAAAATGAAGCAGGCCCAGCGTGACGGACTTATATTCAGTTAGGCGATCACTGAGCTTTTGTACTAAGACGCATATCACTTCCCAGTGACCAATCAGAAATTTCCCTGTGGTTATACGCGACTTTTGACTCTTTCATGCAAGCCGACACAACACACAATTATTACCATATCTGGCAAATATAAACATGAAAAATGGGATTTAAATGACAAAACTGTGAAAAATGTTAGATACTGGAAAGCTTCGAAGAACGAAATTTACATTTTATTTCTGTTATTTTTTTAAAAGAACTATATATATAAATTTAAACTAACAATAGATTTTACCGTAGCCGCGTAAATTATTTCCTTTTTGAAATCACAATTTTCCAATATAGGTTTGGACTAGTGACATTATAGCTATGGGAGAATCACTGTAAAAATAAATTAAATAAAACAAGTAATGGCAGTAAATTATTCTATTATTAGTTTAACATTAACGCTGACATATTTTATAAGCGGTAAAAGTTTACTACTTAATAGGAACTAGAGCCATAAAACTATATGAAAGAGTTGGTGCTACTTTGAAGGCGGTCTGGGGTTTTACGACGTCATAAGGGTACAGGGAGGTATTTCCAGATTGTCTCCACTATTGATATATTGCTAGCTCCTGCATCCAATTCCTGTAACAACAAGGAAGCTTGATGTTCAGGGTCGTCTTGGATATCATGAAGGGCCAAGGACTGCCACGCGATCCTATGCATCCTTAGGGTGTGCTCGAAAATATTCCAAAAACTAATTATCTTTAAGGCTGTCGGGGACATGATGGAGAAGATGAAGGAACTACCTACAGAAGGCTCCAACAAAATAGCCGACGAAATTAATTCTGGTATATAAAAAGTCCGTCAAATCTGCCTAATAATAACAGTAGTAGTAACCTATTCTCACGAGGACGAATAGTTAGTGAACTTGCCACGCTAGCGCTCGACGGAAACTCCCGAACATAGCCGACCACACTCACAATACAAATGCAAGTATCTCGGTTAATATTCAACATACAGAATAAATGTATAGAACAATATCTATAGTAAATGTAATTTGCCATAAGATTGGCCTGTACAATTTTTTGATCCGACGTATGGTATCGGAGATATTTTGAATTTTCGAAAATCCCCCTTCTAAACCTCTCTCCACTGATCTTTCTTTTTACATAAAACGATTAAATACCGAGTTTGGTGACGATTAAACAAGAATTGCGACGCAATTTATATTATTATATATATATATATATATATATATATATATATATATATATATATATATAGATGGTTTTGAACGGGCCTCATTTTCGTCATCTCCTGGGTGGGATCGATAGACATTTGCAGAAATTTTTCGAAAATTGCGTCATGAGTACGACCTCAATAGCTGATTTCCAGAAACGAACTTGATCTTCCTTTTTATATAAAACGATTAAATTCCGCGTTCGGTAACGATCAAACAAAAATTGCGACCGCTAGAGCGTTAACAGACAAATATATACATCCATATATATATATATATATATATATATATATATATATATATATATATATATATATATATATATATATAGATAATTTTGGACGGACATCATTTTCGTCATCTCCCGGGTAGAATAGATAGACCTTTGAGGAAATGTTTCGAAACTTGCATCATGGTACGACTTCAATAGCTGATTTCCCTTAAGGGAAATCTGCTAAGAGAAGCACAGCAAGGGGTATTTCTTGATACAGTAAGAATTGTGAATTTTAATTTTAACAATTTTAAACATATATCACAATCACAAACTCCTTATTGCTTGGATTTTCCCCCGATATGGATTTTACTCCAGTTTTGCTTAGTATAAACCTCCCCCAGGGTAATCTCTTCTAGGCAAGGTGGGAGATAGTGGAACGAATTAGTCTGGTTGAACACAGTAGGCCTGTTTACAATACATTTATTTTGACAGAGTGCACTTTCAGAGCAACAGCTCCATCCTTCCAGTGCCTGTTGACATAACCATAAACCCTATGGAACTCATGTACCAACACTATTTAAGTTATACAATCTCTAACCTAAAAAAAAGTCCGTCACGCAGGGGCTGCGTAAAACTAAGCAGAATTTCCCACGTGAAGGTTTACAATAGATAAATTATACATACAGGTAACACTACCGTGAATGCTCAGTAAATGTACAATACAAGGCTGAATTGTATACAAAACAGGCAAGCCAACCTCGTAGTGCTGCATGGATAGACCGGAAAGAATTAATGGAATATATTTGAATTTATCTTATTAATTTTATTGAAAACAAATTTACTATAGCTAATGGTGGTGTAATTTGTAATGAATCAGAATCAATTTTATCTCAATCACTCAAATTTTAGTAATCCAAAAACAAAAAAAACAAAAGAAGGAAAGAGGGGGTTGTCAAAGATGTTTTTGCATATTCTCACAAGTTCAATGAATACAATGTTTGGTATTAGGCTTCATTAATATTTTATTATATATACAGAGAATTATTTATGCAACACATGTTGAAGTGCGGTTGGGTTTCTGAAGGCTGAAATCAGAAAAATGTAATTATCTCGGTTAATTATTCAGACAGAGAAAAAATTGTATATAACATCATTTATTGTGTATTTTAATTTTTTAATGAAGATTGATTCTATACACTTTTTCGATCCGACTTATAGTAACGGAGATATTTCGAATTTTCAAAATTCTCCTATTTAAACCTCCATCCCCTTCACCCTGGTCCGATTTCAGCCGTTAACGAAGTTGATCTTTCTTAGTACATAAAACGACTAAAATATCGGAGTTTGGTTAACGATTACACAAAAATTCCGACCGGCTAGAGGGATAACAGACAAAATTTATAGATAGATAGTTGATATATATATATATATATTATATATATTTATATATATATATATATATATATATTATATATATATAGGTAGAATCGATGGGACATTTGCAGAAAATAAATCGAAAATTCCGTCATGAGTACAACCTCAATAGCTGATTTCCCCGAAGGGAAAGCTTCTAAAAGAAATTGTAGAGAAATTAATTAAAATTATAAGGCTTAAGCGGCCACAAAATATCACAGAAAGCCAATACTCATAAGCATACTTAGCAAGATAAAATTAAAAAAAAAAAAAAATAATAAACAAATTTAAAAACCGTTGCCACATCTGCCAGAACATACCAAAATATATCGGAATATAATATATTAATTTTATTGAAAACGTAGAAAAAAGATGATTCTGATTCATTATAAATTACAGTACTACATATAATAAATAGTTTTCAATAAAATTAATATATTATATTCTTATATATTTTAGCATGTTCTGACTGGTTGAGTTTCTTTACAATTCAGACGCGTCCTGTTGTTAATGAAATGTAAATTGACAGAATCATTTTTAATTATCATTTGTATTTATTCACTTAATATTCATGTTGGCGTGTTACTAGTATGTAGATTTATCTATTGTAAACCTTTCTGTTGGAAATCTGCTTAGTTTACGCAGCCCCTGAAGGAAGGACTTTTTCTGAATGATTCCGTACCTAAATGAGTTCCTGTTGCCCAGGCGAGTATCGCACTAACGACTCTAAGTTTAGCAAGTGAGATTGCGTGAGCTTACTCGGCTAACCTCAGCCCACTCTGAGGTTAAGGAAGTAGGGATATTTGAGGAGTGACAGGGTAACCTCAAACTGTAGCCTAGTACCTCACGAGGCAGGTGTGGTGTCCTCGCTGTTATCTCACTCTCTCTACACACAATACTATGTACAATATGGGACTCGACTAGTTCAGAGTTCTGTCGGCAAATCAGCTTCTCAGCTTCTATACACACACGCAGGATATTCGAAAACTGTGCTGTTTAAATGAAATGAGGATATAAGGTCCGCCGGAGGCTGCGTAAACTAAGCAGATTTCCCACGTGAAGTTGTGTAATAGATAAATCTAAATACTTGTATCACTTAACAACGCCGTGAACATTAAGTGAATAAATGCAAACCGTAATGAGAAATCTTTCAGTCAATTTTATAAACCTAAACAAAAGTCCGTCACGCAGGGGCTGCGTAAACTAAGCAGATTTCCCACGTGAAGTTTTACAATAGAGAAATCTGCCGAATAACAACTGTAGTAAGTTAGAAACCTCTAAAACCTAAAACATTATTTACGTCGTAATAACCCAGTAGTTTCTAGCTCCAAAAAAAACAGTTAACCTAACCTCTAAACCTATTCACGAGGGACGATGAGTTATGGAAACGGCCACTCAGAGCTCTCGGGCGGAAAGTCCGACCACACGCAGATTTCAAATGCAAATAATCTCAGTTAATATTCAAGATAGAGACTAAATGCATTATAACAATATTTATAGCTACATTTAATTTGCATTAACGATTGCGTTCTATTCAATATTTCGATCCGATGCATAATAACGGAGATATTTCGAATTTTTGTAAATCCCCCCTCTTAAACCCCCCCCCTCCCAATGGTCCGATTTCAAGCCGTTAACGAACTTGATCTGTTTTTTTACATAAATTCGATTAATACCGAGTTCGGTGACGATTAAAACAACGAATTTGCGCCCGCTAGAGTGTTAACAGTCAAATATATTATATATATATATAGATATATATAATATATATATATATACATATTACATATATATATATATATATATATATATATATATTTACTATATTATATATATATATATATATATTATATATATTATATATATATATATATATATATAGTTTTGAACGGACCTCATTTTCGTCATCTCCTGGGTGGGATCGATGGACATTTGAAGAAATTTTTCGAAAATCGCGTCATGAGTACGACCTCAAGAGCTGATTTCCCTTAAGGGGAATCTGCTAAAAGCATCTCAATTGTAAAATAGCAGGTCAGCCAACCTCTGTTTGGCTGAACAGATATTCTAAAATATACCTGAATATAACATATTAATTTTATTGAAAACTATTTACTATATCAATACTTGTAATTATAATGAATCAGAGTAATTTTTATCTCAATCAATCAAATTTTAATAATCCAAAAACTTAAGGTGAAGGGGTATCAACAGTACATATTTCAATGTATCTCGTACAAAAAATGTCTCTAGAAAACAATATTTCTTATTTATTATCAAACTTCGAATGAAGTGGTCTATTATATAACAGAGTATTGTTTATGTGACATAAGTAGAAGTGGGCGTTTGCTGAAGGCTGAAAATTGAGAAACGCAAATATCTCCGTTAATATTCAAGATAGAGAATAAATGTATGTAACAATATTTATAGTAAATTTAATTTGCAATAAGATTGATTCTATACAATTTTTCGATCCGACGCACACTGGAGCGATCCTTCAGTAATGTTGGACATTGGGGGAAAAAATAAAAGTTTTAATTTGGGATTTTGATTGTATTGTTACAGTTTTTACATAATGCCTGGTTATAATTGCTATGTTAAAAAAAGCCTTGGTTTATTTAATTCGTCGTGAACTCTTATTTCATTTTATAAATTATTGTTGCTTCCAGTACACATTAAGGGTATTATAACAAATCAAAAACTGGCACAAAAGGTTTTTAAAATTCCTTTATTTATTTATTTTTTTTTTTTTAAATAGATATTAAAATAATTTTATTTAATTTAATTCGCAAATCTCTTTTATTTGATTGAAAAAATAAAAATTGTAATTCTTTTAGGAGTATATTTTATTATTTACAACGTCGTCACATCTTGAATAAAATTGCCTATTCATTAAATATTTTACTTTTAATGTAAACGCTTTCGGAGCGGAAAAAGCACAACTCCCAAAACGGACCAAAAACAAACACATACGGTGTAAAACGCCAAATACGTGTTTTTCTTGTCTGAATATTTTATATGTTGATATTATGTGTCTACAAATCACAATTCTCTACTTAGTATGCGATACATAATCTGTATGTACACATTTAAAATTCATCCTGCCGTTATATCGCAACTGGCAAAATTGCTTAAAAAGTTACTGATGAGGTAGTTCAATAGAGTACTCGATGTGCTTTAAAATGACACCAGAATCAATATTCTAGGAGCAGTAGAAACGGAGATATTAATGAATGTCCGGCTTACCCTATCACTCGCTCCAGTGTGCGACGTAATGTACGGAGATGTGACGCACCTCTGCTTAGTTATCGCAGCCCCTACGTGACGGCCTTTTAGCTGATTTCCCTTAAGGGAAATCAGCTATTGAGGTCGTACATAAATATTAATTTCCTGATAGGAAGTGTAGGAGTACTGTCGGCGTACTACCGACAAAGGCTCCTTACGTTAATTTAAATATGGGAATACTTGTTAACATATTGAGGGCACCTTGCTTCATTATGTAGAACAGCTAATGAGAATAGTAAAAGGGAGGGGAAACACATCATTATCAAAGACGAGTGGGCAGTTAGACTGTATATATATATATATATATATATATATATATATATATATATATATATATATATATATATAATTGTCTGTTACCGCTCTTGCTGTCGCAATTATTGTTTAATCGTTACCAAACTCGATATTTAGTCGTTTTATGTAAAAAGAATGATCAAGTTCGTTAACGGCTGAAATCGGAAAATTCGAAATATCTCTGTTACTATACGTTGGAAAATTGTATAGAAACAATCTTATTGCAAATTAAATTTACTATAAATATTGTTCTATACATATTTTCCGTATAATGAGTATTAACCAAGATATTTGGATTTTATAGTTTTACGCTTTCAGCTAACCTCCACTCTTTTAATTATAAACTGTTATAACATGAAACACTTCATTAAATGGTTAAATACAAAATAGTATTTGCAACAAAGCTTTATTATACGAGATACAAACAAATACGTTCTGTTGAACCCCCTCCCCCTTCTTTCATTCATGAATTCCTAAAATCTGAGTGATTGAAATATAAATTATTCTGATTCCTTTCAAATTACTCCACTAGCTATAGTAAACAGTTTCTAATAAAATTAATATGTTATATTCAGATATATTTGAATAATTGTTCATCTTGAACAGTTGTCTAGAATAACTATTCAGAGCTGCGATGTTTGCTGCCCTGTTTGTTTACAATTGAGACGCTTTCCGTTGGAAATATTATTATCTTGTAAATTGACCGAATGGTTTCTTAATACTCATATTCATTTTTAGGTGGTGGTTAAGGTGATGAATGGTTAATCACAAAACTTTTTTATGGCTCCTCAAAATTTTATTTCTTATAAACGCTGAGCGCTTTCGGGGACTAAATCCCCACCCTCAGAGCTACAAAACAATGTAACACCATAATTAGGAGTCTAAAAATCAGTTGATAAAAATATTTTACATAATTAGTCATATAACAAAAACGTCTATAACATTATAAAATATTTACAATAATAACACCTAATATTCAATAATAACCTTTGGTGATTAACCGTTTCTTATTACCGTTTGTACTTATTCCCTTAACATTCTCGGGTGTGGTACCATAATATAGATTTATCTGTTGCAAACTTTTGCGTGGGAAATCTGCTTAGATTACGCAGCCCCTGCGTGTCGGACTTTTAGCAGATTTCCCCTAAGGGAAATCAGCTATTGAGGTTGTACTCATGACGAGATTTTCGAAAAATGCCCACCGATCCTACCTAGAAGATGATGAAAATAAGGTCCGTTCAAAATTGTATATATATATATATATATATATATATATATATATATATATCACTCTATCTATCTATATATTTGGGTGTTACCGCTCTCGCGGTCGCACTTTTTGTGTAGTCGATAGCAAACTCGATATATAGCCCTTTTATGTAAAAAGAAAGATCAAGTACGTAAACGGCTGAAATAAGACCAGGGGGTGGGGGGGGTGTAGAGGGGGAGAATTTTGAAAATTCGAAAGATCTCCGTTACTATAAGTCGGATCGAAAACGTGATAATAATTGAAGCCTAAATACCAAATATTGTTTTCATTGAACTTTTACTTTGTGAGATATATGCAAAAACGTTCTGTTGACCCCTCCTGTTCTTTTGTCTTGAGTGATTGAGATAAAAATGATTCTGATTCATTACAAATTACACCACTAGCTTTAGTAAATTGTTTTCAATAAAATTAATATGTCCTATTCAAATATATTCCATTAATTGTTTGTCTTTCCGGTCTATCTATCCAGCGCTACGAGGTTGGCTTGCCTGTTTGTTTACAATTCAGCCTTGTATTGTACATTTACTGAGCATTCACGGTAGTGTTACCCGTATGTATATTTATCTATTGTAAACCTTCACGTGGGAAATCTGCTTATTTTACGCAGCCCCTGCGTGACGGACTTTTTATTGATTCTAATCAATTGGTTCCTCTGCCGTCCACCTTCTCAGGAGAAATGCCATTACTGGTTTTCGACAGTAATTTCTCAGCGCATTCATGACCTCCTGTATTAATTACCGTTTGATAATGTTTACAGAGTAAAATGAGGATTGTATCATAAGGTACTTAGGTACTATTTACTCTGAACAGCCATTACCTCGGCTAATGGACCATGGAAGGAGATAGCGGTGAGGCTACCACGATGAGGTTACGGTCTAAGAAGATAACAAACTGGACTACGGAAGAAACAGGCTAAATCCTATATAATTATATCAAAATAACAGTAACATCTTTATCACAATAAACAAACAAGAAATGAAATTAACGACCAGTGAACACAAATAAAAAGCTGTGTACCTCGCTTAGACATCATAATGAGATTCACGTGCTGATATAAACAGGTTTAGACATATTTTTATTATTAACTAGCTAAGGTACCTGGCTTCGCCCGGGAAATCATTTGAGGCTGAATAAGGGTATTATTTTTTATTTATTTTTTTTGGGGGGGGGGGTTACTTTCTGCAACATATTTGCATTTTTCGTCTCAATGCTTAGGATTTAGACCCAAGTCCGGCGTGCTGGGGATATGTTAATAATAAAAGTCCATCACGCAGGGGCTGGGCAAACTAAGCAGATTTCCCACGTGAAGTTATAAAATAGAGAAATTTCACGAGAGCCGAGCAGTCAGGAAACGGCGGAACTAGCTTTTGGCGGGAAAATCATTTTCGTCCCTTAGCCAGCCAGATTTAACAAAAATGCTAATATCTCGGTTAATATTCAAGATAGAGAATAAGTGTATATAACACTATTTATAGTACATTTTATTTGCAATAAGATTGATTCTGTACCATTTTTCGATCTGACGTATACGTCACTATACTATAGTAACGGAGATATTTCGTATTTTCGAAAATCCTCCCCTCTAAACCCACCCTCACGCTTTTCCGATTTCAGCCAATAGCGAATTTGCGTAAAACGATTAAATATCGAGTTTGGTAATGAGCAAACCAAAATTGCGACCACTAGTGCTTTAACAGACACACACACACACACACACACACACACACACACATATATATATATATATATATATATATATATATATATATATAGATAGATAGATAGATAGATAGATAGATAGATAGATAGATAGATTGATAGATATACACAATTTTGAACGGACATCATTTTCGTCATCTCCTCGATAGGATCGATGGACAACCTCAATAGCCGATTTAAAATACACAAAATTTAGATATTACCCGTTTCTGTGCATGTATCCTTTTTTATATATAACATAATCATAGATTATCATATTATTATAGTCTAAAATACAGAGTTTCGTTGATTTCAATCTAGTCTTTCGTGTCCAATAACATTGTTGACCCTCTGTAGTTTTTCGTGTATTCCTCATTCAAACTTCGTTATACAGCAAAAGTTCATATAACAAAAGTTAATTTAAATAACAAAACAAACAACTTTTGTTATATGCACGTTTGCCAAAAAATGATTAAGTCACGAAATATCGCGATTTTATATTTCAGACCTTCCTTATAACCCCCCACTCCTGTACATACCTCGAAATTTTAATCTTATAATCAGGGAGGTGTTAATACCAAATCACATACGGAGTTTCGTTTAGTCTTTTGTGCCATATAAAATTGTTGACTCTTACTATAGCTTTTAGCGTATAACTCATTTATACTTCGATTTATGACAAAAGTATAGCAACAAAAGTTACTCGACGAAATAAACAACTTTTGTTATGTGCATATTTGGCGAAAAACCAATAGAAAACGAAATATCGCTATTTTTAATTTCAGGCCTCTCTTATAACCCCCACTCCTGTTCGTCTCAGAGAATATTAATATAGCCTAAAATCTAACATGGGTTAGTATTAATATACATACCAAGTTTAATAAAATTCAGTTAAGCCGTTTACGATTCTATAAAGGACAAACAAACAAACATTCATTTTTATCTATATATATATATATATACTAGCTCAGATACCCGGCTTCGCCTGGGAATTGATTTGAGGGTGAATGGAGATTATATTTTTTTGTCAAGGCTTTACTTTGCACAACATTTTGACATTTACCCGTCCCAGTGTATAGGGTTAATACCCGTTGTTAGCATTTCTTAATAATAAAATTAATGTTTTATGTAAGTCTTCCTGTCCTCAAAATTGTCATGTTTCCCGTCTCCTGTGCATTATGCATAGATTTCAGTTATGAAGGACAAAATATTGACATAGATTTGAATTAATGTTTCCAGTTGAGGTACCTCATAGTTCAAATTGGAATAAATTGTTGAGCTTAACAATATTTCTACGCAAATTACTTTCTACACACATTGTTCCTGGAGAAATGTATAAAACAAAAGTTACTCTAAATAACAAAGTAAACAACTTTTGTTTTATGCACGTTTGTCGAAAAACAAATAGACAATGGATTATCCCGAATTATTATTTCAGGCCTCCCTTATAACCCTCACTCCAATTCAGACCTAAACATTTTAATATAGCTTATAATCATGGAAGAATTAATGCTAATTGACATACTGAGTTTTTTAAGTTCGATTTAATCTTTAGCGCCCAATGAAATAGTTGACTCCCCGTTTAATTTATAGTGTATATCTCGTTTATACTTTGTTAAAACACAAAAATGAATATGACAAAAGTTACTCTAAATAACAAAATAAACAACGTTTGTGTGCTAATACACATACCGAGTTTTATTTATTTCGGTTGGGTCTTTTGTCCCAAATAAAATTGTTCACTTCCGCTATAGGTTTTAGCGTATATCTCGTTTATCATTGAGTATATGAAAAAAGTGTATTTTAGAAAAGTTACTCTAAATAACAAAGTAAACAACTTTTGTTATGTGCACGTTTGTCGAAACCCAAATAGAAAATGAAATATCGCGAATTTATATTTCAGGCCTCCCTTATAACCCCCACTCCTGCTCGTCTCAGAGAATATTAATAAACCCTAAAACCTAAGTAGGGTTAGCAGTAATATACCAAGTTTCATAAAATTCGGTTCAGCCGTTTATGCGTGAAAATTTAACAAACAAACAAACACACACGACAGAAACAAACTGCAGTTCTGGTGTCTGTGAACTGTGAAACGAAAAGTTATCGTGAAAATTCGCGAAAAAAATCAATCTACACACAGAGTTTACAATTATATCTGTATATATATATATATATATATATATATATATATATATATATATATATATATATATTTGTGTTAAGAATCAATAAATCAATATTTCTTCAATAGTTAAGTTCCCTTTAAAGGTCGCATTTTCAATCTCATTTGATCAATACATTAAATGAATTTTACTGACTCCTACAGCTCTATACAGTCAATATTAGATCTTTAGTAAACTCACCCACTCACGAGACGGCTTCAGGAAATGTTAACTAACTTACAGACACATGGGAACAAAGTAATAATTATCCATCGGATACCAGTACATTTAGACATCACAGAAAATATTTTGGCTGATAAACATGCGAAATTAGCAACTGAACTTGACATATTACACACTGATCACATTACAACACAAGATCCCATTAAACTTATTAAAAGAGACGTCAGCTTAAATGGGAAGTGGAATGGCGTCTGACACACACAAACTACGAGAAATAAAATACACTATTTTTGAATGGCTGTCAAGTAATCGGGACACGAGAAGAGAAGAAATAGTTCTTGCTCGTTTGAGACACGGCCATTCACTAAGCAATGCACGGACAATTCACGACTAGGACTGAACCACCTTTATGTACACTGTGCATACACAACTAACTATCAAACACTTTCTTACAGACTGCAGGCTAATAACGTACAAGACCATCCTATCAGAACTACTACACGAAAGCAGCCCATACATTACAACAATCATGAAATACCTCAAAGAAACACAACCAGATTTAACATTAAATAATTAAACATTAGACTTAATGAATTAGATTTTTCCTCAGAATAATATCCACTGGAGAAAAAAAATAACCGTAAGGATCAATAAGAAGGCCAAGTCCTCTACTGTTTTTTTAATATTAAGCATAGAGCACTTTCGGAGTTAACGCTCAATCCTCAGTGCCTGCTGACAAACACAACCTCGAGTGAATTTACCCCCTACATCTCCTCTCTATTAGTAGTATGGGGGTTTTTTATTTTTTAGATGTCTCTTAGAGTTCTCCTGGGTTGTTTTAAAGAGGTTCCCACCATCTTTGATATGTTTTCCAGGTACATCTGTAATTTGTGTTGGTTTTTTTAGTTTTTTATTTATAGTTTCTAGTTTTGACATACGCTTATCGTTGTTTACTTCTATAATTTTTATTAGTTGACTTGTTATTAGATTTTCTATTGTTTTGGCTTTAATTTTTAGTAGTTGACTAATTATTAGATTTTCTATTTTTATTAGTTGACTAGTTTTAAGATTTTCTATTGTTTTTTCTCTTTATTATGTGTTTATTTTTTTTTTTGACTGTTGTTTATTTTGTTTTTGGCCATGCTATGAATGTTAATTTAACTCAAGGTTGTGTTTGTCAGCAGGCACGAGGATGGAGCGTTGACTCCGAAAGTGCACTTTGCATTATATTAAAACCTGTAGAGGACTTGGCCTTCTTATTGATCCTTATCAATTGGTTCCTCTGCCATCCAGCATATTCCAGAGATAAAAATAACCGTGTTTTTAACTACGACTTAAACTTCACGAGGGAAATCTACTTTCTATGCGCAGCCCCTTTTCTAGACTTTTGTGATATCAGTTTTCATTATACCCCCACTTCTTCACATGGTATTTTTACTTAGAAATAGAAAATATATGGGGAGAAGAGATGAATAGTGTGGAATAGGTGGGAAATCTACTTGGCTTACACAGCCCTTGGAGATATCGGTCAGAAAGATGAAATATTTATATCATTGAAAGTTTTCACTATAATAAGGCCCAGATGAGCTTTTTGATACTATGAAACGGTTCTGGTTCTCACAACATATTAATTTCCTGTTGTGAAGTGTAGGAGTACTGTTGGCATACTACCGACAAAAGCTCCATATGTTAATTTAAATATGGGAATACTTGTTAACATATTGAGGGCATCTTGCATCATTATGTAGAACAGCTAATGAGAATAGTAAAAGGGATGGGAAACACATCATTATTATGGACGAGTGGGCAGTTAATAACCTCAAATTATTATTTCACCAATGCAATTAATAATATTTCCTCATTCTTTATTTACACTTTTAATTTTAAGTATAAGACATTAGGAGACCAAAATTGTTTTTATTTTTTTTTAAAATAGAGCCCGTCTTATCACAATTTATTTTATATAATTTCGATGAAATCTGGTTTTTACGAACATATGCCTGGTTCTATTAGAAAAAAGTCCGTCACGCAGGGGCTGCGTAAACTAAGCAGATTTCCCTCGTAATGTTATACAGAGAGTTCATATAGAGAAATCTCCATACGAGTGCCGAATAGTTACGGCCGAACTATTGTAGCTTTTGGCGGGAAACACAGTCTCTCCCGTTATCCGCCCACATTTAAAATAATAGTTAGTGAAACATATCTGAATATAACATATTAATTTTATTCAAAAACAGTTTAGTAAAGCTAGTGATGTAATTTGTAATGAATCAGAATTAGTTTTATCTCAATCACTCAAATTTTAGTAATCCAAAAACAAAATAAGGAGGGGTCAAAAAAAGTATTTGCATATATCTCACAAAGTAAAAGTTCAATGAAAACAATATTTGGTATTTCGGCTTCAATGAATATGTTTTATTATATAACAGAGCATTGTTTATGTAACACTAGTAGAAGTTGGGGTTTACTGAAAGCTGAAAACGAAAAAATCATATATCTCGGTTAATATTCAAATAGGAAATTATAAAAATATTATAGTAAATTTAATTTCAATAGATTCATTCTTTAATTTTTTTCGATCCGACTTATAGTAACGGAGATATTTCGAAGTTTCAAAATTCTCCCCCCCCCCCTAAACCCCCCCTCCTCCCACTCGTCCGATTTCAGCCGTTAACGAACTTGAACTTTCCTTTTATATAAAACAATTAAATATGGAGTTTGGTAACGATCGAACAAAAACTGCGACCGATTGAGCGTTAACAGAATATATATTATATATATAATTTTGAATAGACCTCATTTCCCTCATCTCCTTGGTAGGATCGATGGACATTTGAGAAAATATTTCAAAACTCATGAGTACGACCTCAATAGCAGATTTCCCTCAAAGGAAATCTGCTAAAACATTCACTTATGGCCTTCCGAAACAGACTATGATTTATAGCGAAATTATCGACATACATTTATAAATAAGTAAAACACTTATGTATGGGCTATAACTCGATTTAATTTGGCCAACTTATCATTATTATCTCATTTCAGTGCATTCGAAGAAATAATATATATATATATATATATATATATATATATATATATATATATATATGTGTGTGTGTGTGTGTGTGGGTGTGTGTTCATAGTTATATTTTTTTTCGTCATCTTCTGGGTATTATCCATGGACATCTGAACAACATTAACAGAAAACTAACTGTACAACAAGATTGGTTGAGAACAATTTTTTGGTAAGGTCATTTGAAGAAATATGTCGAAATCGCGTCATGGGGCCACAATAGCAGATTAAGGGAAATCTTCTAATTCCGGTTTTCATTTATAGAGAAAATAGATGGCCAGTTGAGAACGTGAGCGTGTCTTATGCGGGTCTTTCAAAAAATATAAACCGATTCATTAAGTTATATCTTATTAACAGGCAGTAATACAAGATTGCAATAAAGGCGCACGTATTTAACCGGTGAAGAAGTTTTATGGTGTTATCATCATCATTTTCCATTTCCAGCATCGCATCACAACCTGTTAAAGTTTTCTGATTCGAAGCTGGTGTGAAGCACCATAAAGCTTTGAAATCAGTTCATTCTTTTTGAAAGCCCCTGTACTAGCAGTTAGGAAATTTGCTAATTTTGTGTAAGCCCTGCGTGATAAATTTTCACGGAATATTCGCGAGTCCCGTCATCTCAACGTGAATAATTACAAGCTGATTAATTTCGCGTCGTATATTCGTGCTGTAACGACCTCAGCTGTAAACGTCACTGTTGGAGAGAGTAACTTTGCGCCAGTTATCCGATATCAATAAGAAAAGCCCGACAAGAAGGGACTTATCCTTTAGAAATTAGCATAAAGTCATAAAAGACTTTGATGTTTCCGAGACCGTTTTTTTTATGGAGGAATTAAATATTCGCCGGCTACAGTCTGGGCGATTTCGGAGCGACAAAATTCCCAGACAAGTGTCCACCTAAATTTTATCCTCCTTAAATTATTTATTTTTACGCGAAGATTTTATTTTTATGAATTTCTTAAGCAGTTACAAGTTGCTTCATGTTGCTCTAAAGGGAGCAACGATGGTGTTACGAGGACATGGTTTCATTTTTATGACATCATTATATTATAATCCAATCTCGTAACCTTATTACAACTCAATTAATTTTGGGGTATTTCAGTATTCCATTTATAGTTTTAGGAAAATACAATAATTTATTACAAAAGTTATGGCTCAATTATCCAGAGTATAAAATGGATGAATTGTTAATTTCCCATGAGTATATGTATATAAAATGGTATCCTCTATTTGTACATTGAATTTTTTCAACGTTTCACATGTCACGCATAAACGGCTAAACCGAATTTTATTAAACTTGGTATGTATATTACTACTAACCCAACTTAGACTTTAGGCTATATTAATATCCTCTGAGACGAACAGGAGTGGTGGTTATAAGGGAATCCAGAAAATAAAAATAGCAATATTTCGTTTTCTATTCGTTTTTCGGCAAATATGCGCATAACAACAGTTGTTTATTTTGTTATTTAGAGTAACTTTTGTTATATTCACTTTTGTCGTATAACAAAGTATAGACGAGTTATACGCTAAAAACTATAGCGGAAGTGACCAATTTTATTGGACAACAACGGTTGAAGCGAATTTAACAAAACTCGGTATGTGAATTAGCATTAATTCTTCCATGATTATGAGCTATATTAAAATTTTTAGGTTCGAACGGGTTCGCAATATTTCATTTTCTATTAGTTTTAAGTGTATTTTGGTGAAAGAACAATGTATAAGGTCAAGTAGCAAGAATTATATTTGATAAACCAACATTACATTTGACCGGCTGCCTTTATTGTTACCATTATTTTTGATGGAAGAGCGATATATCTGATCAAGTAGCATTATATTTGATAAACTACCTTTAAATTTGACCAAGTACCACCGACTACCTCGAATGTCGATGAAAGAACATTTATTTGATTAACTGCCGTTATATTTGACCGACTACCATTTTTGTGGATGTAACATTATTCTTGAAAAAGTATGATTATATTTGACCCAGTATCTCTATTTTGACGGAAGAACATTATATTTGGTCAAGTAGTATTTATTTGAAAACCTCCCTTAAAATTTAACAGCATTCATATATATTTGATCAACGACCACTAAATCTCACCGACTACCGTTGTTGTTGATTAAAGGACATTATATTTAATCAAGTAGCATTCATTTGTATTTGATCAACCACCACTATGTCTGACAGACTACCATTATTGTTGATTAAAGGACATTATATTTCATCAAGTAGCATTCATTTGTATTTGATCAACCACCACTATGTCTGACAGACTACCATTATTGTTGATTAAAGGACATTATATTTCATCAAGTAGCATTCTTTTGTATTTGATCAACCACCACTATGTCTGACAGACTACCATTAGTGTTGATGAAAGGACATTATATTTGATCAAGTAGCACTCATTTGTATTTGATCAACCACCACTATGTCTGACAGACTACCATTATTGTTGATTAAAGGACATTATATTTCATCAAGTAGCACTCATTTGTATTTGATCAACCACCACTAAGTCTGACCGACTACTAGTACTGTTGATTGAAGGACATTATATTTGATCAAGTAGCATTCATTATATTTGATCAGCCACCACTATATCTGACCGACTACCATTACTGAAGATGGAAAGACATTATATTTGATCATGTAGCACACATTTGTATTTGATCAACCACCACTATGTCTGACCGACTAACATTACTGTTGATTGCAGGACATTATATTTGATCAAGTGGCATTCATTTGTATTTGATCAACCACCACTATATCTGACCGACTACCATTATTGTTGATTAAAGGACATTATATTTGATCAAGTAGCATTCATTTGTATTTGATCAATCATCACTATATCTGACCGACTAACATTACTGTTGATTAAAGGACATTATATTTGACCAAGTAGCATTCATTTGTATTTGATCAACCACCACTATATCTGACCGACTACCATTACTGTTGATTGAAGGACATTATATTTGATCAAGTAGCATTCATTATATTTGATCAACCACCACTATGTCTGACCGTCTACCATTATTATTGATTAAAGGACATTATATTTGATCAAGTAGCATTCATTTGTATTTGATCAACCACCACTATATCTGACCGACTACCATTATTGTTGATTAAAGGACATTATATTTGATCAAGTAGCATTCATTTGTATTTGATCAATCATCACTATGTCTGACCGACTAACATTACTGTTGATTGCAGGACATTATATTTGATCAAGTGGCATTCATTTGTATTTGATCAACCACCACTATATCTGACCGACTACCATTATTGTTGATTAAAGGACATTATATTTGATCAAGTAGCATTCATTTGTATTTGATCAATCATCACTATATCTGACCGACTAACATTATTGTTGATTAAAGGACATTATATTTGATCAAGTAGCACTCATTTGTATTTGATCAACCACCACTATGTCTGACCGACTACCATTACTGTTGATTGAAGGACATTATATTTGATCAAGTAGCACTCATTTCTATTTGATCAACCACCACTATATCTGACCGACTACCATTATTGTTGATTAAAGGACATTATATTTGATCAAGTAGCATTCATTTGTATTTGATCAATCATCACTATATCTGACCGACTACCATTACTGTAGATTGAAGGACATTATATTTGATCAAGTAGCATTCATTTGTATTTGATCAATCATCACTATATCTGACCGACTAACATTACTGTTGATTAAAGGACATTATATTTGATCAAGTAGCATTCATTTGTATTTGATCAACCACCACTATATCTGACCGACTACCATTATTGTTGATTAAAGGACATTATATTTGATCAAGTAGCATTCATTTGTATTTGATCAATCATCACTATATCTGACCGACTAACATTACTGTTGATTAAAGGAGATTATATTTGATCAAGTAGCATTCATTTGTATTTGATCAACCACCACTATATCTGACCGACTGTTATTATTGTTGATGAACGACATTATATTTGATCAAGTAGCACTCATTTGTATTTGATCAACCACCACTATGTCTGACCGACTACCATTACTGTTGATTGAAGGACATTATATTTGATCAAGTAGCACTCATTTGTATTTGATCAACCACCACTATGTCTGACCGACTACCATTACTGTTGATTGAAGGACATTATATTTGATCAAGTAGCACTCATTTGTATTTGATCAACCACCACTAAATCTGACCGACTACCATTACTGAAGATGGAAAGACATATTTGATCAACGCCATTTATACCTGACCGACTACCATTATTGTTGATGGAAGGGCATTATATATGATCAAGTAGCATTCATTATATTTGATCAACCTCCACTAAATCTGACCGACTACCATTACTGAAGATGGAAAGACATATTTGATCAACCACGTTTATACCTGACCGACTACCATTATTGTTGATGGAAGGGCATTATATATGATCAAGTAGCATTCATTATATTTGATCAACTACCACTAAATCTGCCCAACTACCATTACTGAAGATGGAAAGACATTGTATTTGATCAACGCCCTTTATACCTGACCGACTACCATTATTGTTGATGGAAGGACATTATATTTGTTCAAGTAGCATTCATTAGTATTTGATCAACCACCACTATATCTGACCGACTACCATTACTGAAGATGGAAAGACATTATATTTGATCAACGCCCTTTATACCTGACCGACTACCATTATTGTTGATGGAAGGACATTATATTTGATCAAGTAGCACTCATTTGTATTTGATCAACCACCACTATGTCTGACCGACTACCATTGCTGTTGATTGAAGGACATTATATTTGATCAGCATCATTTCTATTTGATCAACCACCACTATGTCTGACCGACTACCATTACTGTAGATTGAAGGACATTATATTTGATCAAGTAGCACTCATTTGTATATGATCAACCACCACTATGTCTGACCGACTACCATTACTGTTGATTGAAGGACATTATATTTGATCAAGTAGCACTCATTTGTATTTGATCAACCACCACTATGTCTGACCGACTACCATTACTGTTGATTGAAGGACATTATATTTGATCAAGTAGCACTCATTTCTATTTGATCAACCACCACTATGTCTGACCGACTACCATTACTGTAGATTGAAGGACATTATATTTGATCAAGTAGCACTCATTTGTATATGATCAACCACCACTATGTCTGATCGACTACCATTACTGTTGATTGAAGGACATTATATTTGATCAAGTAGCACTCATTTGTATTTGATCAACCACCACTATGTCTGACCGACTACCATTATTGTTGATTGAAGGACATTATATTTGATCAAGTAGCACTCATTTGTATTTGATCAACCACCACTATGTCTGACCGACTACCATTACTGTTGATTGAAGGTCATTATATTTGATCAACCACTTTTATACCTGACCGACTACCATTATTGTTGATGGAAGGATATTATATTTGATCTACTAGCATTCATTATATTTGATCAACCACTGCTATATCTGACCGACTACCATTACTGTTGATTGAAGGTCTTAATATTTGATCAACGACCTTTGTACCTGACCGAATGTCATTATTGTTGATGGAAGAACATTATGTTTGATCAAGTAGCATTCATTATATTTGATCAACCACCACTAAATCTGACCGACTACCATTACTGTTGATTGAAGGTCATAATATTTGATCAACGACCTTTGTACCTGACCGAATGACATTATTGTTGATGGAAGGACATTATGTTTGATCAAGTAGCATTCATTATATTTGATCAGCCACCACTAAATCTGACCGACTACCATTACTGTTGATTGAGGGACATTACATTTGATCAACCACCTTTATACCTGACCAACTACCATTACTATTGATTGAAGGGCATTTTATTTGATCATGTAGCATTCATTATATTTGATCAGCCGCCACTATATCTGACCGACTACTATTACTGAAGATTGAAAGACATTATATTTGATCAAGTTGCATTCATTATATTTGATCAACTACCACTATATCTGACCGACTACTATTACTGAAGATTGAAAGACGTTATATTTGATCAAGTAGCATTCATTATATTTGATCAACTACCACTAAATCTGACCAACTACCATTACTGAAGATTGAAAGACATTATATTTGATCAAGTAGCATTCATTATATTTGATCAACTACCACTAAATCTGACCAACTACCATTACTGAAGATTGAAGGTCATAATATTTGATCAACCACCTTTATACCTGACCGACTACCATTACTGTTGATGGAAAGACATTATATTTGATCAAGTAGCATTCATTATATTTGATCAACTACCACTAAATCTGGCCAACTACCATTACTGAAGATTGAAAGACATTATATTTGATCAACCACCTTTATACCTGACCGACTACCATTAATGTTGATGGAAAGACATTATATTTGATCAAGTAGCATTCATTATATTTGATCAACTACCACTAAATCTGGCCAACTACCATTACTGAAGATTGAAAGACATTATATTTGATCAACCACCTTTATACCTGACCGACTACCATTATTGTTGACGGAAGGACATTATATTTGATCAAGTAGCATTCATTATATTTGATCAACTACCACTAAATCTGACCAACTGCCATTACTGAAGATTGAAAGACATTATATTTGATCAACTAGCTTTATACCTGACCGACTACCATTATTGTTGATGGAAGGACATTATATTTGATCAAGTAGCATTCATTATATTTGATCAACCTCCACTAAATCTGACCGACTACCATAACTGAAGATGGAAAGTCATTATATTTGATCAACGACTATTACATTTGATCTCCTACATAAATGTTTGATCGATTTCCATTACTTCTGGCACCATTATATATGATATAAAGATCGATTATCGGTATTAACTTGGAACTTGGAATTATAATTGTCGACGCAATCCATTTGTGGAGTTGCAGCTGTATGTTTGGTTGAACAGCTGGGCCCTGGAGGCTTATCAGTAGACGTGACAGGTAGCTGATAAGAGCGTAATGGCGGACCGAAGTGATTTAAATAACCGCGTAATAATGAGTGGCGCTGCCGGCCCACGCTATGTAAATGGCTGCTGATTCAGGCAGCGGAGGCGGCTCCGGACCCTATTAAACCAGAACCACTCTCACACGTACCTGGACAACCTTCTACTTCCATGTGGGATCAGAAGTACGTCAACACTAAAAAAAAGTCTGCCACGCCGGGACTGCGTAGGCTTAGCAGATTTCCCTCGTGAAGTTTAATAAGAGATAAATCTACATACTACTAACACAACACCACCGTGAATATTAAGTGACTAAATACAAACGGTAATAAGAAATCATTCCCCTGCCTGAGAGAAGCGTCTCAAATGTAAATAAACAGGTCTGCCAACGGCTCACCGGAAATAAAAACAAATAACTGAAATATATCAGAATATAGTATAGTCATTTTATTGAAAACTATGTACTATGCCTAGTACTGTTATTTATAATGAATCAGAATAATTGTCTTCTCAATCAATCAATTTTTAGTAGTCCAAGAATTTATGAGGGTGAGAGGGGAGCCCAATAACATATTTGCATCTATCTTGTATAATAAAGGTCTCTGGAAAACAATATTTGGTACTTAAGTTTCAAATAATGTCGTTTATTTATAACAGAGTGTTGCTTATGCAACTCGAGTAGAAGTCACGGTTTACTGAAGGCTGAAAACTGAAAAATGCAGATATCTCGGTTAATATTCAAGATAGAGAATAAATGTATATAGCAATATTTATAGTAAATTTAAGTTTCAATAAGAGTCATTCTATACATTTTACGATCCAATTTTCAAATGTCTCCCTTTCTAACCCCCCCCCCCATCTATGCCTTGTCCGATTTCAACCATTAACGAACTCGATCTTTCTTTTTCCATAAGACGACTAAATATCAAGTATGGTAAACGAACTTCATTTTCGTCATCTCCTGGGATCGACGGACATTTGAAGAAATGTTTCGAAAATCGCGTCATGAGTACAACCTCAATAGCTGATTTCCCTTAAGGGAATTCTGTCACGCAGGGGTATGCGTAAACTAAGCAGAGTTCTCAGATAAACTGACAGATGGAAGACTGGTGTACTCATCTCCCCATAATATGGTGATAATCCTCCAGCAGAATGGTAGTGGATAACTGAAGGAAGGAAATAAGAATGTTTGAGCTATGAAAAAAAGTTTCATGTCAAGTATGGATTCCTACCATCAAATTATAATTTTCGAATAAAAAAAGTCCGTCACGAAGGGGCTGCGTAAACTAAGCAGATTTTCCATGCGATGTTTCACCATAGAGAAGTTTCAAGAGAGCCGAGCAGTTATGGACGTGGCCGTACTAGCTTTTGGTGGGAAAGTCACTCGTCCGTTAGCCGCTAAGATTTAATAAAAATTCAAATATCTCGGTTAATATTCAAGATAAAGAATAAATGTATATAACAATATTTATAGTAAATTTAATTTGCTATAATATTGATTCTGTACAACTTTTCGATCCAACGTATATTAATTATTACTACTCACAAAATTACACTGATAGTGTCACTGTTCTTCAGGTTACACAGTCCGATAATTCCCTCACGGTCACTGTCCTTTACTTCGCAGCACTGCACTGTCTTAAACACGGCACTAAACTGTTGCTTACAGACACGGCACAACACTTTTCTTCAAGGCACAACACTTTACCACATTGCACTAAGTCGCACTGTAGCGCTGAACATCCCTCGAAGACCGTCGAGCATCAACTAACTAACTGGTAGGGTCTCTTATAAATGCCTGGAGAAGGGACTAGGCAGGACGGTCTAGACTAGAAGTTCCAGAACTTCAGGAAGGCACTAACTAGATTCTGCCGACGGCCCTATTTAGATCGGCCCTAATTAGATCAAACGCACGACTCCCTCTCCTTCAGGCAATCTTCCACGTATTAATTTTTCGCAACACTGCCGCCCACTTAAGCCTTTTCGTCCCGAATAGGATCAATATCGCCGTTGCCGTATTTGGCCGGTCGCTCTAGGTGCACCACTTTCATTTTAGACCTCGGATTGTGGTATCTCTGAATCCTGTAGAACACGTCGTTCAATCTCTTGATCATCTTGTACGGTCCCTCCCAGTGCGTCTGCAATTTAGGCGATAGTCCTTTCTTGCGTTGGGGGTTAAATAGTGGAACCATATGTCCTTCAGTGGATCCCTCTGTTTTTGCTTCTCGATTATACACGGCATTCATCTGGTTACTGGTCATTTTAATGCGGTCCAATATCTCATGACGGGTCGACCTTCCATTGTCCTTCTTAGTCAGAATAGTGTCGCCCTTCTGCGCCGTCGAACTGCCTCCTCCTGAGCTAACACGGCTAAGTCGTACATGACGCACTCCTCTTCCTCGGCGTTTGTACAATCCTTGTACTCCACGTTGCATGGCCACCTGGAGAGTGCTAGAGCGGCATCGTGTTTTCTCCCTTTCCTATGGGCAATAGAACAGGCTTCTGCTCGAGGTGACGATTTCTGGTGTCCGTCGGTGCGTAGCTCCCTGGTGGTCTTGCTGTCATGTCCGACATCCAAAGGTATTTCTGTGCTTCACCAGATCATCATTTGCTTACCCATTTGCAGGTCAATACCGTAGGCTATCATGAAGTCTACACCGATGATCACTTCATCTATTATGTCAGCAACAACAAAGACATGTTCAGTACTGATGTTGGCGATAGTCACTCTCATCTTGGCTCTTCCGTAGACTGTGGCTGAATCCCCTGTAGCAGTTCGCAGTCGTACGTTCTCCAGCGGTTCCACTGCCCCTTTTACCAAATCGGGCCGAATGATGGAGTGAGTTGCTTCCGTGTCCATGGTGAGGAACTGCTTCCTCCCGTTGATGAGCCCACGAGCAGTAAGGTTGCTGCTCTTCTATCTTATAATGGAAATAGAGATTGTGAAGCCATCGGTTTTAGGAGCTAGTTCTTGCCCCTCAGTGCGAGCTCGTTCTAGTTTAACATTGGCTCTTGAGATTTCGACGTCAGTCGCCCGTTTGTTGTCCCTCCATGGCGAAATAGATCTTGACCTTTTCCTTGGCGCTTTACAATTACGCTGAAAGTGGCCGACCTCACCGCAGTTGAAGCATTTGGCGCGCGATCTATTCATTTACTCCTCCAGTACTTGCTTGACTACGTCTTCTATGTTACTCCTAGAGATTTGGACGTTACTCACCCGATGGTGGTCCCTCCATGGTGTAAAAGATCTCAACCCTTTCTTTGGTGCTTTACAGTTAATGGCCAACAATACCGCAGTTGAAGCATTTTGAGCGAGATCTGTTCCTTTGCTCCTCCATTATTCGCTTGACTAATTCTTCAATGTCACCCCTTGACATTTGGGCGTCATTTTGAATATCAGCCTCAAGACGTCGCTCATTGTAGACTTCTTGCTTGAAATGACCTTAGCAGTCTCCTGGGTCAGCACATAAGAGACAGTTTCAGCAAAGAATGATTTTTGCATAGCACACACCGCAAATTTAACATCTGGGTCTCGTATACCATTCACAAATACTTCAATTTTGAACTGATCCAAGAACGGATGATTCTCACCTGGGCAATTCAGCTGCACCAGACGTTCGATTTCCATGGCAAAATCATGTAGCGTCTCATTGGTTTTTGCACTCTGCCCCGTAATTCCATCCTGTACAGTTCTCGTTTATGTTCACCGCCGAACTTGCGTTGTAATGCCACCACAATGTCCTCATAATTATTCCTGCAAGCTGACGGTAAACTCTCCAGGATTTTTGAAGCAGTTCCCTTCAGTGCCAAAATCAGTTCTACCGCTTTCTCTTCATTATTCCATCCAGTTTTGCTGGGCAATGTCTCAAATTGAAACTTAAAGACACTAACTGGTACGCTACCATCAACAGTTGGGGTCTTTATCTTGCTGGTATGTTCTAAAATGAGTCTTACTGGGCCCTCTCGAACTTTTAGATTATCCATTTGGAATTGCAGCTCACGTATTTCATCGTCTATCTTTTTTTCCAAGATTGGACACTTTCTCTTCAACACTATTCAGTTTTTCACCAAATCCGCTTACTCCCTGCTCAATGGCTTCCACTCGTTTGCCCAATACTTCAGATATTTCGTGGAGATTTTGGTTTGTTGTACTAGAAGCTTCGTGAAGTTCCTCGAATCTCTCACAATTAGCTCTAGAAGCTTCTCGGAATTCTTGTCTGACTTCCGCTAAGATTTCCTCGCTGTTACTTTTAGAAGCTTCTAAGAGCTTATGGTTATTTTCCATCATAGCGGCTAAAATTGCATTTAAGTCCAAATTGCTACTTGAGATAGGATTACTTACAGCAATGTCTACTTTATCGTCAAACTCGTGTGTACTTATATCGATTCCTCGTCTTTGGAATTCATCAATCAACCGCCTTTGTAGTTCAGCCTTGTTTCCTGTTGTTGGCAGGTCCAATTTAGCCAGCTCCTTCTTCAGATGTTCCACTTCAAACTTCATTTTTGTTGATTTTAATTTCAAATTAATTAAGCTTTAATAAATAGTTTTAATTAAATTAATATGTTATATATTAATATCATATATATTTCATTAATTGTTCATCTTTTCGGTTTAGAATAATTCTATCTATTCAGCCCTACGAAGTTGGCTGCCCTGTTTGTTTACAATTCAGACGCTTTCCGTTATAGATATTATTAACATGTAAATTGACTGAATGATTTTTTTTATTACCGTTTGTATTTATGCGCAGTGGTGTTAGCAGTATGTAGATTATACTGTTGTAAACCTTCCCATGGGAAATCTGCTTAGGTTACGCAGCCCCTGCGTGACAGACGTTTACTGTTATAAACACGATAGACCGCAGGCAACACATGACTTGGGTATTATATTATGGGGAAGATGGCAGAAGGAATATGTGTTTGGTGCGAGCAGAACTGATCAAGCCACACGAATATTACTCTCTCCCAAAGCCCTGCTCACGTTCCGACCATCCGACTTAATAGTGGAACTAAATGGGAAATATCTGAGATGAGCTTTGTCATTAATGGACGCGGAGGTTGGAGGTTCGTCAAGGAGACCTATTCAATTCTTAGCAATATACCCTCAACCAATTTCTGTTTTACTGCTGTAAGTGTACGAATGAAGAAAACGTATGTCACGCAGGGGCTGCGAAAACTGAAATGATTTTCCACCTGCTAGTATAACACAAATTTGATCTCTTTCACCACATATTCTCTATTATAAGAAAAATGTGGTATTGTTAGAGTAGGATTTTGCGAGATCGTTTGCCAAAATTCCAGAACACCTTTGATCCAGCGAAAGCGTATGTGTACATTATTATGTTTAAATTTATATATGTTTTTATACATATACACACAAACATACACATCTACTATTAATTAGGGGCGATGGTCATTTGAGAAAAATTTCGGGAAATTACGCTGCAATATCATGAACTACTTCATTCTAAGCTTAAATACTAACTGTGTTTTGCAGAGACGTTTATTATGAAATATGCAAACGTGATAACGTTATCAATTAAGAATTTAAGTTCTTGTCTGGGAAGTGTTTATTTAATTTAGCCGTTTCAGACAACCCTAAAGATCATATTTGTTAATGTCAGAAATCGGACATGTAATGGCGGTATTGAGGTGGTGGGAAGATGGAAAATTCAAAAGATTTCCGTTATTATGATAACCGGATCTTAAAATGTCATAGAACCAGAATCTATTTTGTTAAACTATTTATGTTTCATGCATTTTTGCAGGACCTGAGGAAATTCACAATTTATGATAAAAAACCTTCCACCAAGAATAAAAGATATCCTACTATACATTTTTAACAAATTTTGGTAAACTTCAATATACCCTCGAAAGTGGAGGGAGTCTATAACCATTCCACTGCGAAAACCATTGAAAAATAAGCACTGCGTTGAAAGTTACAGGCCAATATCTCACGCTAGTTGCCTCTCAAAATATTATTAGAAAAAATGGTTAACAAGCGACTGATGTGGTTAATTGAAAAATGTAATCTTCTTTCTAACATTCAATATGGGTTTCGCAAATATAGACCAACAACAGACCAATTGAAAAAATAGAATCAGAAATATTAGATTCATTTATTGAGCAAAAGGACGCAGTAGGAATATTTTTCGACATTGAAAAAGCATATGACACCATCAACCAGAACGCCATCTTAAGGACTCTACCCGTATATGCATGGGGCTTTAGAGGAAAATTGACTGGTTTCATTAAGAGCTTTCTGTCAAAAAGGTTTATTAGAGTAAGAGTTGGAGATTCAGTTTTTAGTTGCATGGAAATAGCAAACGGCATTCCCAAGGGAAGTGTTTTGAGCTGTAGCTTATTTGCTATTGGAATTAATTCCATTGTAGATGTAATCCCAAGGTCGGTTAAAGCATTCCTCTTCGTAGATGATCTTTCCATCCTTATAAAATTCAATAACCAAGAGTGGATGAGACGAGTACTGCAGAATGTTTTGAACAGACTCCAATCGTGGGCAGAGAATAACGAGATTGAAAGTTTGTTATACCGTTACACGGTAAATCTGCTTAGTTTACGCTGTCAATTGCATATAATCATTTTAGCAGATTTCCTAATCATCTAGGGAAATCAGCTATTGAGGTCGTACTCATGACGTGAGTTTCGAAAAACTTCTTCAAATGTCCATCGATCCTACCCAGGAGATGGCGAAAATGAGGTCCGTTCAATATATATATATATATATATATATATATATATATATATATATATATATATATATATATGTGTCTGTTAACGCTCTAGCGGTCGCAATTTTTGTTTGATCGTTACGAAACTCGATATTTAACCGTTTTATGTAAAAAGACAGATCAAGTTCGTTAATGGCTGAAATCTCTGTCTTGAATATTAACCGAGATATTTGCATTTTTATGAAGTCTGTGATCGGGTGTTGTTCGGGTTAGTTCGGCCGTTTTCGTAAGTCGGCTCTGGCGGAAGCTTCTAACCTAACCTGCAGTTTCTAACCTTACCTAACCTTCGTTACTTTGTGAGATTTATGCAAATACGTTCTGTTTATCCGCCGCCCCCCCTTCTTTAGTTCTTGGACTACTAAAATTTGAGTTGTTAAAATATAAATTATTCTTACAATTCAGAAGCCGTTTCAGTTGGAAGTTTATTAAAATTAACTGAATGATTTCTCATTACCGTTTGTATTTACGTACTTATGGTGGTGTTGTGTTACCAGTATGCAGATTTCTCTAATGCTAAACTTCTCATAGGAAATCTGCTTAGATTACGCAGCCCCTGCGTGACGGGCGTTTTCAAAAACACATTGTCTTAAGATATATCCAAACCCTAAAAGACATTGTAGAGGTTCCAGCAGTAAAACCCGAATAATTTCTCTCCCCTAGACAGATGATACTTTAAGCATGCTAATCCCTAAGATATTACTACTGCTACAACTTTACTATTCTCCGGGAATTTTATAACTTAAAAGGTGGCAGTTCCCATAAAACTTGTTATGTGAAGAAGTAAGAGTAATAAAAGTCCATTATAAGCTCTATTTTTCATTAAATTGATAAATTCCATTCTATCCCTTGGTTTATATTCAACAATTCCTAAAGTCAGAATTAGAACAAGAATGAAATTTAGTATTCATATTACTATATTTTCAAACGATATTAAATTAGTTGTAATATTTTTAATAGTTGTTTACGGTGTTAAATAAAATTAATACCCATAAATAGAAAAAAATCACTAGTCACGCAGAGGCTGCGTAAACTAAGCAAAATTCCCACGTGAAGTATTACAATAGAGAAATTTCACGAGAGCCAAACGGTTACGAAAACGGCCGAACTAGCTTTTGGCGGGAAACTCACTTTCGTCCATTACCCGCCCTCATTTAATAAAAATGCAAATATCTCGGTTAATTTCAAGATAGAGAATATATGTATATAACAATATTTATAGTAAATTTAATTTGCAATAAGATTGATTCTATACAATTTTCGATCCGACGTATAGTAACGGAGATATTCTGAATTTTCGAAAATCCTCCCATCTAAACCCCCCCCTCCCCCTGGTCCGATTTCAGCCATTAACGAACTAGATCTGTCTTTTAACATAAAACGACTAAATATCAAGTTTGGTAAAGATTAAACAATAATTGCGACCGCTAAGGCGGTAACAGACAAATATATATATATATATATATATATATATATATATATATATATATATACAGTTTTGAACGGACCTAAATCGCCACACTAGCCATGTTATCTATCCATACATACATTCTCTATTTCTAGGTCAAAATCAGATGAGTACTAATGGTGGCTTTCTGAAAACTCTAACGAAAAAATTAGGACTAATTTCCTTAATCTTTGAATTAAGATAAAATGTATAAAACAACAATTGTAGAACATGAATAATTTATCGAGAATGGTTCTTTACTTCGGCTCATAATAGTGGTGATATTTGGAATTTTCAGATTCCCTTAAGAAACCTAAAAAAGGGTTAGAACCGCCAATATAAATGATACTGTTGTCATACTGTGACCAGACGCATAAAACCTACTGACCAACAGACATCTAACTTAGTACAAATTTTTGACGCGCTTGAAGATGGTGCCATCGCATCTATAGCACAATGCCAGCGGTACTCGATCATCAGCCAGTGACGACGGTCTCCACCGACAGGTATGTATGACAAGAGGAACATAAAAAAATTAAATATTAAGAGAATCCCATGTAAATTTCAATAATTAATATTTATTAATTGACCGAAAAAGTCCGTCACGCAGGGGCTGCGTAAACTAAGCAGATTTCCCAAGCGAAGGAATATAATAAATAAATATACATACTTGTTACCCCACCGCGAATATTAAGGGAATAAATACAAACGGTAATGAGAAATCTATCAGTTACAAGATACTCTACAACGGAAAGCGACTAATTGTAAACAAACAAGCCAGCCAACCTGAATTCTATACCGGAAAGAAAAACCATTAATGAAATATAACGCATTGATTTTATTGAAAACTATTTACTATAGCTAATGCTGTAATTTTTAATGAATCAGAATAATTTTAATTCCAATTACTTAAATTTTAGTAATCCAAGAACAAAAGAAGGGGTGGATCAACAGAAAGTATTTGCATATATCTCAAAAAGTAAAAGTTCAATGAATACAATATTCCGTATTTAACCTTGTAATAACGTGGTTCATGATATAACACCTTATTATTAATGTAACATAAGTAGGAGTGGGGGTGTCCTCTCCCTTAAGGGAAATCTGCTAAAAAGGTTTGTTGTATATCCTTAAGTGGTATGATAGTACTGTTTTCTAGAAGGGGTTGATGAGGCGTCAAAATAAATAAAAACACAAGATGGTCCCATGATATTTAATAGTAGTGTAAGCTTTTATGTATGAGATAAATATGTACGTTTATATATATATACTAGCTCAGATACCCGGCTTCGCCCGGGAATTCATTTGAGGCTGAATGGTGATGGTATTTTTTAGCAGGCGTTACATTGCACAATATTTTGACATTTACTCATCCCAGTGTTTAGGGTTGCCGGTGATTTGCTGATAATAGAATTATTTGTACGATAATTCTTCACAGTCTTCCATAGTTTTATATTTCCCGTTTCTTATACTAATTGACATACCGAGTTTTGTTAAGTTCGGTCCCTTCTTATACATGTAAATATGGTGAATTTTTATTTCAGGCCTCCCTTATAACTCCCCTCCCGTTCGAACCTAAAAATTTTAATATAACTTATAATCATGGAAGAATTAATGCTAATTGACATACCGAGTTTTGTTAAGTTCGGTTCAGCCGTTAGTGCCCGCTAAAGTTTTAACGTATAACTCACTTACACTTAGGTATACGACAAAAGTGTATATAACAAAAGTTACTCCAAATAACAAAATAAACAACTTTTGTTATGTTTATATTTGCGGAAAAACCAATAGGAAACGAAATATCACTATTTTTAATTTCAGGCTTCCCTTATAACCCCCACTCCTGCCCGTCCATAGAAATGTTGGTATGGCTTATTATAATGAAGGCCTCACTGCTAATACACATACCGAGTTTTATTTAGTTCGGTTGAGTCTTTTTTGGCAAATAATATTGTTGACTCCCGCTATAATTTTTAGCGTATAACACATTTAAACTTCGGTATACGACAAAAGTGTATATAACAAAAGTTACTCTAAATAACAAAATAAACAACTTTTGTCATGTGCATATTTGCAGAAAATGAATAGAAAACGAAATATCGCTATTTTAATTTCAGGCTTCCCTTATAACCCCCACTCTTGTTCGTCTCAGAGAATATTAATATAGCCTAAAGTCTAAGTTGGGTTAGTAGTAATATACATACCAAGTTTCATAAAATTCGGTTCAGCCGTTTATGCGTGAAAAGGTAACAAACAAACAAACAAACAAACATACACGAAAGAAACAAAATGCAGATATGGTGTCTATGACATGTGAAACGAAAAGTTATCGTGAAATTTCGCGATAAAAATCAATGTACAGACAGAGGTAACAATGTTATATATATATATACATATATATATATATATATATATATAAATATATATAAATATAAATATATACTATCTCAGATACCCGGCTTCGCTCGGGAATTCATTTGAGGCTGACTGGTGATGGTATTTTTTTTGGCAAGGCTTTACTTTGCACAATATTTTGACATTTACACCGTCCCAGTTGTTTAGGGTTAATACCCGTCGTTTCTGTGAATTTGTTAATAAAAAAATTATTTTTTTTATTACGATTTCAACTATCCTCCATATTGTCATAATTCCGACTTCCTGTGCATTATGCATAGATTTTCAGTTATTAAAGACAAAATTTAACATACATTTGAATTAATTCTTCCAGGTGAGGTACCTGGTAGTTCATATTGAAAACAATTGTTTGAGCAAATTTCTCTAAATAACAAAATAATAAACAACTTTTGTTAGGTGCATATTTTTGCCGAAACCCCAATGGGAAACGAAATATCACTATTTGTAATTTTCAGAGGCCTCCCTTATAAGCCCCACCTCCTGCCCGACCCTAGAAATGGTAGAATGGATTATTATAAGGAAGTCGTTAGTGCTAATACACATACCGAGTTTTATTTAGTTCGCTTGAGTCTTTTGTGCCAAATAAAATTGTTCACTTCCGCTATAGGTTTTAGCGTATATCTCGTTTATAATTCGGTATACGACATAAGTGTACATAACAAAAGTTACTCCAAATGACAAAATAAACAAGGATTATCTTGTCTCAGAGGATATTAATATAGCCTAAAGTCTAAGGGTTAGTAGTACTCGTAATATGCATACCAAGTTTCATAAAATTCGGTTCAGCCGTTAGGTAACAACCAAACAAACAAATAAACAAACAAACACACACGAAAGAAACAAAATGAAGTTATGGTGTCCTATGACATTGTGAAATCGAAATAGTTAACGTGAAAAATTTCGCGAAAAAAAATCAATGTACAGACAGAGGATACAATTTTATATATAAATATATATATATATATATATATATATATATATATATATATATAAATTTAGAACGACCCTCATTTTTCCTTAAGGGGAACACTACTTGGTAAGATGGTAGGACATTTGAGGAAATATTTCCTGATTTGCCTTAAGGGAAATCTGCTAAATCAGCTGTTAATTGAAGATATCCCACACACAGCGGAACTCCTCCATTCCCCGGGCTACATATCATCCTCCATCAATTGGTAATAAATATCATTCCCGCCATTTCCATTCAATTGATTCGTGATAACGAATTACCAACCTCTTTCATAAACGGGGTCATTTGAATAAGATTTGTAGATTAAGATTGTTCTCTGAGTCTGAATCGATTTTGTGTTATTTATTGCCTCCCTCTGAGATGAATCGCAACAAATATGCATGATTAGCCCACACAATAAATCCACAGAACTGATTTAAGAAGTGAATTTGATTAATAGCTAGAAATCAGTGAAATACTTCCATTCAGCGAAATCAGCTATTGAGGTTGTACTTATTACGCGATTTTTGGAAAAATTTCCTCAAGTGTCCATCGATCCTACCCAAGAGATGATGAAAAAAGTCCGTCCTAAAAAGTCCGTCACGCAGGGGCTGCGTAAACTAAGCAGATTTCCCACGTGAAGTTTTACAATAGAGAAATCCCCCCCCCCCCCCCCCTGCATACTATTTACACAAAACCACCCTGTATAAATACATACGGTAATGAGAAATGCTTTCCAGTTAATTAAAATAAATTCCCAACTGAAACGGCTTCTGAATTGTTAAGAATAATTTATATTTTAATAACATACATTTTAGTAGTCCAAGAAACTAAAGAAGAGGAGGGGCGGATGAACCAGAACGTATTTTCATAAATCACACAAAGTAACGAATGTAAGGCAAGGTTAGAAACGACAGGTAAGGTTAGAAGAAGCCTCCTACCTTAGCCGATGAATGACGGAAATGGCCGACCTAATCCGAACTATACCCGATCACAAACTTCCATAACAATGCAAATATCTCGGTTAATACTCAAGATAGATAATAAATGTATATAACAGTATTTATAGTTAATTTATCTTGAAATAAGATTGGTTCTTGTATTGTATTCATCTCGTCTTCAGACTTTGCCACCAATGCAATATCATCTGCAAATCTGATGCAATGAATGGATTTACCGGCAAACCGTACTATACCTTCGGTTGTCTCTTTCAATTTGATTATTGCTCTATCATACAAGGCGAGCGAAATACTATTTGCAAACCGAATATGCATTATGAATTTTGTATATAGGATTTATTGGCGTACATATAAGTTTTGAGGGTTTTGTTTCAATACGTTGAAGCTTGCTTAATAGACAGAGATAGGGGAAATTTATTTGATTCTATGTATTGTCCATCGTTAGGTATTACTACTTTTCCCCATCGTTCTGGCTGCATAAGGACTTCGCGTCGAAAAATTGTCTCGTCTTTTGAATCGATCCAAGAATCAGATCCACTCCTTAAGGGGAATCTGCTATTGCGGTTGTACTCATAGCGCGATTTTCGATAAATTCCTTCAAATGTCCATCGATCCAACTCTAAAATATGATAGAACTCCGTTATTATACGACGGATTGAAAAATTGTATAAGCAGAACTTCCTGCATTTTGTGTTTCATTGGCACAGAGGCTGAAATGGTTAGAGCACAAATGTATGGTGGGTGTTGTATACCCTTAAGTGATAAGACAAGTACTGTTTTTCTAGAAGGTTCTGTTTGTTTATTATTATTCACGTCCACTTTATGCTACTATGGCTTATCGGGACGGGCTGTCTACAGTTTACCACACTTTCCTAACCAGGGTGGGCCCAAGGGGTTTATTTAATGAGTCCATCGCCAAATAAATTTCTACTGCCCGGGGCGGGAATCGAAGCAGTCACTCTAGGTCACGTGAGATTAAGACCAACGCCTTGACTCGCACGGCCAACCTGAGCCCCCGTTTCCTAGAAGGAATTGATGAGGCTTCAAAATAAATAAAAAGTCCGTCACGCAGGGGCTGCGTAAACTAAGCAGATTTCCCATGTGAAGTATTACAATAGAGAAATCTGCATACTGGTAACACAACACCACCGTGATTAAATACAAACGCTAATGAGAAATCTTTCAGTTAATTAAAAAATAAATTATCCGCAACAGAAACGGCTTCTGAATTGAAAGAAAAATTTAAAATTTTAATAACTCAAATTTTAGTACTCTCTCCAAGAACTAAAGAAGGGAGGGGAGATGAAAAGAACGTATTTTGCATAAATCTCACAAAGAAACGAAGGTAAGGTAAGGTTAGAAAACGACAAGGTCTTAAGGTTAGACAAAGAAGCCTGCCTCCCTGAGCTGTGAATGAACGGAAATGGCCGACCTAATCCTAACTATACCCGACCACATACTTAAATATCAATTAAAAAATGCAAATTATCCCTCCAGAGTTAATTAATACTCAAGTATAAATAATACAATGTATTAATAACACAATTTATAATAAATTTAATTTGCAATAAGATTGATTGACGTAGATATTTCGAATTTTCAAAAATCCTCCCCAAAAATTGAGGTTGTACTCATGACGCAATTTTCGAAATTTTTCTTCAAATGTCCAGTCGTTTACCTAGTAACGTGACGAGAAAATGAAGTCCATTAAAAACTTATATATATATAATATATATATATATATATATATATAGAGAAGAGAGGAAGAGAAGAAAAGAGAGAGATAGAGAGATATTTCGCAATTTTCGAAAAATCTTCCCCATCTAATACCACCCCCCCTCCCAATGGTTCGATTTCAGCCCGTTTAACGATCTTGAATCTTTTTCTTTTTTCATAATAAACGACTAAATATCCGATTGGTATCAGTTCCCGTATCAAACAAATAAAAAATTGGGACCGCTGAGCCGGTAACAGACAACAAAAAAATCGGACTAGGAGGGGGGTTTAGGAGGGGGATTTTCGAAAAATTCGAAATATCTCTCAATCTATCTCTGCTCTCATCCTCTCTCACTCTTATATATATATATTATAACTATATATATAATATATATATATATATATAGTTTTTGATGTGGACTTCATAGTTCGCGTCATCTACTAGGTAGGATCGATGGACATTTGAAGAAAAATTTCGAAAATTCCGTCATGACTACAACCTGAATAGCTGATTTCACTTAAGGGAAATCAGCTAAAACACAAGATGGTCCGATGAGATTTAATAGTAGTAATGTAATATTTTATAAATCCCTCTAAACGTATTTGTACCCATATTAGAACAAGGTTTGGCTAGAGTGGCGTCGCGATATTTCACCCGTTTTGCCACCAGCTTCATCAGAAGTTGCATTTAATGTTGACAAGGATCTTGATAGCTTGTATGTATATATGATTACAGAGACTGCTTTGAGCCACGCCAATATTTTATGTTACAAACCATTTCTGGTACTGACTGGTTTCAGTATAGAGCAGTCAAGATGAAGCCGTAGTGACGTTCGTGAAATATTTTAAATAAGAAGTCATCAAAAGAGTAATTTTGTTCCAATCATCATTAAGAGTGATTGCCTTCGAGGATGATGGCCCACCTGAAGATGAGTGGCGTTTAAACCATCCCTAGCATCATTAATTCAGAGTAATTATTGAATATGACGGATAAAGTAGCTTTTTCTTGCCGGAGTGTTTTGATGAATACATTGAGCGCTGTGGAGTACTGACAGGAAGCCATCAGAGGGCGCTACTTGTCTAACGAATATTAATGTACAAAGGTCGAGTGGATCCTTGAGCAACAACTATCGAAGGAGTAGGGAAAAAAAGAAACGAAAACAAAGTGAGACCAGGTCGAAGGAAGGAGGGCAGGACACGTGGAGTCAGTGGATCAGGTGATAACAGCACCTTATCAGGGCTCATCGGGCTTAAAAGGCAATTAGGAAATCTGCTAAGTTGCGGCAAAGTTTCAAGTCCCGCTTGAACAGTCCAATTACACCGTCCGTGGGACTTCGCTAGGGATAATTGTTCATTCGGCAGGTGGGAAAGCGGAGGGAAAGCGGAACTGAATTGGTTCGCGCCCACGCCATTCCTAGACCGCCTTTCACTGACACGAGGCTAGGGCGGGGAAAATAAAGGAGGCGGGAACCTTTAGGGCTCACAGCTGGGCCATTATAGCGCGGGTAAAGTACATGGCTGGGTTATTGAATACGGTAGGAAGTGGCTATTCGTCAGGACTAGCAATGTGAGCAGATCCCTGCACCCAGATCCACTAACTACAACCTGCCACTCGCTCGCAGATACCCCATCACTCAGCTTAGGATATAATAACACTTATCAATATGCGCTTATTCCTCCATAGCACTTATCCACCAGGTAGAATACTTCAAAGAGGTCACTAGGATGATAGACGGATCCCCCCACTTCATTCCCCATAAATCCAATGGCTAAAAAAATATTTAACCCCATAAAAACAAATGTAAATTAGGTTATGTACTACAAAACAATAAACTTAATCAAACTATTTTCAATATTAATTTAAAATAATAGAAACCAAAACAAGAATAGGCCATTGAAGCTACCACATTCTAGTATATGCAATAGAGGTCAGTCCTTGTTAGTTCAACACACTTTGAATTAATATTGTACCTCACTTATATTATATTAGCAGATTTCCCTTAAGGGAAATCAGATATTGAGGTCTTATAGTAACGGAGATATTTCGACCGCTTAAGCAATAACATATATATGATATAAAGATAATATTCTAATGTATGAAATATATTGCACAATACACTTGTCTATAATTGGCTAAAAACTATAATTGAGAGAGTTAAATATTCTATGCTAGCTGCCTTGCTCAATTGATTTAAACGACGTAATAAAACGTTTTTAACCGATTGCAGCTTTATAAACGAATGTATTATATAATACAATTTATTTATTATAATAGAACGATTGTTTCCACTTTTTATTGATGGGCAAAATAACCTCTTGAGAAGAATTGGTGACACTCCAAATGCATTGGGGATGCAACTAAATAGACTAATCGGGATGGGTTTTTATCTTCTGACCTTATGGTTCAAACCACATTCTTTTCCGTTACGAAGCTAGGGTGGGTTAACTAAACCAAATTCTCAGGTATTTGCATTTATTTCAAAATGTAATAGTTCCGTAACTAAATAAATTTCTATTTAGCTTCCAGGCCTTCATAGTATCGCAACTTTTTGCCACTCTGACATGAGTAAGAGTGGGGTTTTACTGAAGGTCAAAAACTAAAAATTTTCCGTTAATGCTAGAGATAGAGAGTAAATGTGCTGAACAATATTTGTAGTTCATGTTTATTTGCAGTACAATTCAGTTTTATTTGGAAATTTTTGGGCAGAGATAATTCTAGTTTTCGAAATTCTCCCCCCTAAAGGAAATCAGCTATTGAGATCGATTTCACTCCATTAACGAGCGTAAATTTTTAAAACTTTGTCTCAAATTCCCCAACATCGAATCCTTCCCTGGAGATGACGAAATTTAGATTTCTGAGGCCGTTCAGAGAAGTATAAATAAATAAATATATATACATATATATATATATATATATATATATATATATATATATATATAAAATTGTAACCTCTGTCTGTACATTGATTTTTTTCGCGAAATTTCACGATAACTTTTCGTTTCACATGTCATAGACACCATAACTGCATTTTGTTTCTTTCGTGTCTGTTTGTTTGTCTGTTACCTCTCTTAGGAACGGCTGTAGTCCGAATTGTTTCTCAAACTTGATCTATATATCGTTCTACTATAAAAAGCAAGACTTAAAGTTTTGTTAATAGGCTGGAATCGAACCATGGGAGGGGGATTTAGAGGAGGCCTAAAATTAAAAATAGAGATATCTAATGTCCTATTGCTTTTTCAGCAAATATGCACATAACAAAAGTTGTTTATTTTGTTATTTAGAGTACCGTTTGTTATATGCACTTTTGCCGTATACGGAAGCATAAATGAGTTATATGCTATAAACTATAGCGTGAGTCCACAATTTTATTTCGCATTGAAAATTCAACAGTATAGAACCATACTCTTATGTGGCTAATGTAGTAAAAGCCCCCCCACTTCTACTCAGCTATACTAACATTTCGAGGGATGGGCCGGAGTGGGGGTTGTAAGGGAGGCCTGAAATTAAAAATAGCGGGATTTTGTTTTCTATTGGTTTTTCTGCAAATATTCACATCACAAAAGTTGTTTAGTTTGTAATATAAAGTAACTTATGCTATATTCACTTTTGTTGTATGAAACACTTTTATTTGAAGCGAAATAAATACTAAAAGCTAAAGCGGGAGTCAACTGTTTCCTTGGACACCAACGGTTGGACCGATTCTAACGTTCTGAATAGATAAATTAGCATTAATACCTACATGGTAATAACCTCATATTAAAATGTTTATTTTATAACCAGACTGGGGGTTGTGAGGGAGGCCTGAAATAGAAATTCACGATATTTCATTTTCTATTCCAAACCTACTACGGGTACTAACCCTAAACACTGAAACGGGGAAATGTCAAAATATTGTGCAAAGTAAAGTCTTGCCGAAAAAATACCATCACCATTCAGCCTCAAATGAATTCCCGGGCGAAGCCGGGTACCTTAGCTAGTATATATATATATATATATATATATATATATATATATATATATATATATATATATATATTATGGAGGAGGTTAATACTCAGTAAACACTGGAGTAAAATCCAACCGATTTGGAGTTTGTGCTTCTCACAATTTATGGGAATCTTAAAACGCTTTGCGAACCTTTCAGGCAGTATCAAGAAGTACCCCTTGCTGTGCTTCTTTTATAATTATTGTTGGCAGATATAAATTCTTGGTACCTGTTATTGCCGTTTTTGGCAGGAGTCTATTTGAACCAACTATAATAGGGGTAACACTATAGCAGATTTCAGTTTGTTGCTCTATGAGTTCGATAGCCAATTCTTGATATTTTCTTAATTTAAATTCCCATCCTCATTTTCGTCGTCTCCTAAGTAGCATGCGTCTATAAAGTGCTAACCGGCTAAAAAGTGTAATCGAGAGAGGCAAATATTCTATGATAGCTGCCTTATATAAATAAATAATTAACGTATATAACAAATGGTATTCCAAAGAACCCATCAAAAACCCCCAAAGTTGCATCGGCATGGTTTACGTGTCCCAGAACAACTCTAGTAGCCATGACCTTTTCTCTGCGTGCACGAGATAATTATGAGTAAATCGCCGGTGTTGCGGAACTCATTTAAATAAATAAATAAAAAAAAATAATTTGCAATAAGATTTGTTCTACACAATTTTTCGATCCGACCTATAGTAACGGAGATATTTCGGATTTTTTAAATTCGCCACTCCAAACCCCCCTCTCTTTTGGACGTAAAACATTTCGACTAAATATCAGATAGATATATATATACAATTTTGAACAGACCACATTTTCGTCATCTCCTGGGAAGGATCGATGAACATTGGAAGAAAGTTTTCAAAAATCGCGTCATGCGTACGAGCTCAAAAGCTGATTTAGCTGTGTGTATATATATATATATATATATATATATATATAAATATATATACAAACACACACACACACACACAATTTAAAGTAGCTATTCAAATTAATTTAAATTATTTGCCTGACGAAGTTGGACGCATTTCCATCGAAAATTTGCAGAACAAAGAAAATTCCAACCGCTGGAGCAGACAGCCGAGGTACTCACAATGATAATACTCCCCAGCGAAGCAGCCTCAAAAATAGAATATATAAATATATATATATATATATATATATATATATATATACCTGTTAACGCTCTTGAGGATGGAATTTTTGGGTAATTCCCGAAACGCATATTTAAGCGATTTTAAGTAAATAGAAAGTTCGTTTATGGCTTAAATCGGACCAGTAGGGGGGGGGGAGGGGTTAGGGGGATTTTCGAAAATTTGGAATATCTCCGTTATTATGCGTCGGATCGAAATTTGTATAGAATCTAAATGTACTATAAATATTGTTCAATACATTTATTCTTTATCTTGAATATTAAATATTGATATTTGCATTTGTGTTGTGTGTGTGTTCGGCAGAAGTCGGCTATATTCGGGACTTTCCGCCAACAGATAAGGCGTAACTATTCGTCCCTTGTGAATAGGACCACAGAAACCTTAGTATTTCTGTTATTATTACCGCAATTACCTCTATTGTAAAACTTCACGTGGGAAATCTGCTTAGTTAACACAGCCCCTGCGTGATGGACTTTTCCCTTATGGTATATGAGTGGAAGAGTGTTCGGCTGCAAGGAGGATTTCTTCTGAGGAGATCTAATACTTGAGTAACACTCTCACTTCATTTACATAACGGCATGAAACACCAGCTGACAAACCTCTGTAAGACTTACATTAACTCCCCGTATCCGTGTGAGGAACAATTTGTTTCAGGGCTAGCATTAGACTAATATAACGCTACCGGATTCATCAGGATTATGTTAGGGGGAGTCGTTCATATCCATTACAAATGCTAATTCTCATATTTGGTTAGCCCGGTAGGTCTGAAGGAGCTGGTAGGGAAATGCGGGAAGCGGGGAGAAATAGAGGAGTGGGGAGACAATAAAAGGAAACGGTGTGAAGAGGACATCGGAGGAGTCTATTAATCTAGGAAGGGGTCAACACTTGCCGGAGATGCTGCTTTGATGATGCCGCGGGATTTACTCTCCGGAGTATCTGGGAGCAGGTAGGATACCCGGGGTTAGCTGCGTGGGAGGATCCTCTGCCCACATATCTGCCCCAATACTAACCAGCTCTCCCCTACTGTCCCTCACAGGTACCTGCACCACGTTTGGTCACCTCGGATGTTCAGTGGTTTCCGAAATCTCTTCTAATTTCATATTGTCATCAGATCTGCAAAGATTTCCCTCCTCAAAAGACTTACACTTGTCCAAGTTTGATCAACTTCTGCTAATACTGTGATGACAAAAAAACATTAGTATAAGGATTAAGAGATCATTGTTTTTTTATCAGATTTGTTGTCTTTGTTGTTGTTGTTTCGTAAGGTTTTAGGTAAAAAAACTACCAGGTTATCATCGTCCTGTAATATCTATCACTCACGTTTTGGTATCCTCATCCATGTCACCATTTTAATAATATAAACCAGAATACAAACAACTTTTAATCCGTACTTAATTCGTAATTTTCACAAAATTAAACAATTTATCTAACTCTTTGGTGTAATCTCTAAGGGCCACTGCTATACTATTGGAAATATTGAATTCGTTTCGAATATCTTCGTATACTTGTGGCATTCCATTAATATGTGGTAGATAGTCAAGTCTGTGTTACACTTCCCACAAATCGGGGGTTGATCTTTTGTCATAAAATAGCCATTCGTAAGTCTTGTGTGCCCTATTCGGAGTCTTCCTAATACTACTGGAACTTTCCCTTAGGGGAAATCACCATGAGGTCGTACACATGACGCGAGTTTCGAAAAATGTCTTCAAATGTCCATCGATCCTACCCAGGAGATGACGGAAATTGAGGTCCGTTCAAAATTATATATATATATATATATATATATATATATATATATATATATATATATATATATATATATATATCTAGCGGTCGCAATTTTCGCTTTATCATTACCAAACTCGATTTAAACGTTTTATGTAAAAATAAAGATCAAGTTTGTTAATGGCTGAAATCGGACCAGTGGGAGGGGGCGGGGGGTTTAGAGGGGAGGATTTTCGAAATATCTCCGTTACTATACGTCGGATCGAAAAAGTATATGGAATCAATCTTATTGCAAATTAAATTTACTAAAAATAGTTATTTACATGTATTCTGTATCTTGAATATTAACCGAGATATTTGCATTTTTATGTTTTCAGGTTCTGAGATGAGATCGGCTAACTTCGGGTCAAGTCGCGAGTTTCCGTTAAGAGCTAGTTCGGGCCGTTCCTGTAACTGTTTGGCTCTCTATTCTGAAATAGATTGAGATAAACTTTATTATGGTTCATTATACATTGCAGTGCTAGATACAGTAAATAGTTTTCAATAAATTTAACCGAATATTATATTTATAATATTCAGATATATTTCAGTTATTGTTTTTCTTTCCGGTCAAGAATATTATCTTTCAGGTCTGGGAGGTTGACTGACCTGTTTGTTTACAATTCAGGCGCATTGCCTTGCGGGTGCTATTAAAATGTAAATTGACTGAATGATTTCTCATTGTCATTTGTATTTGTCCACATAATAACTTTTTATAATTTCTGCAGATTTATGTCCAAAGTTAGGAGGTAATATCTCCTCGTCGTAACAGTATTACAATAGTTAACTAAACTGATTGGAAACGCTAATACTATGACTAATAACAAAGGGACTTGATTTATATGACAGAAGAGTGAGAGAGAAATAAGATCGAACGGTCGTAAAATCTTGGCGTATGACGTATGTGTGAGAGTGCGGTCAGCTCCGTCACCAATCTCCTGTCTCGCTGGTGACTTTTATTTTGAAGCTGTAAATATTCCCACACAGCTGATTCCAAACCCACTTTCAAGCTGTTCCTCTCTCCTTCTCAATGGCTGATGCTATCTCTCTTAAAAATTACTTACAGCTACTTCATAGAGTAACACATCCCAAGGATTTCATCAGATTTTCCTGTTGTTCTCGATTTAAGAAGTAAAGGAACTAATGTAATTCCCAAAATTTTCGGTGTCCTGATTTTAATGGAGTTATGCTTTTTCAAAATATCCTCGTTTAGTATTCATATTAGGTAAGATAAGTATATAAAACATTTATGATCTCTTTAATATTCTAAATCCCATCTCTAAACCCCCCCTCCCACTGGTCCGATTTCTGCCATTAACGAACTTGGTCTTCCATTTTACATAAAAGAATTAAACATTGAGTTTGGTAAAGATAAAAAAAAAAAAATTGTCCGCTAGAGACAATTATATATATATATGTATATATATATATATATATATATATATATATATATATATATACGCGCACACACTCACACTGGGTGTCCCAATTTCCATTTCCACCCACCTTAAAATCACCAATTGAATTAATAAAATTCTGAGACTTGGAGTGCCATAATTGTGACTCCTGAAGAATCTTTTTAGGCCATATTCAAACTCCTTATCTCCAATACTTCTCCAGCGACCTTAATTTTGGAATTTACAATGGAATCCAATACTTTTTATGACGGATTCTTGAAGAAAGTCAAATTTGAAAACGGTTTTACTTCGGCAAATTTTTCGATTTGACGCGTCCTTTAACCGTGAAACGCACAAATCTTTATTTCAGAAACGCACATTTATTTGAAAAATGCTACGACATAAAAGTTGTGTCCAACAATATTGTCTTTGAAACATGTATCAAACTATTGGAATTATTGGAAATAATATTTTTATTCTGGAGAGAATTTGTCACTGCAACAAGCTACTATCGTAAGTGACACCAAAAGACTTTATATGTGAGAACTAGGAGATTACCATGGACTTACTAGAAGTCCTTTCTTTATCTAATAATCTATAATATATATATATATATATATATATATATATATATATATATATATAAAATTGTAACCTCTGTCTGTAGATTGATTTTTTCTCAAAATTTCACGATAAAAATTATAGCGGGTACAACAATTTTATTTGGCACAAGAGACTCGGCCGAACTAAACCAAACTCGGTATGTGTGCTAGCACTAACGCCTTCCTTATAATAAGCCTTACTAACATTTCTAGGGACGGGCAGGAGCGGGGGTTATAAGGGAGGCCTGAAATTAAAAATAGTGATATTTCGTTTCCTATTGGGGTTTCGGCAAATATGCTCATAACAAAAGTTTTTTATTTTGTTATAGAGAAATTTGCTCAACAATTATTTTCAATATGAACTACCAGGTACCTCACTTGGAAAAATTAATTCAAATGTATGTTAATATTTTGACCTTAATAATTCAAATCTATGCATAATGCACAGGTGACGGGAAATATGACAATAAGGAGGACAGTGAAGTCTTACATAAAAAATTAATTTTATTATTAACAAATCCACAGAAACGACGGGTATTAACCCTAAACACTGGGAAGGGTAAATGTCAAAATATTGTGCAAAGTAAAGCCTTGCCAATAAAATACTATCACCATATTTCAAAAGAATTCCTGGGCGAAGCCGGGTTTCTGAGCTAGTATATAATAAAAATGTAATCTCGTTTTTGACAATTTGAATTTGAGATGAATTCATTAAGCATTGAAATAACTTCAAGAGGAGAAAGGGGGGGGGGGTTGTGTAGTGCGGGTGTAATTGTGTGGTGGGGAGGATATATCCTCTCCTACAACCCCCACTTAAGGTTGAGTATTATTTAGTGAGTTTTATCAGAATTTTGATCAAGATTTAGTGAGTTACCATCGAAATGTAAAATGTTGTAACTTCTCTGAAGTGTCTGCTTGCTGGTAACCCAATGAGAGGTATAGAGTGACAAGATGATAATATGACATGATCGGCTGACCTGATATGACAGCTGCGACAAGATCTAGTGTAGCCAGCTTCATGGGCAGCGGTTGGATGACCAGGACTCCGCTCTTGGTGGCGGCGAACACTTTGACATCTCCGACGGTGGGCCTGTAGCCTGGTGACACTTCGGTGCACTTGTCCTTGTGTGGCATCTTGACCACCAGCCGGCCTATGGAAGAGCCGCGCACGGCCCGCTTCACCCGCACAGCCAGCCGATCGGGGCTGGCCGACTCTATCTTCCCGGTGAATATGAACTGTGCAGAGCGGAGTGCATTGCTGAGACAGCCGATGTCGGCAGAGAACGGCGGGAAGAGCTCAGCAGGACTGCCGCAGAACGCAGCAGCTGCTAGCGAGAAGAGGACCAGCCTCTCCAGCATACCGTCAGACTGAGTCCAGATCTACTCCACAGTCGCCCACTCCTTCCCCCTCTCTCTCTCTCTCTCTCTACCTCACCTCCATTTCCATATGGTCTCATTTGTACACAAATAATACAATAAGTATACACGCCCAATCAGACTTATCTCCAGATCAAGTCCTAATAACCTACATGCACAGCTGCCAACAATAAAAAATGAAATTTCCCTACAAAAATACTCCAGTACTCTTAAATACGTCATTAGACGTAGCAACGGAAAAAAGTTACATAAGCAATCTTCTACACCGCGCATTATCAAACAATGCATAGATTTACCCCTAAGAATAGGACGTTCCTTCCTTGCTGTTTTGAGTAAATGCACTATTTCGCGCGCGCAAAAAAGTCAGTGACCAAGCAGATTTCCCACGTAAAGTTATACAATAGAAAAAGTCCGTCACGCAGGGGCTGCGTAAACTAAGAAGATTTCCCACGTGAAGTTTTACAATAGAGAAAACTGCATACTGGTAACACAATACCACCATAAGTAAATACAAACGGTAATGAGAAACGGTAATCTTTCAGTTAATTTGAATAAACTCCCTACTGAAACGGCTTCTGAATTGTAAGAATAATTTATATTTTAATAACTCAAATTTTAGTAGTCCAAGAACTAAAGATCGGGGGGGGGCGGATGAACAGAACGTATTTGCATAAATTTCACAAATTAACGAAGGTTAGGTAAGGTTAAAAACTACAGGTTAGGTTAGAAGCTTCCGCCAGAGCCGAGACTTACGAAAACGGCCGAACTAACCCGAACAACACCCGACCACAGACTTCATAAAAATGCAAATATCTCGGTTAATATTAGAGAATAAGTGTATAGAAACAATTTTTATAGTAAATTTATTTATAATAGCATTTTATATAAATAACGGAATATTTTGAATTTTCGAATTTCTTTAATTAAATATCGAGTTTCGTAACGCTCAAAAAAAAATATCTATAACAGACAAAATAATATATATATATTAATTTTCAACGACCTCATTTCATTTTCGTCATCTCCTGGGTAGGATCGATGGACATTTGAAGAAATTTTTCGAAACTCTGCGTCATTAGCGTCATTAGTACGACCTCAATAGCTCCTTTAGCCTTAAGGGAACACTAACGGTGGCGGAGTGCCGATTTCAAATTTCCTCTCCCGGAAACTGCTTTTACGGCGGGCAACCAATGTGCCTTAAGAAATTACATTAAAATGCAAATATCTCGATTAATATTCAAGATTAAGAATAAAGTATATAACAATATTTATAGTAAATTTAATTTGCATTTGGTTCTATACAATTTTCCGATCCGACGTATAGTAACGGAGATATTTCGAATTTTCTAAATCCCCCCACCTCCCGATGGTCCGATTTCAGCCGTTAACGAACCTGATCTTTCTTTTTACATAAAACGGCTAAATACCGAGTTTGGTGACGATTAAACAAAAATTGCGACCGCTAGAGAACAGACAAATATTACTCTTTGTTCCATTTAATTACCGACAGCTCAAAGTTTGAACAACATACCTAACTAATCCTTGGAGGGAGATGATTCCCGTGTAAAATTATTATTTTTTTTTAGCAGATTTCCCTCGAGGGAAATGACCCAATTTTCGAAATTTTTCTTCAAATGTCCATTGATCCAACCTAGTAGATGACGAGAATATATATATATATATATATATATATATATATATATATATATATATATATAGTGTGTGTCTGTGTGTGTGTTTATGTATGTAGAACTATCTATGTATATTTCTATCTATCTATCTATATATTTGTCTGTTACCGCTCTAGCGGTCGCAAATTTTGTTTGATAGTTACCAAACTCGATATTTGATCGTTTTATGAAATAAACAAAACAAAAGCTCGGTCAAGTTCGGTAACAGCTAAAGTCGGACCAGGGTGGGGTTTAGATAGGGAGAAATTAGAAAATTCGAAATATGTCCGTTACTATAAGTAGGATCAAAAACGTGTATAGGATAAATGTTAATAGAAATTAAATTTACTATAAATATTGTTATATACATTTATTCTCTATCTTGAATATTAACCGAGATATTTACATTTTTCAGTTTTCAGCCTTCAGCAAACCCCCACTTCTACTCGGGTTATGGTTATGTAACCCTGTGTATGCTCTTTGTCTGAGTTAAACACTTGGAAGCAAAGCAAATGAGGATTTGGCGGAGAATTGACAGATCAAATATATGCAAAGTGGAAGTTCTAAATGAGCTAACTGAGTGTAAAAGTGTTATCAAGTCCATAGAAAAAAGTCCGTCACGCAGGGGCTGCGTAAGCTAAGCAGATTTCCCACGTGACGTTTTACAATAGAGAAATCTGCCTAATAACAGCTGTAGTAGTAAGAAACCTCTAAACCTATTCACGAGGGACGAATAGTTACGAAAACGGCCGCCAGAGCTCACGGCGGAAAGTCCGAACATAGCCACTGCTGCCGAGCACATGCAGAATACAAATGCAAATATCTCAGTTAATATTCAAGATAGAGAATAAATGTATAAAACAATACTTATAGTAAATTTAATTTGCAATAAGATTCATTCTGTAATATTTTTTGATCCGACGTATAGTAACGGAGATATTTCGAATTTTCGAAAATCCTCCCCTCTAAACCCCCCCTCCCACTGGTCCGATTTTAGCCGTTCACGAACTTGATCTTTATTTTTACATAAAACGACTAAATATCGAGTTTGGTAACGATCAAACAAAAATTGCGACCGCTAGAGCGGTAACAGACAAATATATATATATATATATATATATATATATATATATATATATATATATATATACAGTTTTGAACGGACCTCATTTTCGTCATCTACTAGGTAGGATCGATGGACATTTGAAGAAAAATTTCGAAAATTCTGTGATGAATACAACCTCAATAGCTGATTTCCCTTAAGGGAAATCTGCTAAAAATGGAGAGTGAAACTTCTTGGCCATATCATAAAGGTAAACGATTTCATCACAGTTATATCTGAAAGTAAAGTCTTTGGGTTTATGATATCGCATTATTTAGGGCGTAATAAGTTAAATTGACTGAAAATTGGTCCGAATTTTACGCATGGCTGAGTAAACTGAAGCAGATATCCCACGTGAAATTTTACAATAGAGAAATCTGCCTAATAACAACTGTGGTAGTAAGAAACCTCTAAATCTAAAACATTATTTAGGGCGTAATAACCCAGTAGTTTCTAGCCCCAAAAAACAGTTAACCTAACCTCTAAACCTATTCACGAGGGACGAATAGTTATGGAAATGGCCACCAGAGCTCTCGGCGGAAAGTCCGAACATGCAGATTACAAATGCAAATATCTTGGTTAATATTCAAGATAGAGAATAAATGCATATAATAATTTTTCATAATATCGTTAATTTTGGGTAAGATTGGTTCTATTCAATGTGTCTATCCGACGTATAATAAAGAACGTATTGTGAATTTTCGGAAATCACCCCTCTAAACCTCCACCCCCACTGGTCCGATTTCAGCCGTAACAAAATTGATGTTCCATTGTGCATAAAACGACTGTGTACCGTGTTGTGGAGACGATTAAACAAAAATTGCGACCGCTAGAGTGTTAACAGACAGACAAATATATATATATATATATATATATATATATATATATATATATATATATATATATATATGTATTACTTTGAACAAATTTCATCTCGTGGGTTGGGTCGATGGACGTATGAGGAAAATTTTCGAAAATAGTATTACCTCGAAATGAGTACGACCTCAATATAAAATTTCCCTTCAGTAAAATCTGCTAAAAGTTACTTAATTAAGAAATAACATGTTTCTAGTTATAGCCCTGAGTGAATTGCTTGAGGCATACCGATCTGTGATTGTGTTTTATGAAGAAGATAAAGAAGTTTATATCCTAGACATTATATTGTAACGACTTTTATAGTTTCATAAAGGCAAGGTGTAAATTCACAGACCGTCGCATGTACCATTTTTATATCAACCCGTTATCAAGGGTCGTAAACCTTAGGTATATATATATATATATATATATATATATATATATATATATACTAGCTCAGATACCCGGCGTCGCCCGGGAATTGGTTTGAGGCTGAATGGTGATGGTATTTTTTTGGCAAGGCTTTATTTTGCACAATATTTTGACATTTACCCGTCCCAGTGTTTAGGGTTAATACCCGTTGTTGGCATTTGTTAATAATAAAATTAATGTTTTATGTAAGTCTTCACTGTTCTCCAAATTGTCATATTTCCCGTCTCCTGTGCATTATGCATAGATTTTAGTTATTAAGGACAAAATATTATAATTGATTTGAATTACTTTTTCCAGGTGAGGTACCTCATAGTTCAAATTGGAATAAGTTGTTGAGCATATCAATATTTCTACGCAAATTACTTGCTCCACACATTGTTTCTGGAGAAATGTATTAAAACAAAAGCTAATCTGAATAACAAAGTAAACAGCTTTTGTTATGTGCATGTTAGTCAAAAAACAAATAGACAATGAAATATCGCGAATTTTTATTTCAGGCCTCCCTTATAACCCCCACTCCCGTTCTAACCTAAAAATTTTAATATAGCTTATAATCATGGAAGAATTCATGCTAATTGACATACCGAGTTTTTTTAAGTTCGGTTTAATAGTTAGCGCCCACTGAAATACATAGTTGACTCCCGTTTTAGTTTATAGTGTATATATCGTTTATACTCTGTTAAAAGACCAAAAATGAATATGACAAAAGTTTACTCTAAATAACAAAATAAACAACTTTGATTATGTTCATATTTTGCCGAAAAACGAATAGGGAAACGAAATATCGCTATTTTTAATTTCAAGCCTTCCTTATAACCCCCACTCCTGCCCATCCCTTGAAATGTTAGTATGGCTTATTATAAGGAAGGCGTTAGTGCTAATACACATACCGAGTTTGGTGTAGTTCGGTTGATTTTTTTGTGCCAAATAAAATTGAGGACTCGCGCTATAGTTTTTAGTTTATAACTCATTTATACTTCCGTATACGGCAAAAGTGCATATAACAAAAGTTACTCTAAATTAAAAAATAAACAATTTTTTATAGGCATATTTGCTGAAAAAGCAATAGGAAACGAAATGTAGCTATTTTTATTTTAAGGCTTCCCTTATAACCCACACTCCTATTCGTCTTCGAGGATATAAATATCACCTAAAGTCTAAGTTGGGTTAAGTATTAATATACATACCAAGTTTCATAAAATTCGGTGCAAGCGTTTATGCGTAGAAGAAGGTAACAAAAAACAAACAAACAGACACCAAAGAAACAAAATGCATTTTCTATGGTGTCTATTGACATGTGAAACGAAAAGTTATCGTGCAATTTCGCGAAAAAAATCAATGTACCAGACAGAGGTTACAATTTTATATATATATATAGATATATATGTGTGTGAAAATATATATATATATATATATAAATATATATATATGATATATATATATATACCGTTTCGGTTAGCATTATAGAACTTTTAGATCGAGAGTCGACTGATTCGTAATTAGAGTTTGTAACCTAGTGAGTGATCAACCCCCGTTAACCGAGGAGGAAGTAGAATGAGTTGTCACCAGTAGACTGGCAGACCTCACTGTACCCGGAGAGGGGCGGATGCCAGGTCACGCTGTCAGCTTGCCTGTGGACGGGAGCTAAGGCAGCCATAGTTGTTAATCATCCCAATGGGCGGTAAGACGCATATATTCATATGACTCACGTTAGAATTATAGACCTTTTGAGATCTTTAGCAACCTCCGAACGAGACTCGAGGGATTCTGGTCAATATTAGCAGATTTCCCTTAAGGGAAATCAGCTATTGAGGTTGTACTCATGACGGAATTTTCGACATTTTTCTTCAAATGTCCATCGATCCTACCTAGTAGATGACGAAAATGAAGTCCGTTCAAAACTGTATATATATATATATATATATATATATATATATATATATATATATATATATATATATTTGTCTGTTACCGCTCTAGCGGTCGCAATTTTTGTTTGATCGTTACCAAACTCGGAATTTAATCGTTTTATGTAAAAAGGAAGATCAAGTTCGTTAATGGCTGAAATCGGACCAGTGGGAGGGGAGGTTTAGAGGGGAGGATTTTCAAAAAGTCGAAATATCTCCGTTATTATGCGTCGGATCGAAAAATTGTATAGAATAAATCTTATTGCAAATTCAATTTACTATAAATATTGTTCTATACATGTTTTCTGTATCTTGAATATTAACCGAGATATTTGCATTTGTATTCTGCGTGTGGTCGCCAGTAGGCTATGTTTTTCTACTATGACTCCGGCGAGAGCTCTGGTGGCCGTTTCCATAACTATTCGTCAATCGTGAATAGGTTTAGAGGTTAGGTTAACTGTTTTTTGGGGCTAGAAACTACTGGGTTATTACGCCCTAAATAATGTTTTAGGATTAGAGGTTTCTTACTACTGCAGTTGTTATTAGGCAGATTTCTCTATTGCAAATCCACGTGGGAAATCTGCTTAGTTTACGCAGCCCCTGCGTGACGGACTTTTTTACATTTAGTGAGTAATCGACGGGATGTACAACCCCCGAGGAGGTCATAATCGGCAGTCATCCCTAGATGCTGTCAGATGTATGTACTCCTTCAGATTCATGAGTACTTTTCTCCCTTGGCGGGGATCAAACCTCCAAGTATTAGCAGGTTTCCCTTAGGGGAAATCAGCTATTGAAGCCGTACTCATGACGCGATTTTCGAAATTTTTCTTCATATGTCCATTGAAGAATTTTTCATTTAGGAGATGACGAAAATGAGGGCCGTTCAAAATTGTATTTATACATCTATATATCTATCTAACTAAATATTTGTCAGTTGCCGCTCTAGCGGTCGCAACTATTGTTGGATCATTACCAAACTAGATATTTAGTAGTTTTATGTATAAATCAAGATCATGTTCGTTAATGGCTGAAATCGGACAAGTGGGTGGGGGTGTTTAGAGTAGGAGAATTTTGAAAATACTTCGGGTCAAAAAAAGGGTATAGAATCAATCTTATTGCAAATGCAGTTGTCTATAAATATTGTTATATACATTTATTCTCTATCTAGAATATTACCCGAGATATTGGCATTTTTCAGCCTTCCGCAAACCCTCCACTACCACTCATGTTACATAAACAATATTCGATTGTATAATAAACTAGCTCAGATACCCGGCTTCGCCCGGGAATTCATTTGAGGCTGAATGGTGAGGGTTATTTTTTTAGGCAGGCTTTACCATTACACAATATTCTGACATTTTCCTGTCCCAGTGTTTAGGATTGATACCCGTCTTTGCCGTGGTGGATTTGCTAATAATAGAATTATTTGTTCGATAAGGCTACACAGTTCTTCGATATTTTTATATTTCCCGTCTTCGTAGACATGGAAATATGGTGAATTTTTATTTCAGGCCTCCCTTTTAACCCCCCTCCCGTTCGAACCTAAAAAAATTTTAATAAAACTTATAATCATGAAAAGTATTAATGCTAATTGACATACCGAGTTTTGTTTAAGTTTGGTTTAGCCATTAGTGCTCCCGATTAAGTTTTAACGTTATAACTCATTTATACTTAGGTATACGACAAAAGTGTATATAACAAAAGTTTACTCCAATATTAAACACTTTTTGTTATGTTTATATTTGCGGAAAGAAAAACCAATAGGAAAACGAAATATCGCTATTTTTAATTTCAGGCTTCGCTTATAACCCCCACTCCTGCGCGTCCATAGAAAAAGTTGGTATGGCTTATTATAGTTGAAAGGCCTCACTGCTAATACACTTTTCGAGTTTTATTTAGTTCGGTTGAGTCTTTTTTGGCAATTTAATATTGTTGACTACCGCGCTATAATTTTTAGCGTATAAACGCATTTAAACTTCGGTATACGGGACAAAAGTGTATATAACAAAAGTTACTCTAAATAACAAAATAAACAACTTTTGTTATGTGCATATTTACCGAAAAACCAATAGAAAACGAAATATCGCTATTAGCAGATTTTCCTTAAGGGAAATCAGTTATTGAGGTCGTACTCATGACGCGAGTTTCGAAAAATTTCTTCAAATGTCCATCGATCCTACACAGGAGATGACGAAAATGATGTCCGTTCAAAATTATATATTTATATCTATATATATATATATATATATATATATATATATATATATATATATATATATATATATATATATATATATATTTGTCTGTTAACGCTCTAGCGGTCGCAATTTTTGTTTGATAGTTACCAAACTCGGAATTTAATCGTTTTATGTAAAAAGGAAGATCAAGTTCGTTAATGGCTAAAATCGAACCAGTGGGAGGGGTGGTTTAGAGGGGGGATTTTCGAAAATTCGAAATATCTCCGTTACCATACGTCGGATCAAAAAAATGTATAGAACTAATCTTATTGAAAATTAAATTTACTATAAATATTAATCTATACATTTTTTCTGTATCTTTAATATTAACCGAGATATTTGGATTTGTATTGTGAGTGTGGTTGGCTATGTTCGGGAGTTTCCGCCGAGCGCACTAGCGCTAGTGTGGCCGTTTCACTAACTATTCGTCCTCGTGAGAATAGGTTATTACTAGGCAGATTTCTCTATTGTAAAACTTCACGTGGGAAATCTGCTTAGTTTACGCAGCCCCTGCGTGACGGACTTTTTTTAATTTTCAGGCTTCCCTTTATAAACCCCCACTCCTGTTCGTCTCAGAGAAAATTAATATAGCCTAAAGTCTAAGTTGGGTTAGTAGTAATATACATACCAAGTTTCATAAAATTCGGTTCAGCCGTTTATGCGTGAAAAGGTAACAAACGAACAAACAAACATACACGAAAGAAACAAAATGCAGATATGGTGTCTATAACATGTGAAACGAAAAGTTATCGTGAAAATTCGCCAAAAAAAATCAATGTACAGACAGAGGTTACAATTTTATATATTAAAGCTTATATTATATTTAAAGCTAAAATACCAAATATTGTTTTGAAGACACATTCATAATACGATATACACGCAAATTTGCTCTGGTGACCCCCCCCTCCAAGTTCTTGTACTACAATTTGATTGATTGAGATAAAAATTATTCTGATTAATTGTAATTTACATTACTATATATAGTAAATAGATTTCAATAAAATGAATATGTTATATTCTGATACATTTTAGTAATTGTTCTTCTTTCCGGTGAGACGTTGGCAGACCTGTTTGTTTACATTTCAAACGCTTCCCGTTTCTATTTATTCTCTTAATATTGACGGTGGTGTTGTGTTACTAGTATGTAGACTTATCTATTGTTAAACTTCAGGAGGGAAATCTGCTTAATTTACGCAGCCCCTGCGTGACGGACTTTTACTTACCTTCAGCTCTCCTAACCATAATCAGGGCACATTCAACAGCTGACTAGCTATAGCCATGACACGGGAGTGGAACCTACTTCGGCATTCGTGTCCTCTTCCCGACGTGTTTTATTATCAGCCTTAGATTATTTATATACATGGCCCCATACATTTTACCTCATTTATTTCCAAAATGACGAGTAGGCTTATAACATTTATCACTTGGAACTAGTTCTCACGTCTTTTAGACGTAATGAATAATGGGAAATTTATCCCAAGTTCTGGAGTGACAATAGAAAGACTGAATGGACTCTAAGTAAGGACATTCTCATTCATGAGGCTGGGTGGAGCCGAGAGGGCTAAGGCACCCACAGTGAGTGGGCTGCAATCACCCGTCACGCAGGGGCTGCGTAAACTTAGCAGATTTCCCTCGAGCTACAGTATGTAACGATGTGACAAGAGTCATGATATCAACATATACATACAGTGAGGGGAAAAAAGTACTTGCAGGGTTTTTTTGGTATTTGTGTATTATATCCACCACATTTTAGTTCCACGCTAGAATGCGCTACTGAAGTGCGACGCTAGCTCTCCCAGGCTAATGAGGTTATCTTTTGTCATAGTTGCGTTTTCTGTTTAGAGTTTCTTAGTCCTTTAAAAATGCCTCTTTGGGATTTGCCCACGACTGAAGAAGACGCTGTTAAATATTTACATGAGAGGAATATTTTGGCTATCAGAAGAAAGTGTTCTAAATCACATTATATGAAACTGTATAGTGGAAAAAAAGTCTTTTTTGGAAGTGTAATTTAAGAAAGTGTGGTGAGCAAGTCGGCGTTCGGATTGGCACTTGGTTCGAAGGAAGTAAAATTCCATTTTGTAATGCATTGAAGTTCATTTACAGCTGGTGCGAAGAATTGGCATCTGTCAATTTTTGCAAAAAACAACTCAAAGTTTCCAATAAGACTGCTATTGATTGGAACAGTTACATGAGGGAGTTGTGTCCTTAGATATGAAGAACAGTATTTCCACACATTTCCCGCCTAAATCTGAATAAAATGTTTTATTTTTAAAAATTGTGTTTTCTTTTATTTATCATTATAATCCCGTAGAAGGTTATAAGGTAAGTATAACCTCCCTTGAATCGTACTACTTAAAACAGTACCGCACTCTAGCGTGGAACTAAAATGTGGTGGATATAATACACAAGTACCGTTTTTTTTAATAAATTATGAATTTAGGTAATAAAAAATTGTAATAAGTAAGAAGTATATTTAAAACGGAATTAATACATATATAATTCTATGGAAAAACTTTTTCCATAGTAAAATAAAACTTAAATCTTGCTTAAATTCCGTGGGAAAAAATATTTGCACACCACACATTTTATTTATTTTTTAAAATTTAATATTTTTTATGTACTCTGTTAGTGTTAGTTACCGCTTGTAAACATCTAGGCGTTGAGTATACAAGGTTTTTAAATAAATCTGGATTTATTTGTCCCCATTCTTGTACTAAAGGATTGTTGGTGTGGTGCTTACCAGTTATGTGGTGTTTGGAAACTCACTCTCATCCGTTATCGTGCCACATTTAATAAAATTGCAAATATCTCGGTTAATATTCAAGATAGAGAATAAATTTATAGAACAATATTTATAGTAAATTTAATTTTCAATAAGATTGATTCTAAAAAATTTCTCGATCGACGTATAGTAACAGAGATATTTCAATTTTTCGGAAATCCCCCCCTCCCACTGGTCTGATTTCAGCCATTAACGAACTTGATCTGTCTTTTTACATAAAACATTTAAATATCGAGTTTGGTTACGATCAAACAAAAATTGTGAGCGTTAAGAGGCTAATATATATATAAATATATATATATATATATATATATATATATATATATATATATGATAATCATGATTTCTTTTCTCATTTTAAGATTAATAATTTTCTATTTATATGTTTTTACATTACTTTTAACGTTGTTATTGTTATATCTATATATATATATATATATGCCATACTTTTAAATTATTTATGTATAAATTAATTGTAACACACTACAAATGCATGTGGTAGGGGATGTGGCTATTAAATAACGAGACTGAGGCTGTAAAACATTTTATTTTTATTTCATACATTTTTACTTATTATCACCTTCAATATACTCCCCTCCTTTATCCCTACAACGCTCCATGCGAACCTTCCATTGCTCGAAACAGTGCTGGAAGTCTTTCAGCTCCTTCAGGACGCGTGCCGCTTTCTCTTTCACAGCTTCAACAGACTCAAATCTTGTTCCTTTTAACGCAGATTTCACCTTAGGAAACAGATAGAAGTCTCACGGCGCAAGATCCGGCGAATAAGGCGGATGGTCTAACACTGGGATGCTGAATTTGGCTAGAAACCTCTTAACAGACAATGCGGAATGAGCCGGCGCATTGTCTTGGTGGAGAACCCATGACTTGTCCTTCTACAATTCAGGTCGTTTTTTCTTAATTCGTTCGCGGAGTTCAGCAAGAACGTGAAGGTAGTAATGTTGATTAATCGTTTGACCTTCAGGAACCCAGTGAAGGTTCACAATCCCATGAATATCGAAAAAAAACAATCAACATTGCTTTGAATTTTGATTTGCTCATTCGAGCTTTTTCCGAGCTCTCGGTGAAGATGGGCTCTTCCAGTGCATGGATTGGCGCTTTGTTTCAGGATCACACATAAAAAAACCATGATTCGTCACATGTTATTATCCTTTCCAGTAAGTTTGGGTCATTTTCAAAGTGTCAGTACAAAACATTTTTGCGAGCTTCCAGTTGTTCAAATGTGAGAATTTTAGGCACCATTTTGGCACACACTTTTTGCATGTTAAAATTGTGTAACATTATGTAATATTTGCCGTACGGATTCTTTATCAATTCGTACAGTTTCAGCAATCGCACGAATACTTAACCGACGGTCAGATCGAATCAGATTACCGATTTTTTCGATATTGTCATCCGTTTTCGGCGTGGAAGGGCGACCCGGGCGTGAATCATCTTGAACGTCTTCTCGGCCATCTTGAAAACGCTTAAACCACTCAAAAACACGTGCACGCGATAAACATTCATTGCCATACACTTCTTTCAATAAATTATAAGTTTCAGTAGCGGTTTTTCCAAGTTTCACATGAAATTTCACAACAATTCGTTGCTCTACTGTTACACTTAACATTTTTCCAGCGAAACAAAAAAAACAACTCTAATGCGAACGAAGACTACAAGGTTACGGCTGTACTGATTTGTTTACAGAAGCGAGAGGCACTATATTCGAAAGAGGAAGCTTCACGATAACAGCTGTTAGTTGCTGGCGTTTGATGCGCACTTCTTCTGTAGCAGCGTCAGTCCCGTTATTTAATAGCCACACCCCGTATGCTAACTTGCATGGGACATGCAGAAACTAATAACGGCCTTCTTATAGGGTTACTATAGGAAGGAAACAAATATATATATATATATATATATATATATATATATATATATATATATATATATATATATATATATATAAAATTGTAACCTCTGTCTGTACATTGATTTTTTTCGCGAAATTTCACGATAACTTTTCGTTTCACACGTCATGACAGTGATATTTCGTTTCCTGTTGGGGTTTCGGCAAATATGCACATAACAAAAGTTGTTTCTTTTGTTATTTAGAGAAACTTTTTTTATATACACTAACGTCGTATACCGAAGTATAAATGAGTTATACACTAAAAACTACAGCGGGAGTCCACAATTTTATTTGGCACAAAAGACTCAACCGAACTAAACCGAACTAAACCAAACTCGGTATGTGAATTAGTACTAACGCCTTCATTATAATAAGCTATACTAACATTTCTAGGGACGGGCAGGACTGGGGGTTATAAGGAAGGCCTGAAATTAATAATAGTGATATTTCGTTTCCTATTGCATTTTCGGCAAATATGCACATAACAAAAGTTGTTTATTTTGTTATTTAGAGAAACTTTTTTTATATATACTATCATTGTATACCGAAGTATAAAGGCGTTATACGCTAAAAATTATAGCGGGAGACAACAATTTTATTTGGCACAAAAGACTCAACCGAACTAAATAAAACACTCAGTATGTGTATTAGCACTAACGCCTTCCTTATAATAAGCCATACTAACATTTCTAGGGACGGGCAAGAGTGGGGGTTATAAGGGAGGCCTGAAATTAATAATAATGATTTCCTATTGGGGGGTTTCGACAAATATGCACATAACAAAAGTTGTTTATTTTGTTATTTAGAGAAATTTGCTCAACACTTCTTTTCAATATGAACTACCAGGTACCTCACCTGAAAAAATTAATTCAAATGTATGTCAATATTTTCTCCTTAATAATTCAAATCTATGCATAATGCACAGGAGACGGGAAATATGACAATATGCAGGACAGTGAAGTCTTACATAAAAAAATAATTTTATTATTAACAAATGCCAACAACGGGTGTTAACCCTAAACACTGGAACGGGTAAATGTCAAAATATTGTGCAAAGTAAAGCCTTGCCAAAAATATACCATCACCATTCAGCCTCAAATGAAATCCCGAGCGAAGCCGGGTATCTGAGCTAGTGTATATATATATATATATATATATATAAAATTTTTGAAAATCGCATGATGAGTACGACCTCAACAGCTGATTTCCCTGAAGGGAAATCTGCTAAAAATTTAAAGAAATACTCCTAGCCATTTTTGAGTGATTGAGTAACAAATGGTCAGACAGGTAGACTACAATCCGACCTGTAATGGGAGGGTTTAGAGGAAGAGGGAATTAGAAAATTCTAAATACATATCTCCATTGTTATGAGCCAGACCAAAAAATGTTATAGAACCTGTCTTGTTAAAATAATGACACTCTACAATTATTGGTAAATACATTTTTTTAGCAACTTGAATCTTAAACATGTTACTTGTAGATTCTTGTTTTCAGAACAATCCTCACTTCTTTCATCGGATTTTTATTTTGAAATTAATGGTATATGTTAAGTTGAGATCAGTTGTGTGACGTACCATATGATTAAATTTAAATAATTTGATATTATTATTTATTAACGTCCACTTTTTGCAACTTAGGCTAATCGGGGCGGGATATCTACAGGTTACCACCCTTTTCTAGCCAGGGTGGGATTTTAGGACGTTATTTAATGAATTTCGTCACTAAATAATTTCCTTTGCCCAGGCAAGAATCGAACTCGCCACTTGATATTAATAAGTAAATAAAAGTTATTTAATTCTTGGCATGTCATTTTTAATCCATAAGTATATATATATATTTAAAATGTTGACTAGCTAAGTATGTTTTAAGTATTGACTTTGTCTGTTTTTTCTGTGACTTTTACCTTATATTTTAATTATGTTTTCTTTCGTTTTTTTTTTTTGATTATGATTGTTAATTTTAATAGTGTTGCTTTCATGATTTCCATAAGTTTTTATTTATGTCAACAGGCACTGAAGATGAAACTGTTGCTCTGAAAGTGCACTCTGTCTAAAATAAAAAGTCCGTCACGCAGGGGCTGCGTAAACTAAGCAGATTTCCCACGTGAAGTTATACAGAAGAGAAATCTCCAAAGGAGAGTCAAACGTTGACGGCAAAGGGCCGAACTAGCTTTTCCCGGGAAATTCAAAAATCCGTTATCGGCCCAAATTTCATAAAAATGCAAATATCTCGGTTAATAATCAAGATAGGGAATAAATGTAATAACAATATTTATAGTAAATTTAATTTGCAATAAGATTGATTCTGTACACTTTTTCGATCCGGCGTATAGTAACGGAGATATTTCGAATTTTCGAAAATTCTCCCCTCTAAACTCCCCCTCCCACTGGTTCGATTTCAGCCTTTAACGAACTTGGTCTTTCTTTTTACATAAAACGACTAAATATCGAGTTTTGTAACGATCAAACCAAAATTGCGACTGCTAGAGCGGTAACAGACAAATATATATATATATACAAATATATATATATATATTTAAATATATATATATTATATATATATATATATATATATATATATATGTATATATATATACAGTTTTGAACGGACCTCATTTTCGTCATCTCCTAGGTAGGATCGGTGGACATTTGAAGAAAAATTTCGAAAATCGCATCATGAGTACAACCTCAATAGCTGATTTCCCTTAAGGGAAATCTGCTAAAAGTATTGTTGTGGAAAACAGGCCTACTGTGTACATCTAGGACTAATTTGTTCTTCTATCTCCCAGCTTCCCTAGAAGAAATTCTTGCAGTGTCTAACAGAACTACAGACAGTGCCACTCTTATTAATTGCTCGAGAAAATTAAGATATTTTGTTGCTTTAAGTGAGGTTTTGGAATTACGCCATTTGGTGATATCACAATACCAGTGGCAGTGACAGAATCTAGCTTGTAAAGGACTTTTATTCTGATAGCTAAATCCTGGTACTTTCTTATTTCTTCGGTGTAAGACTTACGGATATTCTCATCATTTGCGACAACGATATCAAATTGCAGATTTTTTTTTCCTTTCAATGACAAGAATATCAAGATTATTATTATTAGCATTAAGGTGAATCTAATCTTCATTATTTATTTTGAATAGAGGAGTTTATTACTTGTTTATGTTATTATAACAAAGGAATCTTTATGTTATCCCGTAGTATTTATTTAGTGCAATCTTTTGATTTATATGAGTGCATAATTGCATTAGTAACGTCATATAATCAGTCTAGGATACACATTAGTAACACATTAATAGCGATTATCTTAGAGGCAACAATTATAAATTCCTTATAACATTTAAAAACAATACAGGGGATAAAAAACAAAAGCAACAAATTCTTATTTATTCAATCACAAAAAAGTTGTCATTATACAATTGGAAAAAGAAAAACTTATTCTTATATTACAATAAGAAAAACAAAGCTCAATTGACTAATAAAATAGTTCATGAGTTATTTGCCCAACTATAAAGTTTTAAAAAATGTAAAGTCTAGGAAATATACTTTATAAATTATAAACAAATATTCAACTCTCAAATTAGAAAATGTTACCAAATTAAATGAATTAACCAAATAACTGGAAAAATGATTTGGTAGACTGGTTGCTTTTCTTTGGTGAGCTACTTCCGAAGAAATCGGCAAATGAAGATGACTGCCCTGTATAAATGATATAAATGTAAAACAATTATTAATAATGAGATACAAATTTAGAATAGAAAATACCTACAATGAATATTGCAGTATCTTTGTAATACCTACAATACCATTGTATAAAGAACACCAAAGTACCTATGAAATGCCTATTATCCATAATAAACATATTCTAGGACAAATAATCCAATAAAAAGGAGTAAAAAAGAGTCAGAACGTCACAAAAATCGTTATAAATACGAATTGGCTCAGCATTACTACTATTATCAACGAAAAAAAGTAGTACAACAAATATTTAATGACTCAAAGGAAAATGCTATGTGTCATATTCAGGCCAACACAAGTTACGATTTTTTTAAAAAAACTAAAATGATTGCCAACTTGACAACTATAAACAAAATGCAGAAACTAATGAAGATGTTTTTCTTAGCGACGAAGATATTGAAATTGCAGCTAAGGGTATATCATTAGATTCTGCCCCAGGGCCAGATGGTATTTTTGTTAGAACAATAAGAGACTCTGGATGCTATAAAACTATAACATACATAGCTAATTACATGCTGAAATGGAATGTAGTTCCTGAGCTGTTCCAAAAAGGCAGAACTATCCTAATATACAAGTCTGGGGACAAAAATGTTGTTTCAAATTATCGCCTCATAACTATTTATTGTAACCTAAGAAGAATTATTGAACGAGCAATTGACAAGAAAACAAAGCAATATGTTGAACTATCTTCTCATCAAAGAGGGTTTGTTGCACGTCCAGGAGCTTTTATAAACTCATCAATAACACAGGCCAACAAAAAAAACCTTTTTGAAAACTTTTTTAATTTTAATAGCTGATCTGGATAGATTTTTATGTGTTGAATCCAACTCTGCTCGTAGTTTTTATGTATCACCCTTAGTTTCCAAGCAAAATTTATTTTATTATATAGTCTAATACCCATTTACAGTATATAGGGAAATCAATGAAACACTGTAGAATCTTAAAAATGGTTTGTATTTACAGTAAAATACTTGGAATAGTAATTTTATGTGATGATACAAGGTTCACTTGTCAACTGGAATTGCTTTATATTTTCTTTCCCTTTTTTCCTTGAAGCTTCTTGTGTAGCTTTTCCTGCGATGAATAGCTTGCTGAACTTCCCGGTGAAGTGGACCAACAGTAATCCCCCATCTTGTTGGTATTCCAGCGGCCCTGGTAACGTTTTTCCATCACTTTAACGTCCTGGTGAAAACGCTCACCTTGCTCCTCACTAACATCTCCTAAATTTTCCGGGAAGTAATCGAGGTGGCCTGCTCAAGAAGTGAACTTTCAGGCTCATCAAACATCCTAACTGTTCAAATTTTTTGAACATGTTAGCAAAAATAGCCTTATATTCTGGGTCTTTTTTATTTCCCAAAAACTTGGTGACAACTTGCTTGAATGATAACCCATGCTTCTTTTTCATTTGAGGTCATTTTGGATTCAAAGTTAACGTCAAACATCATTTTTCTAATATCAGGCCCGGTAAAGACGCCTTCTTTCAGTTTAGCTTCTGAAAGGTGTGGAAACTTCTGACAGAGATATTTGAAACAAAGCCCATCTTTAGGCAAAGCCTTTACAAACTGTTTCATGAGACCTAAATTAATATGTAGTGGTGGTAGGTGCACGTTTTTTGGATCTACAAGGTTTTTGCGTAAAATGTTCTTCTCGCCAGGCTTTAAAGACTCCCTAGCAGGCCAGTTCTTTCTGCACCATGTTGATTCCGAGCTCTACTGTCCCATTCACACAAGAAACATGGAAATTTGGTAAAACCCCCTTGCTGACCAAGGGAGCATGCACGTAACTTTCAAATCACCACATATCATCCAACCGTGTGCAGAATAACCTATTTTATTTTAACACTATTTCTAGATTTTCGTAACTCTCTTTCATATGTACAGAATGACCGACAGGTACAGAGGCATACATGTTAACGTTGTGTAGTAAAAAACTGCCTTCAAACTATTTTTGGATGAATCAATAAACAACCTCCAATCTTCTGTTTTGTATTCAAGTCCAAACTCATTCATTAAACCATGAATGTCTGAGCAGTACACCAAATCACCCTCTTGTTCAAAATACTTCGAAAATTGTTGTTCTCTCTTCCTATACACATGAAAGCTGGTTCCAGCCGCCAAATTTAAAGTGTTTTTTCTCTTTTTTTGACCATTTCCTGAGGTCTTCAACACATACATAACATACCTTATGCGGTGCCCAAGGTTTATCCTGGTCTCCAAGTTTGGTTCCAAAAGTATGCTAGATAAACCTTTTTCACAAAGTCTGTAATGTTTTCCTTTGGTGCTTTTTAATAACAAACTCACCACAATATAACAAAAACTGTCAGCAGAGTTTTTACAGCCGCGATGAGACATTGCACTGAGCACATGTACAGGAAACGTAAAAGTGAGGTTATGTTGAAAATAAACAAAACATCAGCTGTTTAGCATGTGTTTCAGCAGTGCTGCCAACATCATCTTTGTTCATTAGACCTATTTTTTCATGTTATCTTAACTATGAAAAAGCTGTTAAATTCTAAAAATGTTTCTTTATTTCATGAATTTAACTATAAAATGTGAATAAATGGTGGGTGATACAACTTTTTAAGCAATCATATTTGGATTCAGCAACCTAAACAACATAAGAATAAGGTATTTTCATTAAAAAAGTTTTTTCATCGTTGGCCTGTGTAATCAATGCCTGCATTCAACGAGCTAAAATGAAGAAAGAAGACTGCTGTATTGTTTATCTAGATGTTACAAAAGCGTTTGACAGTATTGGACACAAACATATAAAGAAAACCTTAGAAACGTTTCCAATTCCAATGAACATTAGGAAATTGATCGGCACTATGCTTATGGAAAACAAAATCTATATATCAGGGCCAAAAGGAAACAAAACTGATTTACTTCAAGTAATGAAAGGAGTGGCTCAAGGGGTGCCATTATCACCTTTGCTCTTCAATCTAGGAATAGATTTTGTTTTACAAGAGTTGGCTGAAAACGAAATAGCAACCGAATATGGATACAATCTTGTGCATGATTTGCCTAATTTAACCTGCTGTGGATTTACAGACGATATAGCTATAATTGCAAAAGACCTTCAGTCTGCAAAACACCTTGTAGGACAAACGCTAAATGCGCTGCTGAAAATTGGACTAACAGTCAATGAAAAAAAAAAAAAGCAAAAAAGTTATTATAACAAAAGGCAAATTAACAAAGACAGATATTGAGACTATTGACGGCATGAAAATTGATAGTTTGCTACCAGACGAGAAAATAAAATATTTTGGAGTGAATTTTCAGGTCCGTCTTGATAATGAAGGAATTATTGGCTCTGTTATACTATAATGAAAACTGCAGTACCTATGCTATGCCTATTACACTATAATGAACACTGCAGTATCTGCATAATACCTATAATAGTACAATGAATATTGCAGTATCTGCAAAATGCCTACATTAATATAATGTATGCTGCAGTATCTATGCAATGCATATTACACTATAATGAACACTGCAGTATCTGCATAATACCTACAATAATACAATGTATGCTGCAGCATCTATGCAATGGCTAATGCACTATAATGAACACTGCAGTATCTGCAAAATACCTATAATGCTGCAATGAATATTGCAGTATCTCCATAATACCTACAATAATACAATGTATGCTAAAGTATCTATGCATTGCCTATAACACTATAATGAACACTGCAGTATCTGCATAAACCTATAATGGTACAATGAATATTGCAGTATCTGCATAATGCCTACATTTATATAATGTATGCTGCAGTATCTATGCAATGCCTATTACACTATAATGAACACTGCAGTATCTGCATAATACCTACAATAATACAATGTATGCTGCAGCATCTATGCAATGGCTAATGCACTATAATGAAAACTACACTTCCTATGCAAAGCCTATTACACTATAATGAACTCTGCAGTATCTGCATAATACCTATAATGGTACAATGAATATTGCAGTATCTGCATACCTACATTTATACAATGTATGCTACATAATCTATGCAATGCCCATTATACTATAAGGAAAACTGCAGTACCTATGCAATGCTTATTATACTATAATAAACTCTGCAGTATCTGCATAATACCTATAATGCTACAATGAATATTGCAGTATCTGCATAATATCTATAATGCTACAATGAATATTGCAGTATCTGCATAATACCTACAATAATACAATGTATGCTGCAGTATCTATGCAATGCCTATTATACTATAAGGAAAACTGCAGTACCTATGCAATGCCTATTACACTATAATGAACACTGCAGTTTCTGCATAATATCTATAATGCTACAATGAATATTGCAGTATCTGCTTTATACCTACAATAATACAATGTATGCTAAAGTATCTATGCAATGCCTATTATACTATAATGAAAACTGCAGAATCTGTATAATACCTATAATGCTACAATGAATATTGCAGTATCTGTATAAGACCTGTAATACTACTATGAAAACTCCTGTATCTTTGCAATGCCTATTATACAGGGTGTTTCAAAAAATATTTTATCAAGGGCAATGGTTAACCATGTGAACGACAGTTTTGTCCACATGCTCACTTTGTTAACCTAGAGCGGTGAGTTCGATTCTCCTGGACAATAGGAATTTATTTAATGTCGAACTCATTAATTATTATTTATTAACGTCCACGGCAACTTAGGCTAATTGGGATGGGTTATCTACAGGTTACCACCCTTTTCTAGCCTGTGTGGGACTTTAGGATTTAATGAGTTCCGTCACTAAATAATTTCCTTTGCCTAGGCAAGATTCGAACTCGCCACTCTAGGTTTACCATGTGATATTAGGGTCAACACTTAAACTCACATGCCTTACATGAGCCCTGAACTCATTAAGTAAAATTCTTAGTCCCACTCTGGCTACCAAACAAACAGAAAACAACTGACACCTAGTGGCTATAATATAAACTAGACAATGTATGCGTTTCTCCAATAACTAAGCCGAGATGCAGTGAAGTTTGGACAAAATAATACTTTATAATATGTATATTTTTTTTAAAACACCCTGTACTATGATAAACTCTGCAGTATCTGTATGATACATACAATGAATACTGGTGTAACAAGCCTACATTGTTATAGTAAGCACTGCAGTATCTATATAATGCATGTTATAATATAATGAGTTCTTGTTGGTATCTTAAAAATAAAATCCTTCACTAACTATTTATTTTAACACATAGTGCTTTCAAGGCAAAAACTATAGCCAGTTGTAGGTGTCAATGAGTCACTTCTTACTGCACTCAAGATTAGGTTATTCCCTCCAAAGCACTAAGCCTTAATAAATATTTTGTCAGGGGCTATGGTTAACCATGTGATTTACAGTTTTGCCCATAATCTCACTTGGTTAATGTAGAGTGGTGAGTTCAATTTTCCTGGCCAATAGGAATTTATTTAATGGCGAAATCACTAAATAAAATCCTTAGTCTCACTCTGTCTAGAAAAGAGCGGGAACATGTCCCAACTAGCCTTAGTAGTACAGAGTGGATGTTAATAAATAACAACATTTAAATATTTTGTGAGGGATTGACTTTTTATTTAAGATACCAAGATGTCCCAACCCTCAATTCCCGGGCAATTCAATTGTAATGAGCTGAGTAGTATAGCTAACGTTAGGATATACCTTTACTTCCAGAAGGTTTATTCGCAGTATCCATGATGAAAGGTGGGCTCAATGCAGCACCTTCTCCAAAATCATATACAGGCTTATTTTTATCTAGAAATAAAAAAATAGTTTTATTTATCTGGTCTCACCTAGCAATAGTGATTTACTAAAGTCAGTAATGACATTTAAAAAGATTAGGAAGGAATAGGCAATAATGATCTACGCTTACCCTTAGCCGAGTTGTCAGCTACAGGGCTGCTCTGGCCAAATGGTGGGCTGAAGCACATACCTGCCGGCCTCTGAAAACAAAACATTAAAATATAAGTTGACGAAAACCAAGAATGAAATGAAATATATTATTTCTGATATAATGGCCTATATTAATGCACTTAACCCATCTATCAACATAGCAGAAAGACAAATCTAAGAACAACTTCAAATCATAATTTCCTCATTTAGTTTCACACCCATTTGACAGCTCAACTGGAGAAAAATAGCCCTAAATGTTACCTAGGAGCTTCCACTAGCTATGTCAATCTGAGAATGGTTTATAATGTATAGTGGCTATCTAATCTGTTGGATCGAGCTAGCATATATATATATATATATATATATATATATATATATATATATATATATATATATATATATACAGAAAATGCCTTTATTACTTTTATTCTTTTAATATTGTTTTTTTTTTAATTTGTTATATACACATGTGCATGTGCACACATACAAAGTCAGAGATGTGCTGTGGGACATGTAAGTAAAAGAGTTCCTTTTTGACATTGTTTGAATACATTAATGTCTTCAGAAAATTGGCTTATCCATTTCGATATAGGAAAAGGACTGACTTTTTAAAGTTTTCTCCACCCAGGTTAATTTTAACTACGAGAAACCTTGGCAATTCATGGATAACTTCTTTTGCTTTTGATAAATACCAGGATATCATATTTAACTTGTTTGGGTTAACTTATTTTATCGTTCTCTGCTTTGAAAAATACAATTTTCCACTGATTTCTTCAAACTTATGCATACATATTCCAAACTATTAAACTATAGGATAAGTGTATCAATGTAACAGTTCTTTATACCATTCTGGTACTTTCTTTATAATGGAGTGAATAAAAATTCATTTACTTCCATAGAACATTCTAAATGAATGTTCTATGGAAGTAAATGAATTTTCCAAAAATGCAAATTAAAAAATATTATAATTCGAAAATTAAAGGTTTGATAAACAAATCTCTCAAAAATCCTTGACAAGTTAAAAACATTTCTTGAACTTAGTTCAGCCTATTGATGTATTTCAAAAATAAAACATATTTCCTACAAAAATCTGTATTAAAACAATTAAATTATTTTTACTCAAAATGAGTTTACAATTTTCTTCTCTTTGGGCAACAGAGAGGAAAAATTCTAAAATTACTCTGTTAACGATTATTATTAAATGATAATTTGAAGTCAATCCGTACCTGAATAAAGAAATCTGGCGATTCAATATTTCGAAAGATTTCTTCCCGGTTTTCTAAGTTGAAGTTTGCAGAGAGCACTGAATCGGTATCTGGAACAATGCATATGAGATAAGGTAACAAGCTACATTCATTATATCTGGGAGCTGGCAGCTATACAATTTCGGTCCTCATGCAGGAAAAAGCTCAATGGAAATAATATTTGATATTTAAGCTTCAAATAAATTGGTTCATGATATAACAGCTTATTTTTAATATGGCATGAGTAAGAGTGAGGATTTTCTGAATTCTAAAAACTTAAAAAAGTCCGTCACGCAGGGGTTGCGTAAACTAAGCAGATTTCCCACGCGAAGGTTTACAATATATAAATATACATACAGGTAACAGAGTGCCGTGAATGCTCAGTAATGTACAAGGCTGAATTGTAAACGAACAGGCAAGCCAACCTCGTAGGGCTGCATAGATAGACAGGAATGACAAACAATTATTGAAATATATCTGATTATAAAATATTAATTTTATTGAAAACAATTTACTAAAAAACAATGGTGTATTTGCAATAAAACTGAATGGTGTTGATTCAATTTATCTTAGTAATTCCAAAACGAAGGGGCGGGGGGGGGGGTCACAACAGAAGGTATTTGCAAATATCTCACAAAGTAAACGTTCAATGAAAACAATATTTGGTATTTCGGCTTCAATTAATATCTTTTATTATATAACAGAGCATTGTTTATGCACACTAGTAAAAGTGGGGGTTTAATGAAGGCTAAAAACTGAAAAATGCAAATATCTCGGTTAATGTTCTATAGAATAATGTATCATAATAGAGACATTTATTTTATATTTGATTTAATTTTCCATTTATTTTAAGATTTATTCTGTACACTTTTTCGATCCGACTTAAAGTAACGGAGATATTTCGAATTTTCAAAATTCTTCCCCTCAAAACCCTCCCTCTCCCTGGTCCGATTTCAGCCGTTAACGAACTTGATCTTTTTTTTTACATGAAACAACTAAATATTGAGTTTGGTAACAATTAAACAAAAATTGCGAACACTAGAGCGGTAACAGACAAATATATATATACAGTTTTGAACGGACCTCATTTTTGTCATTCCCCTTAAGGGAAATCTGCTAAAATGCAAATATCTTGGATAATATTCAAGATAAAAAAACATACACCTACATGCATGGATGTACACACACGCACACACGTGCACACACACACACACACCCACACATAATAATTTATAAATAAATAATACATTAATAAATTTATAATAATTAGTTATATTTTTACCAATAGATATATCAGCAACGGAAGTTACTTGACTAGGAGGTGAAGGAGGCTGGCCGTCAGCAGAGATAGGATGTTCAGCTGCACTTTTCTCCTCAGCTTTATTGCTGATTGGTTCTTCGGGACATTTTTCATTAGCATCTGCCTGAGAGAATTCAATAGGGCTTGGCTCAGCTTCCTTTGGCATGTCAACACTACTCACTCCAGTTTCCATAGATTCCTCTTTTTTTGTATCATCTGAAATAAACATAAAATTCCACCACTTAGGAGCTGCGTAAACTAAGCAGATTTCCCTCCCGAAGTTTTACAATAAATAAATCTACAAACTGGTAACACTTAACACCATTGTGAATATTAAGTGAATAAATACAAACGGTAATCACAAATCTTTTAGTCAATTTTAATAACCTCTCAACAGAAAGGGTCTGAACTGTAAACAAACAGGTCTGTCAACCTCTCAGAGCTGAACAGATAGAAATATTCTTCAGTACATATTTGCATGTATCTGGAATAATAAAGGTTGAAAACAATATATGATATTTAAGCTTCGAATAAAGTGGTTTATTATATAACAGAGCATTGTTTATGTAATATTAGTAGAAGTGGGGTTTGCTGAAGGCTGAAAACTGAAGAATGTCTAAGTTAATATTCAAGAAAGAGAATAGATGTATATAACAATATTTATAGTAAATTTAATTTGCAATAAGATTGGTTCTATACAATTTTTCGATACAACGTATAAACTGAGAAATTTTGAATCTGTGTAAATCCCCCTCATAACCTCCCAATGGTCCGATTTCAGCCATTAATGAACTTGATCTTTCTTTTTACATTAAATGAATAAATATCGAATTTGATAATGATCAAACAAAAATTGGGAATACTAGAGTGATAACAGATACATATGTGCATGTGTGTGTATATATATATTTTATATTATATATATATATATATATATATAATATATATATGTTATATATATATATATATATATATATATATATATATATATATATAAAATTGTAACCTCTGTCTGTACATTGATTCTTTTCGCGAAATTTCACGATAACTTTTCGTTTCACATGTCATAGACACCATAACTGCAGTTTGTTTCTTTGGTGTCTGGTTATTTGTTGAATTTTAATTGGGACAAAAGACCCAACCGAAATATATAAAACTCGGTATGTGTATTAGCACTAATGCTTTCATTATAACAAGCCATACCAACATTTCTAGGGACGGGCAGGAGGGGGGGTTGTAAGGGAGGCCTGAATTTAAAAGTCGTTGTATTTCGTTTTCTATTCGTTTTTAGGCAAATATGAACATAACAAAAGTTTTTTATTTTGTTATTTAGAGAAACTTTTGTCATATTCATTTTTGTCTTTTAACAAAGTATAAACGAGATATACACTATAAACTAAAGTGGGAGTCAACTATTTCATTGGGCGCTAACGATTAAACCGAACTTAAAAAAACTCAGAACGTCAATTATCATTAATTCTTCCATGATTATTAGCTATATTAAAATTTTTAGGTTAGAACGGGAGTTGGGTTTATAAGGGAGGCCTGAAATAAAAATTCGCGGTATTTCATTGTCTATTTGTTTTTCGACAAACATGCACATAACAAAAGTTGTTTACTTTATTATTTAGATTAACTTTTGTTTTATACATTTCTCCAGGAACAATGCGTGGAGCAAGTAATTTGCGTAGAAATATTGATATGCTCAACAATTAATTCCAATTTGAACTATGAGGTACCTCACCTGGAAAAATTAATTCAAATCTATGTTAATATTTTGTCCTTAATAACTGAAATCTATGCATAATGCACAAGAGACGGGAAATATGACAATTTGGAGGACAGTGAAGACTTACTTAAAAAATTAATTTTATTATTAACAAATGCCAACAACGGGTATTAACCCTAAACACTGGGACGGGTAAATGTCAAAATATTGTGCAAATTAAAGCCTTGCCAAAAAAATACCATTAACATTCAGTCTCAAATCAATTCCCGGGTGAAACCGGGTATCTGAACTAGTGTATATATATATATAATTTTTAACGGATCTCATTTTCGTCATCTCCTGGGTAGGATCAACAATGAACATTTGAAGAAATTTTTCAAAATCGCGTCATGAGCATAACCTCAATAGCTGATTTTCCTTAAGGAAATCTCCTAATAAAAACAAAACATATGTACTTGGAAGCATAGAAATAGACATTAGAGGGTCTGTACAATTTAATTATCTCATTGAAAGGTGCGTATGGAGGGAAGAGGATCTCAATAACTCTACTAAAACACGAGAACTTGAATTCCAGGTTAGATTTCAGCCAGTAACAAATATGATCTTTAGTGTTGACTGAAATGGTTAAATATCGAGTACGGTATAGATCAAATAAACAGTTTTGAGACAAGAACTTAAAATGTTAATTAGTCATCACACAAACGAATTAGCTTGGAAACAATATTTGGTATTTAAGTTTAGAACAAAGTGGTCCATGATGTAACAGCTAATTGTTGATAAGATATGAGTAGGAGTGGGGGCATACTGAAGGCTGAAAACTAACTAATCCAAATATCTTGGTTAATATTCATGATAGAGAAAATAGTATCATTAGATGCTGCTTACCGCTTGGCTATAAAAGGGGCTCAGCTCGTCCCGAGTTTTAGTTTGTCCGCAGTTCTCTTCAAGTAATCAACAGTGCGTTCAGTGCAGCTTTAATGAACAGTGCGTTTTAGTTGCAGTGCGGTAAAGTGTTTTATGTGAAGAACTATGTTGTGCCGTTTTTATGTAAAGAACAGTGTAGTGCCGTGTTTAAGTAAAGTACAGTGCAGTGCCGTTATCTTTGTGAAGATCAGTGCAGTGCCATGTTTCTGTGAACTTGAGTGATCATTAGAGAGTTATTGGACTGTGTAATCTGAAGAACAGTGAAGCTATCAGGGCATACTGTGAGTAGTAATTAAGAATAATTAACCAAGTGTGTAGTGCATTGTTAAATAAATTGTGCAGTGATAAAAACTCTGAAGCTTGTGTGTGTTTAATTTTGCAATCCAAAAGAACTCTAATAAATGTTGTTTATTATTCTTGTAATAAACATAACATATATGATAATTAGTAAATTAAAGGCTTGATAAAGAAATCACTCAAAGCTCCTGTGATAAAAACTCCAGCGCTTGAATTCCAGGTTTGATTTCAGCCAGTAACAAATATGATCTTTAGTGTTAACTGAAATGGTTAAATTTCAGTATGGTAAAGATCAAATAATAGTATATTTCGTACCAAGGGCCGAAAGTGGGCGTTTGCCGGCCCGAGATATTTTTTGACCGAGACGTAGTCGAGGTCATGAAAAGTTCGAGGGCCGGCAAAAGCACTTTGGCCCGAGGCACGAACGCTATTTTTCACCATACTACAATAAATATTAATACGATATAACATTAATCAAAAACAAGATTTTCTTTTGGTTAAGTGTACCTCTTTGTTAGAAGGTTATCTTGTGGTTATGGGGACATGATGAATGTTTAATGTATGGATTGTTTTACGTTATGTTATTATGTAAGTTAATAAAGAGAGATGAACATATGTGTGTTTCATTTAATACAACTGATATATTTCAAAATGCTAAAAAAAGTTAGTTCGTTTATTTTTGATTTACAGAAATGTTAAAAGTACAATTTTGGTTGTTTGAAAACATAATACCCTTTGAAGATTCTATTACTTGTTTTTTGTTTGACACATTCACACTTTTACTCGTAGTTGGATTGTTTCTGATTAAAATATCCTCTTGACAATATCTTTTGATTTTGCTGGTAACAAATCTGCCATGATTTCTTTTGCTCTTCTATTTATAGATTCTGATATATTATTAGCCATAATTACTAAATAACTAAACAATAATACGAGCAAAACAAACTAATATAATGTATATAATGAAATGAATGAATTAAAATAATAAACAGCTGATTTTGCGGCCCTAGGGCGAAATATTCATTTTCGGCCCTAGGGCGGCGAAGTGTAGCTTTCGGACCGCAAATTAGGTGTGTAAAACAGGTGATTACATCGTAGTATGGTGAAAACATTTTTATTAGGAGTTGGGGGTCTACTGAAGGCTGAAAACTTAAAAATCCAAATATCTCCATTAATATTCATGATAGAGAAAATATGTATAGAACAACATTTATAGGAAATTAAATTTACAGTAATATTGTTTCTATAAACTTTTTTGATCGACGCATAATAATGAAGATATATATAATATTTGAAATTCCTCCACTCTAAACTCCCCCTCTCCACAATCCGATATCCGCCATTAACAAACCTGATCTTTAGTTTTGCATGAAACGCTTATATATTGAGTTTGGTAGTGATTAAGCAAGCATTGCGACCACTAGAATGGTAACAAATATATGTATAATTTTGAATTGACTTCATTTTTGTCATCGCCTAGGTAAGATTGATGGACATTTCAGGAAATTTTTCGAAAATCATGTCTTGAGTACAACCTCAATAGGTGATTTCCCTTAAAAGAGAAAATCTGCTAAAAAGTGCAAATTACTACAATTACAATAGAAGAAGCAAATTACTTACGGGTAGTATTTTGTGCATGAATGGGTGCTGGATTTTCCTCTGGGGGAGCTGTATTTTCAGTGTTCGATTTGTCAAATGTAACTATCTTACACTTCTTTTTTAATTGTTTTTTCTTTCTTTTTTCAATGTCTTCGGAATTTTCCTCATCTCCTGCAGAAGATATTGGGACGGCTGAGGTTGAGGGTACGTTCTGCTCCTGGGGTAGATTCTCCTTCTCCGATTGGACACTTTCAACATTTTTATCAGATTCTGGAGGTGTTTCATTAAGCGACGTTTTATTTTCTTCGCTGCTAATTATTTTATCTGGAACAACTGATTCAGTCTTCTTGTCAGATTTGGATGATTTTCTCAAATTGTCTCCCTTATTTTCAGCACGTTTATGTTTATGTTTAGACCTTTTGGAAGATTTTTCCGATTCTTTTTCAGGAACAACTTTTCTTTCAGTTGGAATAATATTTTCCTGTTTACTGGCTTCCTCTACTCCCTAGAACATTATACAACAAGTAAAAGATGCACGGTTTAAAAATTATAATTAGTGTTTGAATAGGCGATCTCTGCTAAAAGGGAATTCAACATTTCACTTTAATAGCCCATCTCTAAGCTCTCAATGCAAAATAAAACTCTATGGCTTGCCAAATACTATATTTAAATGGGGGTGAGCATGGCTATATGCCTAGAGTGCTGGATTGTAAAGTTTAGACCTGGAGTAGTGGCCCTCACTCCTCAGAAGGGCTGGTCTCCACCTTCAACACAATTGGAAAAAGTCTGTCACACAGGGGCTGCGTAAAATAAGCAGATTTCCCATGTGAAGTTTTGCAGTAGATAAATCTGCCCAATAACAACTGCAGTAGTAAGAAACCTCTAAACCTATTCACGAGGGACAAATAGTTACGGAAACGGCCGCCAGAGCTCTCGGCGGAAAGTCCGAACATAGCCTCCTCCTGCCGACCATACACAGAATACAAATGCAAATATCTCCGTTAATATTCAAGATACAGAATAAATGTAAAGAACAATATTTATAGTAAATTTAATTAGCAATAAGATTCATTATATACAATTTTTCGATCCGACGCATAATAACGGAGATATTTTTAATTTTCAAAAATCCCCCCCACTGGTCCGATTTCAGCCATTAACGAACTTGATCTTCCTTTTTACATAAAACGATTAAATTCCGAGTTTGGTAACGATCAAACAAAAATTGTGACCGCTAGAGCGTTAACAGACAAATATATATATATTTTTGAATGGACCTCATTTACGTCATCTCCTTGGTATGATCGATGGATATTTGAAGAAAAAGTTCGAAAATAGCTTCATGATCACGACCTGAATAGATGATTTCCCTTAAGGGAAATCTGCTAAAAAGTCTGTCACGCAGGGGCTAAATAAACTAAGCAGATTTCCCACATGCAGGCATAGCACACTTGTGATCTCATCTCACCAATTATTCTCTATTTCTAAGAAAAACTGTTGAATCGAAGGGGGGGGGGGGGGGTAATTGAAGGCTGAAAATAAGAAAGAACGAATATGAATATTTTGAGTTTCGAATTCCCCTTGCTAACTAAATCTCCTGTATTCCTTATCCGATTTCTGTCAATCACAATTTCGATCTTTAGAGTTGAATAAAACATTTACATATTGAGTATGGTATGGACCAGGGGTCTCTAAACTACGGCCCGAGGGCCACATCCGGCCCGCGGACAGATTTTGTCCGACCCGCGGAGAGCTAGCACACTTGTGAAAGCTCCTTTTAGAGAACATATTTTTTATAGCAAATTGTTTACTGAAGTATTCTAATTTTATGTTGAATAATTATTAATATGACATCTACATTGATATGGTCATGGGCTAACTACTCATAACATTGTTGTAGGCGTATTTTTATTGTTTTTGTGATAAGTTGGATAAAGAAACACAGAATTGTAATGAGTAAAGACATGTATAATATGCAGAAAATTTAACTTCAGTATATAATAACTAACAAATTTTTGAAATGAATCCATACTTTTTCCACCGGCAACAATGATAATATGGTTTTGGCCCTCGGAACTTACTGGAGTAATCAGTATGGCCCTAAGGCTGGAAAGTTTGGAGACCCCAGGTATAGACCAAATAAAGATTTTCCAGACGAGAATGCAAAGACTTAATTGATGACATCTTCACACCACAAATTTGCAAGTATCTCATGTATATTGCATGTATATTGAAGGTCCAATGGAAACAATACTCGCTATTTAAGCTTAGATTAAAGAGGTTCATGTCATAACAGCTTATTATTATTAGGATATGAATAGGAGTGGGGCTTTACTGAAGGTTGAAAACTAAAAATTCCAAATATCTTGTTTCATATTAACCTTAGAGAAAATACGTATATAACAATGTTTATAGACGATTAAATTTACAATAAGATAAGTTTTTGTATATCAACTACATTTTATTCTAATAACTTCTATACATTTTAAGGTTTATTTCAATGTGAAATACTTTATTTAAAAAAGAAGTATTAAAAAATATAATTATGCAAACCACTTTGACGGGATTTAAAATGCTCTCTGTTTGATGATGTGTATCAATGAGTCGTGGAACTTTCTCTGGAGCAGCAGGCTTGAAGAGGAGGGGGCGTTTCAGCGACAATGGCCCTCCTAAGCCCTGGACACAAAACAAAAATCTCAGAATAAATTTATCATAGTATAAACTTACTTAATCTAGGGTATGAAAATAACTCTCTTAAAGAAATCAGTCAAAAATTGATAATTGCAAGAATTTGTTTACAAGTTTTCTACTTGTAGAAAGCAATGGAAGTATTGACATACCAAAAATTTTGGATATCAGATGTCTATGATTTAGGGTCTTTTTTAATACACCAGTTACTTTTTGATATTATTAGTAATTTATCATTATTTAATAACATATGTCTATTTTAAATTTAAATTTTTTATTAAGATCTACTTTTTGCAACTATGGCTAATTGGGACGGGATATCTACAGGTTACCAACCTTTTCTAGCCAGGGCAGGTCTAAGGATTTTATTTAATGAATTCTATCACTAAATAAATTCCTCCATCCAGGCGGTTATCGGACTCGCCACTCTAGGTTTACCGTGTGAGATTAAGGTCAACGCTTTAACTCACATGGCTAACCTGAGCCCCTGTCTATTTTAAAAGAAACAAAAAATTGAACATGTAGGAACAAGAACCAAAACATTGTACATAGAAGGTACCTACCTATAACCTCCTAGATTTTTGAAACATTGAAGGTATTTTTGTTAATAATGAATCTGATAAAACTGAGTGTTCTTAAATCAGAAGAAGTGGCATTAAAGACATTTCAATGGTTTGGAATATTGCATAAAACATGGAAATGTCCAGCATTTAGATGCAGTTTGAGAAGTTGCAGAGAGGAAATGGGTGGTTATAAAGGTACCTGTTTCAACGGTTGTAAGTTATCATTGAGGAAGTGTATTTTGTTTATTTATGCTGGGGCAAAATCAATGGACAGAAAGAGTTTACAATTTTATATATACTGCTCAAAAATGAATAGGGATATTGGTTATTTTTTTCTTATCATATTAATTTTAATTAAATCGATCTTAATTAAATTTCTTTTTATGGGGGAAAAAAAGACAATAATTTCTAATAAATATTAATGATATTTATAATAAAAAAAAATAAAAATATGCTAGGTCCCATACATACCACAAAACAGCCAATATCCCTATTCATTTTTGAGCAGTTTATATATATATATATATATATACAATAAGTAGAAGTGGAGGTGTACTAAAGAATGAAATCAAGACAGTGCGAATGACTCGCTTAATATTTGAGGCATGAAAAAAAGAAATAAAACAATAGTAGAGCACCAATAACTTAACAAGGTCGGTTCTTATTACATTTTTTTATACAACTTATAACAGACATTTTTTTGAAAGACCTCATCTTGGCAATCTACTAGATAGGATTTGACATTAGAATACACTTTTAAAAATTGATGAGAGTAGAAACCCAAACTGTTGCCCTCCCCATTCAAGGGAAATCTCTTGTAATCTAAAGAACATGAACAATTTATGAAGTTGGTTCAATACTACTTCTATATCTCTAGTAACTGAAATAAAGTTTGCTATCCACCTACATCAAACTAAAATTTATAGATAAGTTAGAACTATTAAAATCATTGGTTTCATCTTGAAAAGTGAAATAAAAATGTCTACTCCAAAATTAAAATATGATGAGAGACAGTTCTAATTGATATTTTAAATAGAATAAGTAAAATTTACCAAAACATATGAGTAATACAAACCAAGCGAGAGAAAATGCTTTGTCTAATCGATGAGGTGGAACTTGCAGAAAATCCTGTAGAAGTAATCTGTTAAACAAAAAAAAAATATTAAACATTTAATGCAAGCTGGTGAAAGTAAACTCATCTATTCTCAAAATGTGTTTTAATATTTTAGCAATCTAGCTGTAGAAATTCGTAGTGGAATATAAAAAATAAAAATTCCCAAAACCAAACCACTGCCACTCCTACCAACTGTTTCTGGGCTTGACTAATCCTTTCTATATATATCTTCAACCAATGAAGAATTTGGCAAATAGTGCTCAAAATGGCTCAAAATGAAATTGTATTATCGTAATTCATCTTACAAAATATTTAGTGCATCGACTTCAAGAGATTTGAATGTTATTATAAAAACGTAATAAAGTTAACTGTAAAAATTCTAGGCCAGATGGAGACAACATGAAATTGGGTAAAGTTTCAGATGAACTTTAAAACCTTAGACTGGCTATTGTTGACAAATTACCACATTGGTTAAGGCTAATAATTGTAATTTTTTATTCTTCTGTTGCACATTTAGTTTTATATTGAATTAGCAGAATAATTTCAATCTTATCAGGAGTTTTGGTGAGACCTGAAGATCTGTTTTATTACCTTAAATACTTTTATTGGTCTCAGTAAGGACAAGGTGGATTTCTGTTGTTGCGATCTGGCTGCGGTGATAAGCAGTGAAAGCTGAAATATATAAAAAAATCCCACAACCAAACCACTAACAAGAATTTAGGAAGGGCCACCAACAATTGACTCAAGTCCAAATTCAAATATATATAAATTTATTTATAATAAAAATATTCTCCAATAATATATTAATTATTAAAATGAAAAGTCACAATTTTAAATATAATGGGGGCCACTTAATAATACTTAGTCTATATTACAATAAAAAGACTTAGCTGTTTAATAGAAGTGCTGACTTAGCCGTGAGAGATAGAGTAGACTAGGCAAGCAGGAACAAGCTGAAGGATTAACTCTCGCACGAGAACCAGGGCCTCCCCTCCAGAGGATGCCGAATATGACTGACCTTAATCTGCCGTGAGAGGGTCCTTTTATAGGGCTAATCCGGGAGTGAACTTTGAACTTAACTAAATAACTAAATTTAACGTGAATTAATTATCGAAATTCATCCGTATTATTACTTAGTGTACCGACGTTAAGAGCTGTGAATGTTATTATCAAAATCCATCGGCTTTATCTATGAAAATGCTAGAGCACATGGTGACTTCACTCCAAATTGGATATAATTCTTATTTAAAGGTAAAAACAATACATTTAAGCATTCATACATAATAATCTTAATGTGCTCTGTGCTGGGAATACTCACAATATAATATATATGGCCATTTATAGTGGGCTCATGTAATGCAATGTCAATTTCATTACACTGTCATATTTTATCATTTCTGTTTTCCCAAATTTATATAGTATTGTAACAACTAACTTTACATCATGCATAAGCTTTCAATATTTGGATTTCATTTTTTAAGAGCTTATAGATATAAATATATTCAGATCTTCTAGAGAGTTGCAAAGTAATTTCAACAGGTTAACTTTATCAACTCTGCTGAACTCAGATGTGAAATCTGGTTGAGTTCAAAAATTGGAATCTGTCAATGTTCATGACAGAGTTTGCTCTACTTTTATTTCCTTATACAAAGTACTGGAAGTATTGAAATTGCTAACATTTTTGATTTTTAGATTTCTACTGAGGAATGTGTTGTCTTGTTGCAGAAGAACTTGGTTCCTATTACGAGGGCTAGGTACTTTTGAGCTGGCGCTACATCTCCTCTATTACAGACGGAAAGAATATACCTGAGGTCCTAATGCTTCACCTTCATCTACTAATTCAAAGTGGACCCTTAAAATTCCACTATACACTGATCAAAACGTCTTTGGAGAAAGAGAGAGCCGGTAGTCCAGGTTATACACACACAGTTTGGACAATTAGAGATATTTTTTTGTTTTAGAACACAAATTATTGTTCATTAGTGTGTAGCGGTTATTAAACATATGTTCGTAGGATGAAAAAATTGTTGGTTATGCTACCACTATAATAATTTATTAAAACGGCAAAGCGCTTTCGATACTGTGCATCATCGCCAGTGTCCTGTTGACACCCACAATAATATTTAAAATTTTAATTAAAATATGTTAGACACATATAACAAAAAACTTATTTTTTTTAGGACTAAATAACATAAAAACATAACGTAGAACTAAATAACATATAAAAAATTTCAAATATCAATAATTATTTATTTATTTATTTTTTATAAATTAATATTATTAAATTAATATTAAAAGATAATAATAATAATAATTGTTGATATATGAAATGTTTTATATGTTATTTAGTTCTACGTTATGTTTTATATGTTATTTAGTCCTAAGAAAAATAAGTTTTTTGTTATACGTGTCTAACATATTTTAATAGAAATTGTAACTATTATTTTGTGTGTCAACAGGGCACTGACGATGATGCACAGCATCGAAAGCGCTTTGCCGTGTTAATAAATTATTATAGTGGAAGCGTAGCCAACAATTTTTTCATCCTACCTACATTAGAAGTCACTTCCATCTAGCAGAATACCAACTCAAAACATATGTTCAATTAATATTAGAGGCAGTGCTTGGTTGCCAGCCAATCAGTGTACATCTTGAGAGTGCCTATTACTTAAACATTTTAAAAAACAGTTTAGTGCCTGCATTAACTCATAAACAGTAGTGAAAGTGAGTGCAATAATTAGAGGCCACACGACTCTTAACCACAATCAGGACCCCAAAGCCGTGAGTTACATTTTACAATGTACACTACGTCCTGGGCGAGGTTATTAAGTGGCAAAGGTTACGTCAGCACGTGTTTATGTTTCTATTTTGACAAATATAAATATTTTTTTGTTTTTTGGTTAAGTTCCTTCAAACATATAAACTTAACAAGGGTATTTAAGAAGATTTTTGCAAATGTTTACCCTTTATTCTGCCTTTTAAGGTGTCACGTGGCGTGGAACACTTTTTACATTGGAACCAATGCCCAACCAACAATGCCAATGCTACCTAAGAGTACTTTTGGATCTCCTGAATCTGAAGAAAGTTTCTATATGCATGGATAGTTTTCTAAAATTTCTCTCAGATTCTATAGCACCCACTGTGATATTTGCTTTCAAGAACAGAATCTCCTTCCCTGAAGTTTTTAAACCATGAGTGTGCAGCACAGGTAGACATTCTATCTGTACCCTCTGCTTCACAGATTTCAAGAGCTGCATCAGTACTTAGTATCCTATTCTTAAAGCATTGCCTCAAAATAGCATGAATTTTGAGGGTTAGCTCACTAATGTTTAAAAACAGAAAACAATAAATTCAAGACTGATTAATATAGTTTCTTTAATATTTTAGAAAAAAAAAAGTTATAAATAATACTACAGGTAATAGTCAGCACTATTACAGTAGGTGTCAGTTAACTAATCCTAATTTGTAGTTCTATAGATTTCTTCGCTCGGCCAAATGTTCTTATACTCCAGCCTGGCTTTCAGCTCAAGCAGGATCTTGGTCGGAATCAGTAGGAGTGTATTTAATCCTGGAGTACCAGATCAACAGTAGTCGTGATGAATAGATATGGCAAGGTAAGCAATGGAAATGTGGATCTAGCGCAGAATCACCATGGAACATGGAAGTTCGAAATGAGGCAAGCAAAAGCAAAAGTCTTTTGAAGCCAATGAAAAAAAGAGAGTTTAGCATATCATAAGGCACAGTGATAGGCCTAGAAAAACCTATTTTGAAGACATCAAGCATTTTATAGATTAGGGTGAGTATAGTAATATGAAAAGACCAGATTCTGGAAGAATGGAATGGTTCCAACAAGGCGTAGCCTTTAGATTATTATGATAATATTTGAGAAAAAAAATATAATAAAAAATATCTATTTTATTTTTTTTTTTTTTTAAATTGATTAATAAAAATAAATGGGTCATTTTTTTGTTTGGTAATACTACTTGAAACTTTTCAAGAGGACTTTAATTTGTTTATATTTTATTTTTATATTTAATATATATATATATATATATATATATATATATATATATATATATATAAATAGATGAACTTGGAGAGATAAGAATAGTGTTAACTGACCTGCTGCTTGGGGATCTCATTATAGGCAGTTGTTTGTGCTTTAGCTGAAACAGTACAAGAATAAATACAGCAAAGTAAACTAAATTCATTAATAAATATAGCAAATAGCACTACTGCCAATCCTTTCTATTGCCTAAATTTAAATTTTAAATGTTTCAGATTTTCTTAGGGACTTGGGGTGGTTGGTGGACGTCCTACGACAACAGAACGATATAAAAGTCAGTCACACAGGTGCTGCATTGACTAAGGTTTCCCATTTTTCTAAATTATATCTTTGATTTGTAATATTCCTCTATAAACAAAAAAGTATAGAGTAATTTTCTTTACCAACAGTGCACAGTTTAATTTTGTTATGCGGCAATTACCTGTAAAATAAAGGGGCTCAGGTTAGCCATGTGAGTTAATGCGTTGCCTTTAATCTCATATGGTAATCCTAGAGTGGCGAGTTCGATTCTTACCTGGGCAAAGGAAATTGTTTTGTGATGAAATTCATTTAATAACATCCTAAGTCCCACCCTGGCTAGAAAAGGGTGGTAACCTGTAGATAACCGTCCCAATTACCCTGAGGTGAAAAAAGTGGATGTTAATATATAATAAAAATAATAATTAAAAAAAAATTAGTTTCAAGTAGTGATCAATGCAATACTATAAATAAAAGATATTATTTTGGAATTAGAGGGAATAATAGAGGTTTTAGAAAGGATCAGAAGTTTAAATCAATTGATTTTATACGATTTATTCAACGTAACCTGGATTTCACCTTTAAGGCAATTTTAAAAATATTAACAGGTAAAAACCATTCATTTTTAATTCCAGATTATTTAACATTTTAAAGGTTTAATTTTTAAAAAAAAAATTTACTTTGGTATCTTTTGTCAATAATTGCTTTTTAAATATTTTTAGTTTTTGCTACTAAAAAAAACGTCTCAAAAAATTTAATCTTAACAAAGCATCACATAGAAATAAAATGTAATATTTAACCTAATACATTTTCTCTATAATCTCCTAACTCTTGTGAACATTTTGATGAAAAAGTTATGGCTCAATGGTAAATATTATAGATGTTATGCATTTTTCAATAAAACAATGTCTTTGAAAGTCATAGTCTAGAACAAGCCACTTCAAATCTATTATGCTAAATTTAAAAAATCAATAACTTTTAAACCATTAAATAGTTTGTTTTTTTAAAAGTTGGCATAGGTTATATAGATGGCCATATAAACAAATAATTATTTCAGCAAAATCCAAGGTCATGATGAAATGATCTGGAAGAAGTGGCATGGAATGCCCCATCAATGACTCTGTATACTCATACTAGCTAATAGTCTATCATTAGTCAGCTGATGCAGGCTGCAGGCTACTGAGGGATGGCTATCTAACAACTCTGGCCTTGAATAGAATTTTCTCCACTCATCCCTTTACTGGTCTGATTGGTATTTTCCTCATGAGGCCTTTATTGCTGGATAGTTTGATGGAGGAGGCAATGGGAAACCACTGCATGTCCTTATGACCCTCTTATTCCCGTGAAAATTAGGTTTACTTGTTCACGGGATCAAGTACCAGGTATTGCCTGTACATAATACAATTTAGTAGGAGTAGAAGGAAATCATGTGGTGCCCACATCAGATTTTGTTTTATAGATTTGAAGGTAGTGGGCTTTGGTCTTGGAAATATATTACCAGCACGTTCACGGGCATCAGCAACGGCAGCCTTCACCTTCAGATCTATCCTCTCCAATGTGTGCATCTTCTCTTCTCGCAGTTTGATTATGTTCGCTTCAGCAGAGCTACAACGGAAGGGCTGTTTTTATCAAAACAAAAAAAAAAATTGCACGCATGCTCACATTTAAAAACACAAATGTAAATGAAGATAATTACGCAATTCGATTAGCAATCATGTTTATTTCTTTTTGAAGATTGTTCCTCTCGACCAGCTGCCTGGCGAGGTTTACAATGGCTATTTTTATTCGCATTTCTGAAACAAAAAACAAAATGGAAATCACTCAGGCTATATGAGGCAGCTCTATCATAATGTATATGACATGAAACACAATATATATGAAATTAAACAGAATGTATATGAAATGAAATGAAACAGAATGTGAATGAAATGTATATATATATATATATATATATATATATATTTGAACTCCAAGTAATTCATATGAAATGAAATATAAAGTATGGGTCATTCCATGTCAAATCAACCACAAAAAAATGATTTTGACAACCAGCATTTCAGATTTTGTTGAAACTTATTTCAGGTGTTCTATTCATTGTTATGGGAAACAATGCCAAATATTTTTGGTATATCTTTAACGGTTTGAATTTTATGGCCTTTTAAAGTTTTGAGATTTACGTGTTGTTTATCGATAGGGAACAGTAAAATTAATTTGTTTTAAATTCAAAAATAATTTATACCTTTCTTATTTATGAACCGATTTTGATGAATTTTTTTGTGTTTTCAAAAATATATTTAAAAAAATATAAAGGTACCAAGTAAGTATTTGTAACCAGAAAAAAATTACAAAGTGTCAATTTGAGTTTTTCTGAATGCAAATACATAGTTTCAGAAACCTTTTTTTGTTTTAGTTCTCAGACATGAAAATGAAATATAATGTATATGAAATGAAATGTAATATATATGAAATGGAATATATAGTATTCAAATGAAATGTAATGTATAATAAATGAAATGTAATGTATTTGATATAAAATGAAATGCATTGTATGAAATGTAATGTATATGAAATGAAATGTAATGTATATGAAATGAAATGTAATGTATATGAAATGAAATGTAATGTATATGAAATGAAATGTAATGTATATGAAATAAAATGAAATGTAATGTATATGAAATGAAATGAAATGTAATGTATATGAAATGAAATGTAATGTATTGAAATTAAATGAAATGTAATGTATTGAAATGTAATGTTATAACTTCCATTATATGTTAACATAACATAATAGCATAGGTCAACTATTTTTGTTTCCTATAAAAAAATTACTAATATTAATAATTTTATCAATTAATTAATTTTGTATCATTTGTGTAATACACGTGTATATACATTTGTGTGTATATACATATATATAAATGTATTTACACGTGTATTACATAAATTTTTAGAAACCTCACTTTTCAATTGTTTGTACCTTTAATAGCTTTCAAATGCCTATTAGCCACTTAGTTTCCTTATTAAATAAGCAATCGCAAAGTAGACTAACTTATGAACACTTGTAGACTAACTTATAAACACTTGTTTTTTAAAAAAAATAAAAATGTTAACTTTCTCCTGGAATATATTACACTAATTAAAGCTGTTCTAGGTGAACATTGATAAAAAAATGTTACGATTATTACATACTTTAAAAATGACTCCCCAAATGTAAAATAATTGGTAAAACTTTAAGAAATCATACTAACCTCCAATCTTATGAAACTGAACAAGCTTCTTCTTGCTAGAAGAGTATTCTGATTTTAGGATATTCAATTGAATTTTCCCAAGCTCTGTGGAAACTTTCAGTTCATGATTTTTCTGGATCCAAGGTAAGCTCTTGTAAACACCCTAGGAGAGACGCATACAATGAATTATCAATTAATCAGCATTCACATTCATTTTATGGATTTCAGAAAAATCCATCATGCTCCTGATGTCAAATTATAGATAACTGGAAATTTTACTAAACCAATAGGAAAGAGAAAATCGGAACATTCAACAAAAAGTCCATCACACAGGGGCTGTTTAAATTAAGCAGATATCGATATCCCTCCCAGATTGTTCTTAATCACACATAGTAAACCTAGAGTGGCAAACTCATTAAATGAAGTCCAACCCTGACTAGGAAATGATGGTGAACTGTTGATAACCCTTCCCAAATAGCTGTAGTAGCACAAAGTGGACATTAATAAATAACAGGGGGCTCAGGTTAGCCATGTGAGTTAAAGCGTTGCCTTTAATTTCATATGGTAATCCTAGAATGGCGAGTTAGATTCTTGCCAGGGCAAAGGAAATTATTTAGTGACGAAATTTATTAAATAACATTCTAGGTCCCACCCTGGCTAGAAAAGGGTGGTAACTTGTAGATAACCCGTCCCAATTAGCCTGAGTTGCAAAAAGTGGACATTAATAAATAAAAATAATAATAATAAATAACAAATAAAATAAACAAAATGTTTTGCTAAAGTTCATTTAAAATTATTTCATTTGAAAAGTAATACACTATATCTCTGGTGCTATATATTGTATCGAAAAATGCCATAGAACATAGAGGAAGATCTTTTCATGTTAAATGGAAATAAACAAATGTTTTGTTCCTTTAATAGGTATGAAGTAATTTCGTAATTTTTTTTATTTCCACTATCCCCCCTCCTACTTTGTCGATTTTGATCCAAAGGGGAGGTGCACAGCTAAATGGTACAACAGTCCTAATATGAAATTTCTACTTTCTAAAGCCCTTTCTTACATATATGTATTAGTATAATTATAATATATTTTTGTTATTAAGACACTTTTTAACTTGAATGTCAAATGATTAACAATAATTGATATTTTAAATACTATCCGAGTTTCATTTCCAGTGCATGAATGGATGTCCCTTCCTATTGGCAGCCGTCGAACAGCTTACGACAGGCATTATTTCCGAGTAAAAAATTTAAAAATCGAAGAAATTTGTTATGATACATTTTAAGTATTGCATTAGGGTTAAATTTAAACAAAAAAAATTGTCAGCCATGGGGAATGATCTTACCTCATACGGCTTAGCCGTCAACGTGTTAAGGGAAATCAGCTATTGAGGTTGCACTCATGACACAATTTTCAAAAAAAATTTATCGCAAATTAAATTTACTATAAATATTGTTATATACATTTATTCTCTATCTTGAATATTAACCGAGGTATTTGATTTTTTCAGTTTTCAGTCTTTAGTAAACCCCCACTTCTACCCGTGATACACAAACAATACTCTCTTATATAACAAACCACATTATTCGAAGCTTAAATACCATATATTGTTATCCAGAGACCTTTAATATACGAGATAGATTCAAATATGTTCTTATGATCCTCTCCCCCCACTCCACTCATGTCTTCTTGGAATAGTTAAATTTGATTGATTGAGATAAAAATTCTTCTGATTCATTATAAACTACAGTACTAGGTATAGTACATAGCTTTCAATAAAATGAGTATGTTATATTCTGATATGTTCAGTTATTGTTGTTCTTTCCACTAAGCCGTTGGCAGACCTGCACAATACAAATATAGTAGAAATTTTCTGTTCATGTACTGAGTGCTCGTATCACTTTTTGGTTAGTGTCTTCATCCATATACCATCTCTGTATAGTGATACAAAAAAATTTCTGAGGATTTTGTGTTCCATTTTTTCTGTCCAGGCTCCAATTGTCATCGTCCTAAAAGTGTACAGTGCTTCTTTTAGTAGTACAATATTGTATTGAAATATTTTTGTATTGAAGTGTATCCATATAAGTTATTATTAGCTCTCTGAAGTTTTTCAATAATTTTGATGAAAAGGGGTGTTGAGAAAACCCCAAGAATATTATTCAGAAATAGTTATTAATTAAAAATTAGTAATGCTGCAAAAATTATTTTTAACTTCTTCTTATTTATTTATTTATTAACGTCCACTTTATGCAAATATGGCTTATAAGGATAGGTTATCTACAACCCTTTTCTAGCCAGGGTGGGACTATGGGTTCTTTTTTAATTGAAAGAGAAAAATCTAGCTAGAAGATACATTTGTAATGAAATTGACATTGCATTACATAAGCCCATTATAAATGAATATATATTTTATATTCTGAGTATTCCCAGCACAGAGCACATTAAGATTATTATGTATAAATGCTTAAATGTATTGCTTTTATCTTTAAATAAGAATTATATCCAATTTGGAGATAAGTCACCATGTGCTCTAACATTTTCATAGATAATGCCGATGGATTTTGATAATAACATTCACAGCTCCTAACATCGGCACATTAAGTAATAATATGGATGAATTTCGATAATTAATTCACGTTAAATGCACTTTTTGAGCGTATTTCGATCGGCAGTTCAAAGTTCACTCCCGGATTAGCCCTATATAAGGAGCCCCTCACGACGGATTAAAATCAGTCATATTCGGCATCCTCTGGAGGGGAGACCCTTGTTGACAAGCCACCGCTAATCCTTCAGCTTGTTCCGGCCTGCTAGCCTGTTCTACCTCTCCCGGCTAAGTCAGCACTTCTATTAAACAGCTAAGTGTTTCAATTGTAATATAATCTAAGTATAATTAAGTGTCCCCCATTATATTTTCAAAGGTCACTCTTCATTTTAATTATTAATATTATTGGAGAATAATTTAATTATAAATAAATTTATATATTTGAATTTTGACTTAAGTCGATTGTTGGTGGCCCTTCCTAAATTCTTGTTAGTGGTTAGGTTGTGGGATTTTTCATATATTACAGCTTCCACTGCTTATCACCACAGCCAGATCGCAACACATTCTTGTATAAAGGTAGTACTATAGTAATTTTTGAAAAACTTACTCTATAAGACTGGAAAAGGTTTGAATATTTGTTGATAATTTTGTCCCGTGTACTTTTAATTTCAGCTCTTTTAGCTTGTGTTATTCTCAGTTCATGTTTCATAGACATCACTAAACCTTCAGTAATGTCTCTTGAATTTCTAAGCCTAAAACAAAGCAAAAAATAAGTAATGTATAGCTGAAAATTGTTTCATGTTCCCCATGTTTCTTTCTTAACTTGAACTTGTTTTTCACATAGCAAATTAAAAGAAAAAACGAATATATATACTGTACAAATATTGCTTGTCATAATAATGAATCTTCATAAGTATTTAAAGATTAATCTGAAGAATAGAGAAGGTACCCACCCATTTAACAAAGTCAGCTTCCTAATTTACTCACTACTGATAAATTAGAGATCAGTTGTCCGCTAAGTAGACTTCTTGTTATGGCCCACTTGACAGGAAGGTCAACTTACATCAAACATGATCGTTTGACAAAACATTAATGTAGTGACTTAAATATTCAGAATAAGCGCTGAAGGTGGCCCAAAACATATAGAACATTGTGAGTTCACAGATACCTTAAATACAAAGTTAGCAATCCAGGACTGTCCTAAAAAATTGTCAAATTTGAATTTTGTGTAACATGTTAGCAGCTTTATTTTATGGAATTTGAGCTTAAATACCTAATATTGTTTGCAACACATCTTTCCTAAATGCAAATACGTTGTGTGATAAGGTCATCAATTCATATTTTACATGTGCATAGGATTTTTAGAAATAGAAAATGTATGGTGGGATGAGTTCACAAGTGTGTAATCGCATGTGGTAAATATGCATTCAGTGGTTTATCCAGCCTCCTTGTGGAGGACTTTTAGCAGATACCCCTTAAGGGAAATCAGCTATTGAGGTTGTACTCATGATGCGATTTTCGAAAAATGTCTTCAAATGTCGATCAATCGTACCAAATAGATGATGAAAATATAATATATATATATATATATATATATATATATATATATATATATATATATTAGTCTGTTACCACTCTAGCGGTCGCAATTTTTGTTTTTTTGCTACCAAACCCGATATATAATTGTTTTATGAAAAAAGAAAGATCAAGTTGGTTAATAGCTGAAATCGGACCAGGGGGAGGGGAGGTTTAGAGGAGGAGAATTTTAAAAATTCCAAATATCTCTGTTATTATGAGTCGGATTGAAAAATTCTACAGAATTATTGCAAATGGCCTATAAATGCTGATATATACATTTATTCTCTAACTTCAATATTAGCTGAGATATTTGCATTTTTTTAGTTTTCACCTTCAGTAAAATCCCACTCCCACTCATGTCACATAAACATTACTCTGTTATATAATGAAACACTTTATTTGAAACCTAAATTCCAAATATTGTTCTCATTAGACTTTTACTTTGTAAAATAAATGCAATTACATAGGAAATCTGCTTAGTTAAGGCAGCATCTACGTGTTTAATTTTACTTGAGGTGGAATGAATTTAATAAAAGAGATTAAGGAAATGAGTCAGCTCCAATTCAAATTCCTTTTTAGCAGATTTCCCTTAAGGGAAATCAGCTATTGAGGTCGTACTAATGACACGATTTTCAAAAATTTTCTTCAAATGTCTATTGATGCTACCCAGAAGATGACGAAAATGAGGTCCGTTCAAAATTATATAATAGATATATATATATATGTTAACAGACAAATATATATATATATATATATAATATATATATATAATATTATATATAATGTCTGTTAACGCTTTAGCGGTCGCAATTTTCCTTTGATCGCGTTACCAAACTTGATATTTAACATTTATGTAAAAAGACAGATAAAGTTCGTTAATGGCTGAAATCGTACCAGAGGGAGGGGGGGGGGTTAGAGGGGTGGATTTTCGAAAATTCAAAATATCTCCGTTATTAAGCATCGGATCGAAAAATTGTATATAACTAATCTTATTGAAAATTAAATTTACTATAAATATTGTTATTTACACTTATTCTCTATCTTGAATATTAACTGAGATATTTGCATTTTTATGAAGTCTTTTGTCGGGTGTTGTTCGAGTTAGTTCAGCCTGGTTAGTTTACTTCCGCCATTTTTGTAAGTCTCGGCTCTGACAGAAGCTTCTAACCTAACCTGTCGTTTCTAACCTTGCCTAACCTTCGTTACTTTGTGAGATTTATGCAAATACCTTCTGTTCATCCGCCCCCCTCTTTCTTAGTTCTTGAACTGCTAAAATTTGAGTTATTAAATTATAAATTATTCTCACAATTCAGAAGCCGTTTCAGTAGGGAGTTTATTAAAATTAACTGAAAGATTTTCCATTACCGTTTGTATTTACTTATGGTGGTGTTTGTGTTACCAGTATGCAGATTTCCCTATTGCTAAACTTCACATGGGAAATCTGCTTAGTTTACGCAGCCCCTGCGTGACGGACTTTTTGTAAATTGAAAATGAATTTTTTAATAAATAATTGTACAATCTCATCCAAAAGAATGAGAACCAGACATATTGTGACTCAGGAAGGTAGTTAAATAATTTAAGCTATCTGTGTAACTAAAAATCTAAATTGCATCTGAATGTCTATATAAATTCAGTGAACCAGCTGTGAACTAACTTCTGCTGTTATATACTTAAATTTATCTAATTACCACTTTTAACTTCATGAATGTCTGCACATTAACTAAACAGGTAAAAGTCCATCACGCAGGGGCTGCGTAAACTAAGCAGATTTCCCACGTGAAGGTTTACAATAGAGAAATTTCATGAGAGCCGAGCAATCAAGGAAACGGCCGAACGAGCTTTTGTCGGGAAAGTCACTCTCGTCCATTAGCCGTTGATTTAATAAAAATGCAAATATCTCAGTTAATATTCTAGACAGAGAATAAATGTATATAACAATATTTATAGTACATGTAATTTGCAATAAGATTGATTCTGTACAATATTTCGATCAAACATATAGTAACGGAGATATTTCGAATTTTCGAAATTCTCCCTCTAAACCCAACCTCTAACAGGTCCGACTTCAGCTATTAACGAAATTGATCTTTCGTTTACATAAAACATTTAAATATGGTGTTCGATAACAAAAAAAAAATTGCGACCGCTAGAGCGCTAACAGACATATATAATATATATATATATATATATATATATATATATATATAATTATATATATATATAAATATGTATATAATTTTGAATGGACCTCATTTTCGTCATCTATTAGGTGGGATCGATGGACATTTGAAGAAAAATTTCGTAAATTCCGTCATGAGTACAACCTCAATAGCTGATTTCCCATAAGGAAAATCTGCTAAAATGATATTTGTGTTATGTAATGAAAATGACTGGATGGTTTTGTTCACAGGTGAAACAAATCTTTACATTCTCGTAGGAATATAAAGATTTCAATTTTCACCCATCAATAGTGGGTATTGCAAGTAGTATGTACCGTTTAAGGAGAGTCATACTCACGAGTTAATGTTATTCTTCAATTTGTCTTCCCTTTCCTGCGCAGATTTAATAGATTTTTCCAATCGAGAAATTTTTTCCTTGTATTCTGCAATGTTGCTCTCTAACTTAGCCCTTTCGGAAGTTTTCCCTGAAAAATATAAATGACAGAATGAAAGAATCAAAGAGCTGCAGGGTTCTAAATTGTAACGAGAATGAACATACTATGTATCTTTGATTGAAGGCATTTCATTTCACAGTCGAGCTTATAGCTGGACATCATTAGCCCCATGTACGGCTGCATGCTGATTTCCGTCCCAGCCATTTTCTACTCCTGGAGAAAAAAATAAAGACAGATTACACTTCTTTCATTTCATTAATGTCATGATCTAAAGGCTACACCTTGCAGTTACAAATGTGTTCTTTAGAAGCTGCTCTTTTCATATTACTATCCATAAGATGTAGGCATCTTCAAAATAGGATATCCTAGGCCTACCTCTTCCCCTAAGCCCAAGCACCTTACCTTCAAATATACACTCAACCGCAAAAAAAACCGGGCACTTCATTTTTGTCGTATTAAAAGCTAATTTTCAGCAATTTTCTTTATGTGTGTATTCTAGTTATTACAGAGAATTTAGAGTCTAAGTCCATTGAACTAATCCCTTCAGGATTAGTAAACACTTAGATAAAACTCAGATTAGATTTAGTTGTCGTCAAGTTGATCTATTCTAAACTGTAAGTAGTTTTTCGCACATTTAAACATCTTTAATTATTAACCAAGCATTTTCTTTAATTAATGTTTTATTTTTATTTCGGTCCAGAATAATGGGTCTGTCAAACTTAGATGGAAGGCCGGAGCTTACGTTACATTGCCGAAACGCTTGGGTAGCAAAGTCTACCATTCACTGTAATAAAAATGAAGAATAATTTTTTTTTTTTTTAAAATGTGTTAATTTACCTTTTTTCTTTCTTTTTTTTTAATTTGTATTTTTTTGTAAATAATCAATAAAACTTATTCACTTTTGGCAGATTTTGTTTAAATAACCTATAGATTAACCAATTATTTTAATTAAAAAGATTAATATACATATATATTAAGTATTTAACAAAATTATAAGACTAAATCTAAGTGTCCGGTTTTTTTTGCGGTTGAGTATATTTGTGATGATGTCATGTGCAAAATGTTTCTCTCTTTTAACAGATTAAATATCTCTTAAATATCTCTTAAGGTGAATCAACTATTGAGGTCATACTTATGATGCAATTTTCAAAATTTTTCTTCAAATGTCCACCAATCCTATCAAGAAGATGACTAAAATGAGGTCCGTTCAAAATTGTATATATATATATGTATTCGTCTGTTACCGCTCTAGCGGTCGCAATTTTTGTTTGATCATTACCAAACTCGAAATGTAATCGTTTTATGTTAAAAGTAAGATCAAGTGTACTATAAATGTTGTTCTATCCATATTTTCCTTATAACAAGTATTGACAGAGATGTTTGCATTTTGTAGTTTTCCACTTTCAGTAAACCTCCACTCCTACTCGTGTCATATTAATAATAAGCTGTTATATTACGAACCACTTCATTACAAGGTTAAATACCAAATATTGTTTTAAACAAACTTTTATTATACAAAATAAATGCAAATACATTTTGTTGACCCACCCACTCCCCTTCTTTTGTTCTTGGATTACTAAAATCTGAGTTATTGAGATAAAAATTATTATGATTATGAAATTACTGCAATAGATATAGTAAATAGTTTTCAATAAAATTAATATGTTATATTCAGAAAGATGTCATTATTTTTTCTTCTTTCCGGTCTAGAATAATTCGATCTATTCAGCACTACGAAGTTGGCTGACCTGTATGTTTACAATTCAGACACTTTCTGTTGTAGACTTTAATTTCTTACTTGTCTGAAAGATTTATAATTACACTTTGTCTTTTTTCGCTTAACATTCACAGTGGTGTTACCAGTATGTAGATTTATCTGTTGTAAACCTTCCCGTGGGAAATCTGCTCAGTATATACAGCCCCTGCATGACGGACTTTTTTCCATGGCCTTGATAAGAATTTTGCACTTGCTTATCTCATTTAAAACTTCCACGTTGATTTTATTTTTTTTTTGTCGAACTTGTTCTAGTGGTTAGGGGTGATTATACACCAGATTCACTGCTTCTATTATATTCTATTTATCTATTATATTTCCTTTTATGGAGAGTCCAACTTTTGCTACAGACAAAAAAACTTAACAAACTTTTTTTTGGTATCCATTTTTATATCTATATATATAAAAGTCCGTCACGCAGGGGCTGCGTAAACTAAGCAGATTTCCCACGTGAAGTTTTACAATAGAGAAATTTCAGAATAGAGAGTCAAACAGTTATGGAAACTCACGACTAGACCCGAAGTTAGCCGATCACATGTCAGAAGCTGAAAACAGAAAAATGCAAATATCTCGGTTAATATTCAAGATAGAGAATAAATGTATATACCAATATTTATAGTAAATTTAATTTGCATTAAGATTGATTCTGTACAATTTTTTGATCGGACGTATAGTAACGGAGATATTTCGAATTTTCGAAAATCCTCCCCTCTAAACCCCCCCCCACTGGTCCGATTTCAGCCGTTAATGAACTTGATCTTTATTTTTGCATAAAACGATTAAATATCGAGTTTGGTAACGATCAAACGAAAATTGCGACCGCTAGAGCGTTAACAGACAAATATATATATATATATATATATATATATATATATATATATATATATATATATAATTTTGAACGGACCTCATTTTCGGTCATCTCCTGGGTAGGATTGATGGGGGACATTTGAAGAAATTTTTCGAAACTCTCTTCAAGAGTACGACCTCAATAGCTGATTTCCCTTAAGGGGGGAAAATCTGTGCTAAAAAGAAAGTCGTGTTTGTAGTTACACTATTTTATAAACTCAAGAACAGCTTTACCGATTATGGCTGGAAAATTGGTGAGGAGGTAGCCTTTAGAGCCAGGAGAACGGACATAGGCTATATTAATTTTCTCTGAAACGAACAGGATGTAGGGGTTTATAAGGGAGGCCCATGAAATTAAAAAAATAGTGATATTTTGTTTCCTATTGGTTTTTTTGGCAAATATGCACATAACAAAAGTTGTTTATTTTGTTATTTAGAGTAACTTTTGTTATATACACTTTCATTGTATACCGAAGTGTAAATGCATTATACGCTAAAACCTATAGTGGAAGTGAACAATTTTATTTGGCACAAAAGACTCAACCGAACTAAATAAAACTAGGTATTTGTATTAGCACTAACGCCTTTATTATAATAAGCCATACCAAAATTTCTAGGGACGGGCAGGAATGGGGGTTGTAAGGGAGGCCTGAATTTAAAAATAGCGATATTTCATTTCCTATTGGTTGTTCGGCAAATATGAACCTGACAAAAGTTTTTTACTTTGTTATTTAGAGTAACTTTTGTTATAAACACGTTTTTTGTATCCGAAATAATAAACTAGATATACGCTAAAACTTTAGCGGAAGCGAACTAAATATTAGAAATTTTATTTGGCCCAAAAGACTCACCAAACTAAATAATACTTGGTTATGTGTTTTAAATTAATGTAATTCATAATCTATGTTAATATTTGACCTGAATAATACTATTGCTATGGCATAATGCACAGGAGACGGAAAATATGACCAATATGGAAGACAGTGAAGTCTTACATAAAAATTTAATTTTATTATTTAAAAATCCACAGCAACGACGGGTATAAACCCTAAACACAGGGACGGGTAAATGTCAAAATATTGAGCAAAGTAAAGCCTAGCCAAAAAAATACCTTCACCATTCAGCTTCAAATGAATTCCCGGGCGAAACCCGAGCTGAGCTAGTGCTTATTATTTAAAATACTCCTTTGCTTTGACAGCCTTGTTTAGCAAGTTCTATTCATCTATCAACTTCAGCTCTGCCGTCATTGTCTTTAGTGATGATCCTCCCTAGCTAACAAAACTCTTTCACTTTTCAAGTTTAATTTTTCCAATCCTAAAATTTATAGGTTATTTAAACAAAATCTGCCAAAAGTGAATAATTTTTATTAATTACTTACAAAAAAATACAAAATAAAAAATAAAAAATAAAATAAATTAACACATTTAAAAAAAAAAAAATATTCTTAATTTTTATTACAGTGAATGGTAGACTTTGCCTTCCATCTAAGTTTGAAAGACCCTGGACCGAAATAAAATTAAAACATTAATTAAAGAAAATGCTTGGTTAATAATTAAAGATGTTTAAATATGCGAAAAACTACTTACAGTTTAGAATAGATCAACTTCATGACAAATAAATCTAATCTGAGTTTTATCTAATTGTTTACTAATCCTGAAGGGATTAGTCCAATGGACTTAGACTCTAAAATCTCTGTAATAACTAGAATACCCACATAAAGAAAATTGCTGAAAATTAGCTTTTAATACGACAAAAATGAAGTGTCCGTTTTTTTTTGCGGTTGAGTGTTTTTATATATATATATATATATATATATATATATATATATATATATATATATATATATATATATATGGCTTTCATTTATTTTTATTTAACGCATCAAAAAACAATCTTCTAGTTTCACTGAAACACTTCTATTTTTCTAAAGCAAATGTTTCCCTCTGGGGAATTTACAGTTTGAAATTATTCTCCTAAGTCAAAATAAATATTTACAGGAAAATTAATAGTTACTACTATCACCCTTATCAAATATGGAAATGTTCAGCAATAGCCAATCATAATTAGATGCTTACACCACCTCCCACCCTATTTAGCCCAGCTAAACATCTCTCACAATATTAGCAGATTTCCCTTAAGGGTGAATTGAGTTCATCAGAGATTCACAAACCAGCTCATAGGAAATCTGATTAGTTTATGCAGCTCCTGTCCGATGGACTTTTAGCTTATTTCGCTTAAGGGAAATCGGCTATTGAGGTAAGTACTCAACAATTTTCAAAAACTTTCATCAAATGTCCATTAATTCTACCAGGGAGACAATGAAAAAATGAAGATCAAGCTTGTTAAAATCGGACCAGTGGCAGAAGTGGTTTAGAGGGGGATTTTCGAAAATTCGAAATATCTCCGTTACTATATGTCCAATCTTATTACAAATTAAATGTACTATAAATATTGTTATATACATTTATTCTCCATCTTGAATATTAACCGAGACATTTGCATTTTTCAGTTTTAAAGCGTCACTTCTACTCATGTCACATGAACAATGCTCAGTTATATAATAAACTATTTTATTCGAAGCTTAAATGCCAAATATTCTTTTCAAGAGACCTTTATTATACGAGATACATGCAAATATCTCATGTTGATCCCCACAGCTGTCTTAAGTTCCTGGACTACTAAAATTTGAGTGATTGAGATAAAAATTATTCTGATTCATTATAAAATACAGTACTACTTTACAGTTTACTTTTATGAAATTTATATGAATTAAAAGAAAATGATAAATAAAGGAGATAGTTACATTACATAGGTTTATTCTGAATTAAATATTGTTTACATTATAGGAGTTATCAGTCTAAAATGTACTTTGATGCTAAAATGCCTATTTTGGTTGATGTTCTAAAGAAAGAAAAAAAAAAACTAAGAAAGGTTTATAAGGATAAAGAAGATAAGTATTTTAGAACTAAACTCAAAAAGAAGAAAAGTATTTTGGGACTATAATACATAATAAAATTATCTAAAACACTGGTAGCAAGTGAATGTTATGATATTTCATATTTAACATAGATTTTATGTTGACAATGAATAATTAATTATTTTATTAGATTATTTGGAGATGGCCAAAAAGGCCGAAACTATAATGAAGTAAATTGGGGTGGAGAGCTGTATACTTGGTTATTTCTTACATGGATTTATCTGACGCCCCCAAAAATAAAAAGACTGGTTTAAATAAGACTAAAACAATTTATTAGAATGCTACATACTATTATACTATTGCTCAAGAAAAGCTCAGTATTAATATACTTTGTAATACTTATTGAATTAAGTATTTCTTTTGTATTATTCGCTTCACAATGTTAAAAACAATATCAGCAAAATAATGTTAAAAGATTCCAATAAAACATGAGATACATATATTTGCTAGAGAGGAGTAGAGGATAGAGATTCTTTTATAAGTGGGAATGAATTTCCATGGGAAAGTAGAGGGCAGTACCCTGACAGTTTCCCACAGAACAATAGATAATTATTCCACTGGCCACTCTTAACACATTATGAAAACCTTGCTGTAAAATCTATCTCCTCATCCTCCTTAAAAGATAGGAGAAGCATTTTTTCATCTTATTATGTGTTTTTATTATATCAAAAAATACTTAAATTTACCTAAAAAGTTCTTCTACAAGACAATGAAAGAATGTTTAAGCAGTTCCAGCAAAGAATTCATACACACAAGAGTTGCATCAGTGTTGCTATTTTTTTAAAACAAGAAAAAAAAATGAAATATGAGTTATAATACTAAATTAAAGCCTCTTCTAATTAGCAAGGAAACAAATGTATTTTAGTGTACACATTTACTTTAAACAACCAATAATTGTTATACTGCATGCAATGTCTCACAATAAATTATTTTGTGCAATATCACAAAAAAGGGGGGGGGGTGTCATGGTCACCTAAAAACTGATTTTCAGCACCAAAAATGGAACTTTATGTATTTCAGTAAAATATTAGAAATACAAATACAGTCCCTTGGTTATCTCTTGATTATAAAAAGTCCGCCACGCAGGGGCTGTGTTGATTAAGCAGATTTCCCAAGTGTGTCAAGTATTTGCATTTATCTCAAAATGTAAAAGTTCAATGAGAACAAAATTTGGATTTAGGCTTCAAATAAGTGCTTCAGCGTATTAGCAGAAGCCCCTTGTGGGAAATCAGCTATTGAGGTCGTACTCATGGACGGAATTTTCGAAATTGTTCCTCAAATGTACATCGATCCTACCTCCTAGTAGATGGACGAAAATGAGGTTCCGTTCAAAACTGTATATATAATATACAGTTGTCATATACATCTTTTTATCTTATCTTGAATATTAACCGAGATATTTGAATTTTTATTAAATCGGGGCGCTTAACGGACGACAGTTACTTTCCCGCCAAAAGCTAGTTCGGCCGTTTCCTTCACTCTCGTGAAATTTCTCTATTGTAAAACTTCACGTGGGAAATCTGCTTAGTTAGTATTAAATTACGCAGCCCCTGCGTGACGGACTTTTTGTTTGACCGTTACCAAACTCGATATTTAAACGTTTTATTTAAAATTGATGATCAAATGCTTTAACGGCTAAATTCGGGCCAGTGGGAGAGGGGGAGAATTTCGAAATATCTCCGTTACTATGCGTCGAATCAAAAGATTGTATTGTATTACAATTGTGATGTTCTATAAATGTTGTTATATACATGTTTTCTCTGAATTTAATACTAACCCTAGACATTTGCATATTTTAGTTTTCAGCTTTCAGTAAACCCCCACGTCTGCTCATGTCATATAAACAAAACCCCGTCACGCAGGGGCTGCGCAAACTAAGCAGATTTCCCACGTGAAGTTATACAATAGGAAAATCTCCATACGAGAGCCGAACAGTTGCGGCAAAGGTCCGAACTAGCTTTTGGCGGGAAACAGTCATCCCTTATCGGCCCAAATTTAATAAAAATGCAAATATCTCGGTTAATATTCAAGATAGAAAATAAAACGTATAGAACAATATTTATAGTAATTTAATTTTTCAATAAGATTGGTTCTCGTTGATTATTTCGATCCGACGTATAGTAACGGAGATATTTCGAATTTTCAAAAATCCTCCCCTCTAAACCCCCCCTCCCACTGGTCCGATTTCAGCCGTTAACTATCATGATCTTCCTTGTTACATAAAACGATTAAATACCGAGTTTGGTGACGATTAAACCAAAATTGCGACCGCTGGAGTGTTAACAGACATATATATATATTTCGAAAATTCAAAATATCTCCGTTAATATGCATCGGATCGAATAATTGTATAGAACCAATCTTATTGCAAATTAAATTTTCTAATAAATGTTGTTTTAATATAATGTACTCTGTATCTTGAATATTAACCGAGATATTTGCATTTTTATGAAGTTTGTGGTTGGGTATAGTTCGGTTGAGGTCGGCCGTTATCGTAACTAACGGCTCAGGTGGAAGCTTCTTCTAACGTTACCTACCCTTCTTCTTCTTTGGGGCTCAGGTTAGGCATGCGAGTTAAAGCGTTGACCTTTATCTCACATGGCAAACCTAGAGTGGCGAGTTCGATTCTTGCCTGGCAAAGGAAATTATTTAGTGACAAAATTCATTAAATGACATCCTAAAATCCCACCCTGGCTAGAAAAGGGTGGTAACCTGTAGGTAACCCGTCCCAATTAGCCTTAGTATCAAAAAGTGGACGTTAATAAATAATAATAATAATAATAATCTTACATGTCGTTTCTAACTTTACCTTATCTTCGTTACTTTGTGAAATTTATGTAAATACGTTCTGTTCCTCCGCCCCCCCCCCGTCTTTTGTTCTTGGACTACTAAAATTTGCGTTATTCAAAGATGAATTATGCTTACACTGCAGTAGCCGTGGAAGTTGGGAGTTTATTAAAAATTTCAACTGAAGAATGATTCTCATTACCGTTTGTATTTAATCAGGGTGGTGTTTTTATTGTTGTGTTGCCAGTATAAAGATTTCTCTATTGCTAAACTTCACATGGGAAATCTGCTTAGTTTACGCAGCCCCTGCGTGACGGACGTTTTTAAATTTTTAGCGTCTATTCTGAGATACATAAAGTAGTTAGATTATTTCTTGGCTGATTACAAGGCCGGTAGGAAGTTGGTAAATGAGAAAGGAGAGGATGGGCAGTAGTGATTTGATTGATTGATAGCAGTTACGGAGGTTACACCTCAGCTGGCAGCCAACAGCCGTCTAGATACTACAGCTAGCCTCAGTAATTTATCACATCTGGATTACACTACTGTAGCTCAGAGCCTTTAACACATATTAGCACATTTCCCTTAAGGAAAATCTGCTACAGAGGTCGTACTCATGTCAAATATTTCCGCACATGTCCATCAATCCTACCCAGGAGATGACGAAAAAGTCCGTCACGCAGGGGCTGCGTAAACTAAGCAGATTTCCCACGTGAAGTTTTATAATAGAGAAATTTCCGAATAGAGAGTCAAACTGTTACGGGAAGGCCCCGAACTAGCTCTTGACGGAAACTCACGACTAGACCCGAAGTTAGCCGAACTCATCTCAGCTGAAAACAGAAAAATGCAAATATCTCGGTTAATATCCCGGTCTTGAGGGAAATCAGCTATTTCGTTATCCCCTGGGTAGAATCGATGGACATTTGAGGAAATTTGTCAAAAATTGCATCATGAGTACCACCTCAATAGCTGATTTCCCTTAAGGGAAATCTGCTAAATTTCAGTGATTGCGATAAAAATTACTACTACAGTAAATTGCAGTACTTGATATAGTAAATAGTTTGCTTTAAAGTTAATATGCTGTATTCAGATATATTTCAGTAATTGTTTTTCTTTCCGGTGAAGAATAAGTCTGTCTATCTGTTCAGTTCAGAGAGGTCGGCAGATTTACTGAAAGATTTCCCATTACCTTTTAGCAGATTTCCCTTTAGGGAAATCAGCTATTGAGGTCGTACTCAGGATGCGAGGTTCGAAAAATTTCTTCAAATGTCCATCGATCCTCCCTCGGAGGTGACGACAATGAGGTCCGTTCAAAATTATATATCTATATATTTGTCTGTTAACGCTCTAGCGGTCGCAATTCGTGTTTGATATCGGAATTTAATCGATTTATGTAAAAAGGAAGATCAAGTTCGTTAATGGCTGAAATCGGACCAGTGGGAGGGGGGGTTTAGATGGGGGATTTTTGAAAATTCAAAATATCTCCGTTATTATGCGTCGGATCGAAAAATTGTATAGAATAAATCTTATTGAAAATTAAATTTACTATAAATATTGTTATATACATTTATTCTCTATATTGAATATTAACCGAGATATTTTCATTTGTATTCTGCGTGTGGTCACTAGTAGGCTATGTTCGGACTTTCTGCCGAGAGCTCTGGTGGCCGTTTCCATAACTATTCGTCCCTCGTGAATAGGTTTAGAGGTTAGGTCAACTGTTTTTTGGGGCTAGAAACTACTGGGTTATTACGCCCTAAATAATGTTTTAGGTTTAGAGGTTTCTTACTACTACAGCTGTTATTAGGCAGATTTCCCTATTGTAAAACGAAGCCCCTGCGTGGCGGACTTTTGTATATATTCACGGTGGTAAATGTTACCTGAATGCAGATTTCTCTATTGTACTACTTCTCGTGGGAAATGTGCTTAGTTTACGCGGCCCCTGCGTGATGGACTTTTTTTAGCAGATTTCCCATAAGGGAAATCAGCTATTGAGGTTGTACTCAATACGCGATTTTCGAAACTTTTCTTCAAATGTCCATCGATCTTACCCAGAAGATGACGAAAATGAGGTCCGATGTATATACATATTGTTACGTTTTTATTACCAAAACCAGTAATAAACGTTTTTAATAAGAGTTCTTTTTGATTATAAAATTAAACACTCACAAGTTTCATAGTTTTCATCACTGCACAATTTATTTCACAATGCACAATAAACTTGGTAATTATTCTTAATTACTACTCACAGTATACACTGATAGCGTCACTGTTCTTCAGATTACACAGTCTAATAGTTCACTCACGGTCACTGAGATTCACAACAAGACGGCACTGCACTGTCCTTTACTTCGCGGCACAGTACTGTCTTTTACTTCGCGGCACTTCACTGCCCTTTACTTCGCGGCACTGCACTGTCTTAAACACGGCACTAAACTGTTACTTACAGTCACGGCACAACACTGTTCTTCCTATAAAAACACTTTTCCGCACTGCATTAAGTCGCACTGTAGCACTGATGTGAACATCAAGACAGGTGAGAATAAAACTGACTCGTTCGCGGAATATAGCTTGTCGGCATACATCAAAGGGGAATTGTCTGGACTCTTCGACGTCTGGCTGGAAGGTACTGGTAGGACCTAGGACATTCTGTCGGCTTCTTTGATCTACGTCACACTTTCCAAACACGCGACTCTCTCTATCTGAATGATTATTCATCTATTTAATTTTCGCAACAATATATGTTTCTCTTACCGCTCTAGCGGTCGCAATTATTGACTTATCGTTTCCAAACTTGATATATAATCGTTTTATACAAAAAAAAAGATCAAGTTCGTTAATGGCTAAAATCGGACAAGGGGGAGGGGGGGGGTTTAGAGGGGGAGAATTTCAAAAATTCTTAATATGTCCGTTATTATGCGTCAGATCGAAAAAATTGTATAGAGTCAATCTTATTGCAAATGTAATGTTCTATAAACGTTGTTATGTACATTTTTTTCACTATCTTGATTATTTACTGAGATATGTGCATTTTTTAGTTTTCGGTCTTCAGTAAAGCCCCACTCCTACTCATCTCATATTTTCAATATTCTATTATGTTATGAAGCACTTTATTTGAAGCTTAAATACTAAATATTATTCTCATTGAACGTTTACGTTTTGAGGTAAATGCAAATACGTGGCTCACTTGGGAAATCTGCTTAGTTAACGCAGCCCCTGCGCGACGGACTTTCTGTTGTAAGGCTGTGATTTTCGAAAAATTACATCGAATATCCGTCGATTCTTCATTGCACACGCACAAGACAAGAGATGGTTGTATCTGTGATTAACTCCACACACACACACACACACACACACACACACACACACACACACACACACACACACATACACACACACACACACACACACCCGTGGATAATCATCAGTATATTGCAATATCATCACAGTCCTTCCTTCATTACGTAAAGGGGCGCTAGCATCTTCAGCACGTGTCATTATTGCATATCTACCAGTTTCCCTAAGCCCCCGAAGATGGAATATCTCAGTAATGTTCTGTTGGGAAATGGCAGGAAATATTCACGATGTCCAGCCATTACTAATCCCATTACTAAAATCATACGTAAGCATTTTACCGGCAGACTTACCATTTTAGTAATTGCGGGCCATAATGATGAGTACTATGTTACGAAAACTTTAAACCAACTGATAATGCTGTTGAGAGATCTCAGTGTTGATATATAGAAATAAAATTCCGTCACGCAGGGGCAGCGTTAACTAAGCAGAATTCCCACGCTCTGGCATAGCATTCTTGTGACATCATCTCACCACATATTAGCAGATTTCTCTTAAGGGAAATGCTAATGAGGTCGTACTCATGACGCGATTTTCGAAAATTTTCTTCAAATGTCCATCGATCCCACCTAGGATATGATGAAAATGAGGAGAGTGAGTTTCCCGCCAAAAGCTAGTTCTGCCGTTTCCGTAACTGCTCGGCTCTCGTATGGAGATTTCTCTATTGTATAACTTCACGAGGGAAATCTGCTTACTTTGCACAGCCCCTGCGTGACGGAATTTTCTTTATTTCGACGGTGAACCATTATGAATTCAACTGAATTGTCACATATTGCCAGACCGGCATTAACGACTACAGTTATTGTACATGTGTCCTGTAACATGTACAATAACTAATTTCTGCTACGTTATTAAAATAGCGTAAATATTTGTCCATAAGTTAATCCAATCTTTATATTTACACGGGATAACATTTATGTATGCATCTGTCAACGACGAGTAATGCGGGTAGCAGATATATAAATCCTCCTCGCTCAGTTACTCAGCACTGCTCCGGAATCATCCAGACAGCATAATGAGTGTGAATGTTCTTCACTGCAAGGCTACAAACTGCCCAATCTATTTGCATTTCCTGTCTCTGTAATTACCTTAATGTTTTGCCTTGGTAGCTCTCTGGGAACTACCGACAATCTTCTGTAATATTATAATGTCTGCAAGTATAAAGGTTGACCTCCTGGAAATCTGCTAATAAAGACAGACTCGGTATTTAATCGTTTAAAAGAAAGATCAAGTTCGTTATACAGGAATTATATATAAAGGATGTCCAAACTGCCCGTGCCACCCCCTTATAATCTCCAATGTGTTAATAAATGGCTGAGATTTTCTGTGGCAGAATTGTGACCCCTGAAGAATCTTTTCAGTCCATATTTAAAACCTCATAACCTTCTCGAGTACTTCTCCAGCGACCATTACCCTTATTATTAAAAAAATATTCATTTTATGTTCTATGTATACACTTTATCACACATACACGATAGTACATTGAATGCTCAGTAATGTAGTGCTTAATAAGATATTGGAACAATAATGTTAATGACAAACATTGCTCACATCTCCAGAACGTTCAAACCCCTTCAGCATTGTTTTAAATTAGTTATTTCTGAAAAGAAAAAAAAAAATGAAAAAAAAAAAAAAAAGAAAAACTGGCTGTAATCGGACAAATGGGAGGGGGTTTAAAGGATTTTGAAAATTTGAAATATCTCCTTTACTATACGCCGGATTGAAATATTGTAAAGAATAAATTTTATTGCAAATTAAATGTACTATAATTATTATCCTATGCATTTATTCTCTATCTTAAATATTAACCGAGATATTTGAATTTTTCAGTTTTCAGCCTTCAGCAAACCCCCACTTCTACTCCTGTTACATAAACAATACTCTGTTATATAATAAACCACATTATTCGAAGCTTAAATACCAAATATGTTACTCAAGAGGCCTTTATTATACGAGATACATGCAAATATGTCCTGGTGTCGCCCCTCCCCCTTTTTAAGGTCTTGGATTACTAAAATTTGATTAATTGAAAAAAAAAAACAATTATTCTGACTCATTATAATTCAAATATCTCTGTCAGAAGTTTCCACACCTTTCAGAAGCTAAACTGAAAGAAGGCGTCTTTACAGGGCATGATATTAGAAAAATGATGTTTGACGTTAACTTTGAATCCACAATGACCTCAAATGAAAAAGAAGCATGGGTTTCATTCAAGCAAGTTTGTCACCAAGTTTTTGGGAAATAAAAAAGACCCAGAATATAAGGCTATTGTTGCGAACATGTTAAAAAAATTTGAACAGTTCGGATGTTTGATGAGCCTGAAAGTTCACTTCTTGACACAGCCGACCTCGATTACTTCCCGGGGAGAATTTAGGAGATGTTAGTGAGTGAGCAAGGTGAGCGTTTCAACCAGGACGATAAAGAGATGGTAAAAACGTTACCAGTGCCGTCTGGAATACCAACATGATGGGGGATTACTGTTGGTCACTTCACCGGGAAGTTCAGCAAGCTAAATTCATCGCAGGAAAAGCTACACAAGATGCTTCAAGGAAAAAAAGGTGGGGAAAGGAAAAATAAAGCAATTCCAGTTGACAAGTGAACTCTAGTATCATCACATAAAAATTACTATTCCAAGTATTTTACTGTTAAATACAAACCATTTTTACAAATTCTACAGTGTTTCATTGATTTGTTCCCTATATACTGTAAATTGGTAATTAGACTATATAAAAAAATACATTTTGCTTGGAAACTAAGGGTGATACATAAAAACTACTAGCAGATTTGGATTCAGAACCATAAAAATCTATCAAGAGTCAGCTATTAAAATTAAAAAAGTTTTCAAAAAGGTTTTCTTTTGTTGGCCTGTGTTATTAATTAATAAAATTAATATGTTATATTCTGATATATTTCAGTAATTGTTTTTCTTTCCGGTGTGAGGCTGGCCGATTTGTTTGTTTACATTTCAAACGCTTCCTTTCGGCAGGTTACTGAAATTGACCGAAGCATTTCTTAGTTCCGTTTGTATTTATTCACGGTGTTGTTGTGTTAGCAGTATGTGGATTGATCGATTTCTAAACTTCACGTGAGAAATCTGCTTAGTTTACGCAGACCCTGCGTGACGGACTTTTTGAAGTTAACTCAATATTACTAAAAGTCTGTCATGCAGACGTAGCGTAAATAAAGAAGAAATGTCGCCCACTATCCTCAAATATCCCCCATTAAAATAATATCGTTTCGGTGCTCAGGTTAGCCATGTGAGTTAAAGCGTTGAGCTTAATTTCGCATGGTAAATCTAGAGGGATGGGTTTCCCGCCTGGGCAATAGGAATTTATTTAGTGGCGGAACTCATCAAATAAAATCTTTAGTCCCACCCTGGCTGGAAAAGGGTGGTAACCTGTAGATACCCCTTCCCAATTAGTTGCAAAAAGTGGACGTTAATAAATAATTTCGTTTCACCATAGAAGTCCAGCTGTGTCAATAGATTTATATTCGGGAAGTATGTAGTAGGTTAGCCAAATACATTCGGGAATACATCAAAATTCAAAGTTTTCTTTACTTCGGACACAGACTAGTATTGTTAAAGTTTCTCTTATTTCGACCAGACTTCGAAACCATATTCAATGTAGACCACCAATGGCATCTGGAAAACATGGAGTGCGCTGTAGAATCTCGCAGAAATATGTGCGATGCTTCACACAAATCGGATGTGACTGTCTTGAAAGAAATGCTCGTCAAACTGACAGTCCAATACAAGCTTTCGGAAGAGAAGAGAAAGGCACTTTCAAACAAAGTTTCAAAGCTCAAGGACAGTTGCAAGATGAACTACGACAAGTAAAGAGAATTGGCATATTAAAAAAAAAAAAAAATGTTATTTAATAACGCCCACTTTGTGCTACCATGGCTTATTTGGGCGGGTTATCTACAGGTTACCACCCTTTTCTAGCAAAGGTGGGACTACGGAGTTTGTTTGTTTGTTGGGCATAAAACATCGCGGTTATCAGTGTCCAACACTCTTCAGACCGTATTTGAGTTCCCCAGTCATGGGAAGTCCCAGGCACACGCACGCTATGCCGACTTTTATTTGGCAGACTATTATTCATATATTATTTCTCCTATTCCTTTATTTTTTATTTATTTATTAATTTTATTGTATTTTTTTCTTAAATATATATATATATATATATATATATATATATATATACATATAATATATAATTTATATATGAATATATATTTCAATTCGTCACCCCCTTTTTAGCATGGATTTTACCCTTAAGGGAAGTCAGCTATTGAGGTTGTACTCATGACGGAATTTTCGAAATTTTCTTCCAAATGCTCCATCGATCCTACCAGGGAGATGACCGAAAATGATGGTCCGTTCAAAACTGATATATATATATATATATATATATATATATATATATAAATATATATATATATATATTTGTCCGGTTTTACCGCTCTAGCGGTCGCAATTTTTTTTTGTTCTTTACCAAACTCGATATTTAGTCGTTTTATGTAAAAAGAAAGATCAAGTTCGTTAACGGCTGAAATCGCTGAAATCGGACTAGTGGTAGGGGGGGTTTAGGGTGTAGAGGGGAGGATTTTCAGAAAATTTCCGAAATATCTCCGTTCTACTATACGTCTCGGAACGCCCACCCCGAAATATTGTACAGAATCAATCTTATTGCAAATTTAAAATTTACTCTAATAAATATTGTTATATACATGTTTTTCATCTAGTCTTGAATATTAACCGAGATATTTGCATTTGCAAATTTCTTGCGTATGGTCACCAGTATAGCGCTATGTTCGGGACTTTTCCGCCGAGAGCTCTGGTGGCCGTTTCCATAACTATTCGTCCCTCGTGAATAGGTTTAGAGGTTAGGTTAACTGTTTTTTGGGGCTAGAAACTACTGGGTTATTACGCCCTAAATAATGTTTTAGGTTTAGAGGTTTCTTACTACTACAGTTGTTATTAGGCAGATTTCTCTATTGTGAAACTTCACATGGGAAATCTGCTTAGTTTACGTAGCCCCTGCGTGACGGACTTTTTTGGTTAAGGGGGAGGGGTTCTCGGCCTATTTCTTTTAAACCTAATTTCAACTCTTTCAATTTTCGACCAAGCCATTTAAGTAAACACCAAGAATAATTAATATTCAATTAGCAATTACACTAAACTTATGTACTACATCTCTAATTAACTATTAAATGACAGCATTAAACTTAAAGCTTATTACGAAAAAAAAAACATTAAAATCACAGCCATTAATATAACAACAAAGTTAGAGCAGAAAAAAGAAAAAAACTATGAATTTTATTTAAATTCGTCACTAAATACAATCCTATGGCCTAGGTGAGAATGGAACACTAGGAATTACTCAAGTGAGAACTAACACCATGCAGTATCTGTGTAATTGGGTGTGTTATTAAATATATTTGGTTGGTGGGGGTTATATAAATATAACTATTTCAGTAATGGCTACACCTAAGCCCTCTCGCATTTTAAAAGATTGTCTTCAAAGCAAACGGCATGATTTTCCAGAAGCGTTTTCAAATATCAAAATCTTCTATGTGGGATATGACGAAAATAACATCCATTCAAATTTGGGGCGTGATTTTTGTGTAGTCTCTTAAGGCGCGCCAGAATTTTTTTACCACGCTCCGGAACTTCGATATATGGAAACAAACCTGCCAATTGGATGAGGAAGATGGAGTTGTGTAGTTTTAGGTAGTTAAACATTGTTTATTTATAAATATGTCTGGTATTGTATATCGGGTAGATTTTGTAGCGAACTAACTATGAACAATAACAAAGTATTATTTTTGTTTTATATTGTTTATGGCAAGCTGTTTTTCTTTACGCAACACTTTTTCATTCTGTAAGCTCGATTATGGTTTCCGATGGTATTTATACATTTTGCACATTTTAACGACTGTCAGAACATCAGAAAATCGCACACTCCCATATTCACCTTTATTCATTTCGGGACGGATTACTTGGCAGATTAGGAGACTTGTATTAGGTCCACGCAACTTAATTAACAGCTTACTCCCTGAAGGGGAAATAGCTGAAACGTGAACATAACTTGTTTTTATAATTTTAATTAACGTCAAATTGAATGTTTCAGACTTTTGAACTCTGAAAGAAACAGGCTTCTTGCTGAGTATAATTTGTTCATATCCGAGAAGAAAATAAGAAAACTGGAGAACCACATTAAAAAAATGATCGGTAGGCGTTTGCTGCTTTTCTTGAAAAATTTCTCTTACTTATTCTAAGAAACTTTCTCGGCTTTGGCTCAAAAATACAAGCTTTGTCTTAAGAAAAACTTTAAGACCTTCATGGTATTTAATGTAATTTATAATGTCCGAGTCACGTTAAAAATACTAAGAGGCCGAGTATTGAGGTAGAAATAGTCAAAATGCACTGAACCGCGCCTCGTGAAATAGTCAAAATGCACCAAGTCCGAGTAAGTTTTGTTGAAATAGTGCAAAATGCATAATGCATTGGGCCGAGTCTCGTGAAATATTCAAAATAGACCGAGCTGAGTTTCGTGAAATAGCCCAAATGCATTGAGCCCAGTCTCGTGAAATATTCGAAATACACCGAGCTGCGTCTCGTGAAATTGTCAAAATGCACCTAGCCGAGTTTCGTGAAATAGTCAGAAATTGAATCATAGGTCCGTCTTGTGAAATAGTTCCCAATGGGGGGCATTGAAGCCGAGTCCAGTCGTGAATATGATTCAAAATACCACCGAGGCTGCGTCTTGTGAAATAGTCAAAATGCACGTCAAGGCCGAGGTTTCGTGAAATAGTCTCAAAATGCATTCATGCCCGTCTCGGTGAAAATAGTTCAATTGCATTGGGGTCCACGAGGTCTCGCTGAAATATTCAAAATTACGATACTCGAGCTGAGATTTCCGTGAAATAGCCCAGAATGCTATTGAGGCCCCAGTCCTCGTGAAATATTCGAAAATACAAGCCCTGAGCCTGCGTCTCGTTGAAATTGGTCAAAATGCACTAAGCCGAATCTTGTGAAATAGTCAAAATGCATCATGCCGTCTCGTGAAATAGTTCAATGCATTGCGGCCGAGTCTCGTGTGAATATTCAACATAGACCGAGCTGGAGTTGGTCGTGGGATAGCTCAAAGGCATTAAGACGAGTCTGGTAAAATATTCAAATACACCGATCTGCGTCTCGTGAAATAGTCAAAATGCACCAAGCCGAGTTTCGTGAAATAGTCAAAATGTATCATGCCGTCTCGTGAAATAGTTCAATGCATTGAGCCGAGTCTCGTGAAATATTCAAATACACCGAGCTGCGTCTCGTGAAATAGTCAAAATGCACCAAGCCGAGTTTCGTGAAATAGTCAAAATGCATCATGCCGTCTCGTGAAATAGTTCAATGCATTGGGCCGAGTCTCGTGAAATATTCAAAATAGACCGAGCTGAGTTTCGTGGAATAGCTCAAATGCATTGAACCGAGACTCGTGAAATATTCAAATACACCGATCTGCGTCTCGTGAAATAGTCAAAATGCATCATGCCGAGTCTCGTGAAATAGTTCAATGCATTGGGCCGAGTCTCGTGAAATATTCAAAATAGACCGAGCTGAGTTTCGTGGAATAGCTCAAATGCATTGAGCCGAGACTTGTGAAATATTCGAAATACACCGAGCTGAGTCTTGTGAAATAGCCCAAATACATTGAGACGAGTCTCGTGAAATATTCGAAATACACCGAGCTGAGTCTTGTGAAATAGCCCAAATACATTGAGACGAGTCTCGTGAAATATTCGAAATACACCGAGCTGAGTTTCGTGAAATAGCCCCAATGCATTGAGCCGAGTCTCGTGAAATATTCGAAATACACCGAGTCTCTGTCATACTTCTAGATGCTTTTTGGCATTTGCAGCTTTTCCAGAAAATTACTAATGCATTCTTCTAGTAATAATGACTTCGTATAATCACCGAGTCCTATAACCGTGTTTAAGACTCATGAAAACGTCTTACACTTCCATTTTCTTTGGGAACCAGTGGCATAACAACCATCAACACATCATTTCTATTTACAGGGTTCCATCAGCCCTCCACCTTAGCATTCACAACTTGCTCAACCAGTTCTTCCAGTCGAATTGGTTGACTGATCACTGATTCTGCCAATATCGTGAATAGATTGCTCTTTCAACTCTGGATATTAGTAAAACGTTAACTTCGTCGGTCAAATTGTAAACCGACTTCCATGACTTGAGAGATGTCGTCTACACAACGCGATCTTAAGAGACATACTAAAATAAAATCAGCCTACGAAACTGTTTCCAGAATAGCTCAATAGATCATATATTACTAAATCATAATTGTAATGAGCACAAGAGCTCTGAGGAATCTGCCAGTTTGACCAACATATTTCGAATAGCAAGAACAGCAATTTTTATACATTTATTCCAGACGATAGTAGATTTTTTAATGCAGGATAGAATTTGTACTATTATCTTGTCTGCGCCAAAATATTCTTCTGTTGTATAGTTTGAGTTCTACGTAAAATACAAACCGGTCAACAGTGCAAGTTCATCCTGAATAATTATGTTTATTTTTGTACAGACCATTTGGCACACTAAGTTTTTCTCTTGTGATAGGCGAAGGAGGAAAGGAAAGAACCCAGCGAGGTGACTAACGTGGAAGCTGTGTCGTTTCCTGGCACTGATGATGAGCTGACCGGACTGAAAGCTAGCAGAGAGACTGCATCGTCCTACAGAGATATGGGATTGTCTGAAGGTTCCGAGGAGCAGACTAGGAGTAGTCATGACAGAGCTAGGCTCTGCTCGGAGCTATACACGCTAGCTCCCAACGTCGACATCTCCAGTTTCAGCTCCTTCTGTGCGCACCGACTCCTTCTAAGGTAACTAACTATAATTTGTACCATATTTACAAAGCAGAATTCAGTCGTGAACTTTAATGATAGATATCTACATACTGATAAAACAACACCACCGATAGTACTAAGTGAATGAATACAAATGGCAATAAGAAAAAACATTTTCCACCTCTACGACGGGAAGCGTAATGAACGTAAACAAACAGGAGATCTGCCACAGAAAAACTCAAACGATGGAAATAAAAAGTCCGTCACTCAGGGGCTGCGTAAACTAAGCAGATTTCCCTCGTGAAGTTTAGTAATAGATAAATATACATAATGCTAACACAACACCACCGTAAGTATAAATACAACCGGAAATAAGAAATGTTTCATCCCCCCCCAATTTCAATAACCGGCCGAAAGGAAGCGTTCGGTTAGACATGTAAACTGTACTGGTAAAAATGTCTGCCCGCCTCACACCGGAAAGAAAAACAATTACTGAAATTTATCAGAATATAACCACATTAATTTTAATGAGATCTATTTACTATATCTAGTACTGTAATTAATAATTGAGTCAGAGTAATTGTTATCTGAATCAAGATAATTTATAGTAGTCCATTACTTTAAGATGGGGGGGGGGGCGGGAGTCACCATGGAATATTTGCATGTATCTGTTATAATAAAGGTCTTCTTGAATACAATTTTTGATATTTAAACTGTTCCAATAATGTGATTTATTAGGTAGCAGAGTATTGATTACGTAACATGAGTAGAAGTGGCGGTTTGCTGGAAAACTGAAAATGCAAATATCTCGGTCAATATTCAAGGATTAGAGAATAAACGTATATAACAATATTTATAGTATATTTTAATTTGAAATAATATTGGTTATATACATTTTTTCTATCCAATGCATAATAACGGAGATTTTTGGAATTTTTCGAAAAATCTCCCCTTAAAACCCCTCCTCCCCACTGGTGCGATTTCAGCCGTTAACGAACTTGATCTTTATTTTTAAATAAAACACATACATAAAGTTTTGTACCGATCAAACAAAAATTGCGACCGCTTAGAGCGGTGGTTAACAGATATATATTATATATATATATATATATATATATATATATATATATATATATATATATATAAACTGTACATATATTATATATATATATATATATATATATATACAGTTTTGAACGGAACTGCATTTTCGTCATTTACTAGGTAGGATCGATGGACATTTGAAGATAAAATGTCAAAAATTCCGTTCTATGTAGTACAACCTCAATATCTTATTTCCTAAGGGAAATCTGTTAAATACAATTACTGAAATAATCAAAATGTAACACATCAATTTTATTGAAAACTATTTGCTATATCTAGTACTGTAATTTATAATGAATCAGAATAATTTGTATCTCAATCAATCAAATTTAATCATTCCATGAACTAACGAAGAGGGGGGGAGCATCAACAGAACGAATTTACATATATCTCACAAAATAGAAGCTGACACCAATGTAACGAGAGCCAAACAGCTACGGAAACGGACGAACTAACTTTCAGCGGAACCTGAATAAAGGTCTCTTGGAAACAATATTTGGTATTTAAGCTTCGAATAATGTGGTTTATTATATAACAGAGTATTGTACTTTTACCTACCTCCTACCTAAGGTAGATTTTTTAACCTTTTTTATTGGTTTTTATAAGGCGGCTTTACCTTTACTATTTTAGTATTATAACAAGAAAATGTGTGAATCGCTTAAATTGTGACACACCTAAATCTATACATATATAAAATTGTCACCTCTGTCTGTACATTGTTTTTTTTCTCGAAATTTCACGATAACGTTTCGTTTCACATGTCATAGACACCATAACTGCATTTTGTTTCTTTCGTGTCTGTTTGTTTATTTGTTTGTTTGTTTGTTACCTTTTCACGCATAAACGGCTGAACCGAATTTTATGAAACTTGGTATGTATATTACTACTAACCCAACTTAGACTTTAGGCTATGTTAATATTCTCTGAGGCGAACAGGAGTGGGGGTTATAAGGGAGGGCTGAAATTAAAAATAGCAATATTTCGTTTCCTAATGCATTTTCGGCAATTATACACAAAACAAAAGTTGTTTAGTTTGTTATTTGGAGTAACTTTTGTTATATACACTTTTGTCGTATACCGAATTATAAACGAGATATACGCTAAAACCTATAGCGGAAGTGAACAATTTTATTTTGGGACAAAAGACCGAACCGAAATAAATAAAACTCGGTATCTGTATTAGCACTAACACCTTCATTATAATAAGCAGTACCAACATTTCTAGGGACGGGCAGGAGTGGGGGTTATAAGGGAGGCCTGAAATTAAAAATAGTGATATTTCGTTTTCTATTAGTTTTTCTGCAAATATGCACATGACAAAAGTTGTTTAGTTTGTTATTTAAAGTAACTTTTGTTATATACACTTTTGTTGTACAATTTATAAACGAGATATACACTAAAAACTAAAGCGGGAGACAACTATTTTACTGGACACCAACGGTTGAATCGATTCTAAAAAAACTCGGAATATATAAAGGAGCATTGATTCTTATATGGTTGTCTTATAAGCAATATTAAAATGTTTAGGTTATAATGGAAGTGGGGGTTATAAGGGAGGCCTAAAATAAAAATTCGCGATATTTCATTTTCCATATCAAACCAACCATGGGTATTAATCCTAAACAATGGTACTGGGAAATGTCAAAATATTGTGCAAAGTAAAGTCTTGCCAAAAAAATACCATCATCATTCCGGCTCAAATGAATTCCCAGGCGAAGCCGGGTACCTTAGCTAGTATATATATATATATATATATATATATATATATATATATATATATATATATATATATATATAATATAGTCTATATAGTGTATATATTGTGAGGGTGGTTCCTTTGTATAGAAAGCCCTAGTTAAGGGAGGGTGCCTTTTCATCTTTTGCCGCTCCAGCGCACCCCCTCTCTCTTATCACTCCCTTATCAACCAGTCTCTAGTCCCCTCTCCTTTATTTATACTCTTTGTCCCTTTTCGGCAGCCATTTTCTTTGGTATACGCTAATTGCAATAGCAACCGAGGGAAGAATTACTACCCTTTGATAACGGAACGTATTTTATTCTAAATTGCTTCTTCTGGAAACGTTTTCTTTCATTATCAGCAACTGAACTGTCAAATACTCATGTACTTGTCGTTACTACTCAGCAATACCAAAATATAAAAGTCCATCACGCAGGGGCTACGTAAACTTAGCTGATTTCCCACGTGCTAACTCGATTTTAGTTAAGAAAAAATATATGAGGCAACAATTGTAGACCATTTTATAGTTTAACAAGATCGGCCCACATATTTCGATGCGACTATATATGTATATATATATATACCAGCGGACATGACTGACGTTGTCCTGCATGATATTTCAAGCAATGAGGATATTAAATTTAATAATATTATGCTTAAAACAAAAGCTGATTTTAATAGCACAAAAAACAACTTTTGTTATGTGCACGTTTGCCTAAAAACAAATAGAAAATTAAAATATCGCGAATTTTTTATTCACGCCTCCCTTATAACCCCCACTCCTGTTCGATCCTAAAAAAATTAATATAGATTATAATCATGGGGCTAATTTACATATAGACTTTTTTTAATTTCGGTTCAATCGTTAGTGCTCAATAAAATTGTTGGCTCACACTTCAAGATTTTAGTGTATACCTCGATTATAATTTGTTATATGACAAAAGTGAATATAATAAATGTTACTCTACATAACAAAATAAATAACTTTTATCCAGTGCATATTTGTCGAAAAACCAATAGGAAACGAATTATCGCTATTTTTGATTTTAGATCTCCCTTACGACCCCCACTCCTGCTCCTTCTGCCGGGCTGATTTGTAAATCTAAAGCATCCAGGGCGTCACCCAAATGCATACGAAAAAAATCATTCAAATCGGTCATGTCGTTTAGGAGTTCAGTGGCATACACACATACAGTAGAATTGTATATATAAAGATATCACAATTTTATGTTTCTGGCCTCCCTTATAAACCCCACTCTTCTTTTGGCTGCCTCTTTAAGTTTTAGTGTATATCTCGTTTATACTTCCTTAAAAGACAAAAGTGAGTACAACAAAAGTTACTCTACATAACAAAATAAACAACTTTTATCCTGTGCACATTTGCCGAAAAACGAATAGGAAACGAAATATCTCTATTTTTAATTTCAGGCCCTCCTTGCAACTCCTACTCCTGATTGTCCCTACAAATGTTGGTACAGCTTATTATCATGGAGGAGTTAGTGGTAGTTCACATACCCAGTTTTGTTTAGTCCGGATTGTACCCAATAAAATGATTGACTCCCGCTATAGTTTTTAGTGTATAACTCATTTATACTTCGGTATATGTGAAAATGTATATAACAAATGTTTTGATGTATATATATATATATATATATATATATATATATATATATATATATATATATATATATATACAGTTTTGGGCGGACCTCATTTTCGTCATCTGCAAGGTAGGATCAATGGAAATTTGAAGAAAAATTTCGAAAATTACGTCATGTGCAGGACCTTAATATGTGATTTCCCTTAGGGGAAATCTGCTAAAATGTATGTAATCAGAATTATTCCATTGAGTTATTACATTGAGGAAGAAATAAAGATTATATTGTGAGATGACATCATCGGTATGTAACTCAGGTGGAGGGAAAGCTGTTTTTTGTATATTATTATTTACGTCCACTTTATGCTACTATGGCTAAAGGGGATGGGTTATCTACAGGTTACCACCCTTTTCTAGCCAGGGTGGGCCCAAGGAGTTTATTTTAATGAGTTCGTCACTAAATAAATTTCAATTGCCCAAGGCAGGAATCGAACCCGCCACTCTAAAACTGTTTAGCTTACGCTGAACCCGTGTGGCTGACTTGTGTATGGAAAGGTAACCTGAAACTTATGAAGATAGTCTTGGAACTATTTAAGTTCAGAATCACAGCATATATGTTTAGTTTTATAGTTTTTTTTTTTGTGGTATCTGCTCAGTAGTGATATCTTATCCTAGAAAGGTTTGTGGAGTGGAAGGTTATCCTGGCTGAAATAAAAGCCCTTTATCTGGATAGGTTTACGAGTATGAGCCTCGTCCCAGACATAATGGGCAGGGCCGTCCTCTGTAACAGCTGATAGCAGCTTTAATGGCGGGTAACAAGATGTGGCCTTAGTGTACCTAATGTGTAGAATAATAAGAGAGAGGTGAACAAAACAATTTAATAAGTTTGTCAACAATTAAACCAACGTGCTATGTACGTTTGCACGTGATACGTTTTTGGGGAAGTTTCGCACGAGGCACGCACTTGTTCTTCGTGATTCTTCTAACCTAGATGAACAGGTTATGCACGCAGTGTTGCCACTAGCCCGCACACACTCCCGATTCACTAGTAAATTTTAAAGGAAGGGGCCCCACGTGACAGCTAGACGCGAGTTTATATAAATGTTTACTTTTACTAGGGCAAGAATAGATTTATATATTATATTCCTACATCTCATTGTATGAATTCTTAACAACACCATTTCAATTGGACAAAATTGGTGGTAATTCCAAGTAGCAGTTTGCATTCTCCTACTGGCAAATGCAAATAATCATATTACAATAGCGAATTATTGTGACTTGTAGAACCTTACAGTAAATCTTGATAAATCTAAAACCATGTTACCAGATTTCCCCCTTGGGAAATCAGCTGTTAATGTCGTACTCATGACGCGTTTTTGGAAATATTTTCTAGAAGTGTTCATCTATCCAACCTAATAGATGTCAAAAATAAGGATTGTTAAAAATTAAATACACATATTTTTTCTATATTAAATATTAACCGAGGTATTGACATTTTTAGCAGATTTCTCTTAAGAAGAAATCAGCTATTCAGGTCGTACTCATGACGCGGTTTTCATCATTTTTCTTCAAATGTCCATCCATCCTACCTAGTAGATGACGAAAATAATATTATTTTTATAGTTATTATAGTTTATTTCTTAAAATTACATATCACATATTAATTACGACAGTAACACTAACAAACAACATCAATCTTTTAATGCTATAGCGTGAACAATATTTTTTGTTAGCCCATCTTTAGCGAGCACAAACAAACTGGATGGTTTACCCACTCGAGAGCATGCTATGTACAATTGCCCGTGTGAAAAACATGGTGTACTCAAATCTAAGCCACAAATAGACATCGTTTTTTAAAAAAAAAATTTGGGTTGTTTAGTTAAAAACACTATAATTGATCAGTTATCGAGCGGGATGATAATGATTAAATTACTAAAATGGCTATAAAAAAATAGGGGTTGGTGATAAAAAAGTAAAAATTTAGGGTTGTATGTATTTTTTAATGCCACATTATAAAAAAAAATAAAAACAAAAAATTTCGTCCAAAAATTAAAAAAGAAATGTTAAGGGTGAACAACCCTTATCACTTAAGAGTATGGAAAATAGATAGTAGCCGATTTTCAGACCTACTGAATACGCATATACAACTTGGTAAAAATCGGTAAAGCCGTTTTGGAGGAGTACGCTAACTAACATTGTGACATGGAAATTTTATATATTAGATATATCTGTTAATTTTGGTTTAATCGTTACCAAACTCAATATTTCATCGTTTTATGTAAAAAGAAAGATCCAGTTCGTTAATGACTGAAATCGTTAATGAGTAAGAGGGAGGGGGATTTTTCGGAAATTCGTAATATCTCCGTTATTATGGGTCGGATGGAAAAATTGTATAGAATGAATCTTATTGCAAATGTAATGTTCTATAAATGTTGTTATGTACCTTTTTTCATTATCTTGTTTATTTGCTGAGATATTTGTTTTTTTTTTTGTTTTCGGTCTTCAGTAAAGCCCCACTCCTACTCATGTCATATTTTCAATATTCTAGTATGTTGTGAAGCACTTTGTTTGAAGCTTAAATACCAAATACGTGGCGCACTTGGGAAATCTGCTTAGTTAACGCAGCCCCTGCCTGACGGACTTTTTCTAATATCGCTTCATGAGTACAACCTCAATCGCCGACCTCCCCTAAGGAAAATCCCCTAAAAGCAATGAAAATGCGCTCAGCCTTGAACTATTTTGTGATTCACATTACACATTAAACGTTTGTGTAATAGCGCTCAAGCTACTTTCGTACAGGTGGTTGGTAGGAAAATGCAAGCAGCAAATAGTTTGAGGTTTTGTTTAGAATATATCATTCGTTATCATCTCAGGAGTGCTATGAATGGCATTGATAACTGGCCTTATCAATAAATAATAAGCGTAATCATTATTTGTAGCACAATGCAATGCCGCCTTTCTTTCACATATGGCGACATTGTCCTAGTTTATTATTTAACGTCCAATTAGCAGATTTCCCTTAAGGGAAATCAGCTATTTAGGTCGTACTCATGACGCGAGTTTCGAAAAATCTCTTCAAATGTCCATCGATTCTACCCAGGAGATGACGAAACTGAGGTCCGTTCAAAATTATATATATATATATATATATATATATATATATATATATATATATATATATATATATATATATATATTGTTGCGAAAATTAAATAGATGAATAATCCTTCAGAGAGAGAGAGAGAGTCGCGTATTTGGAAAGTGTGACGTAGATCAAAGAGACCGAAAGAATGTTCTAGGTCTGACCAGTACCTTCCAGCCAGACGTCGAATGAACTAGACAATTCCCCTTTGATGTATGCCGCCTCCCTATAAAAAGGAGCTCGGGCCAGCCGTGAGAAGTCAGTTTTATTCTCACCTGTCTTGATGTTCACATCAGTGCTACAGTGCGACTTAGTACAGTGCGTGCCTGACTGTAAGTAACTTCTTAGTGCCGTGTTTAAGACAGTGCAGTGCCGCGAAGTAAAGGACAGTGCAGTGCCGCGAAGTAGAAGACAGTGCAGTGCCGCGAAGTAAAGGACAGTGCAGTGCCGTCTTTCTGTGAATTTCAGTGAATTATTGGACTGTGACTCATTGAAGAACAGTAACGCTATCAGTGTATACTGTGAGTAGTAATTAAGAATAATCACCAAGTTTATTGTGCATTATCCAAATAAATTTTGCAGTGATAAAAACTGTGAAACTTGCGAGTATTTAATTTTGCAATCCAAAAGAACTCTTATTAAAAACGTTTATTACTGGTTTTGGCAATAAAACGAAACAATATTTATATTTGTCTGTTAACGCTCTAGCGGTCGCAATTTTTTATTTGAACGTTGCCAAACTCGGAATGTAATCGTTTTATGTAAAAAGGAAGATCAAGTTCGATAATTGCTGAAATCGGACCATTGGTAGGGGGGATTTAGATGTGGATTTTCGGAAAATTCGAAATATCTCCGTTATTATGCGTCGGATCGAAACATTGTATAGAACCAATCTTATTGCAAATTAAATTTACTATAAATATTGTTCTATACATTTTTTCTGTATCTTGAATATTAACCGAGATATTTGCATTTGTATTCTGCATTGGTCGGCAGGAGTGAGCTGTTTGGTACTTTCCAAAGAGAGCTCTGGCGGCCGTTTTCGTAACTATTCATCCCTCGTATATGAGTTTAGTGATCTCATACTACTTACTACACTTGTTTTTGGGCAGATTTCTCTATTGCAAAACTTCACGTGGGAAATCTGCTTAGTTTACACAGCCCCTGCGTGACGGACTTTTTCTGTTTTCAGCTTCAGAGAGGGATCGGCTTACTTCTGGTCTAGTCGTGAGTTTCCGCCAAGAGCTAGTTCGGGCCGTTCCCGTAACTGTTTGACTCTCTAATCTGAAATTTCTCTATTGTATAACTTCACTTGGGAAATCTGCTTAGTTTACGCAGCCCCTGCGTGACGGACTTCTTTTGCTACTGTGGCTAATTGGGCCGGGTTAACTACAGGCTACTACCCTTTTCTAGCCAGGGTGGGACTAAGGATTTTACTTAACGAGTTTGGCACTAAAAAAATTCGTAATGCCCAGACGGGAATCGAACTCCCTGCCCTAGATTTACCATTTGAGATTAAGACTTACGCCGTAACTCACATGTCTAACCTTAGACCGTGGCCCCCAAGTGTGAGTTTTAGCAGATTTCCCTTAAGGGAAATCAGCTATTGAGGTCGTACTCATGACGCGAGTTTCGAAAAATTACTTCAAATGTCCATCGATCCTACCCAGGAGATGGCGAAAATGAGGCCCGTTCAAAATTATATATATATATATATATATATATATATATATATATATATAATCTATATATTTGTCTGTTACCGCTCTAGCGGTCGCAATTTTTGTTTGATCGGTACCAAACTCGATATTTAGTCGTTTTATGTAAAAAGAAAGATCAAGTTTCTTAACGGCTGATATCGGAGCAGTGGGCGTGGAGGATTTTCGAAAATTCGAAATATCTCCGTTACTATACGTCGGATCGAATAATTGTACAGAATCAATCTTATTGCAAATTAAAATTACTATAAATATTGTTATATATATTTATTCTCTATCATGAATATTAACCGAGATATTTGCATTTTTATGAAGTCTGTGGTCGGGTATAGGTCGGATTAGGTCGGCCGTTTTCGTAACTAGTTTCTAACCTTACTAGAAAGTAGAAACCTTCGTTAATTTGTGAGATTTATGCAAATACGTTCTGTTCATCCGCCCCCCCCCCTTGTTTTGTGGTGGGTCTATTAAAATTTGAGTTTTTTGTATATAGCTTTTTCTTACAATTCTGAAGCCGTTTCAGTTGGGAATTTATTTTAATTAACTGAAAGATTTCTCATTACCGTTTGATTTAATCACGGTGGTGTGTTGTGTTACCAGTATGCAGATTTCTCTATTGTCTAACTTCACATGGGAAATCTGCTTAGTTTACGCAGCCCCTGCGCGACGGACTTTTTACTCTAGTGCAGTAGCAACTTGATTCCATGCCCACCAATTTAGATTTACTTTTGTAATTTTGATCCTTTAACAATCTTGCTCATTTTCTGAGTTTTAGTGGGGTTTTATCAAATTCATCTTCTAAAATTTGATATATGGTAAATTTAATATTAGAAATATAGACCGAGATGTTTGCATATCTTAGTTTTTTGCCTTCAGTAAACACCCATTGTATTAACAATGAGCTGTGATAACATGATATGTTAATTACCAAATAATGTTTTCATTGAACTTTTATTATACCATATACATAAAAATACGTTGTGCGATGACGTCAACAATTAAGAATTTATGTTCTTAACTCAAAAATGATTATTTGATCTATACTGTGATATATATTTAACCGTTTGATTCAACACTAAAGTTCATTGAGGCTAATGGCTGAAATATGACACGGAATTCGAAAATTTTGAATAAATTAAGAGTCTTATTGAAAAACGTTACCTAACAAATCTTTTTATACTATTGACGCACTACAATAGTTATTCTAAACATTTTCTCGTAATTGAAATATTCAGCGAGCTATAAGTGCTTCCTGGTTTTCGGCGTACATTAAACCTCACCACTACTCGTCTAATTTCGGATTATTAATGGAGTATAAATGGCGAGATGAAGTTCCTAGTGTGTCGTTACATGATTTTCGAAATCTGCTTTCGGGAATGAGATCAATAGTGTTGTCATAGCAATCATTGGAAATGTGCTTAGCTTGCGCAGCCCCTGCGTGACTTATGGACAGGAAATGGGACTAATCGATTTTCCTTTTTCCGGTGGATTTCCTCAAATGTTGACGAAGCGATTCCAACACACACAGTAAGCCTTGTTCGTGGTTTAGTCTTAATGTTGCGATGTCTGGGAAGCAGCTGCTGGTCACGGAATCCTGGAGCCGGCTATTAGTTCCTCCAGCGATAATTAGTACTCGCAATTAGTGGTCATTTACACTCAAATAGTAGGGACTGCAGTTCTCCAGGACATCTCCCTTTGTCCAGCGGTAAAACTGGAGGGGGGAAGGTGGCACCGGGGGAATGGGAAGTCTCGGCGATGCAGCAATGGAGGCTAGATCCTTAACAACATTAATTAAAAAATCCGTCACACACGGCTACGTAAACTGAAGCAGATTTCCCACTAGCGTCGCGTCTTTGCATTTATCTCAAAATTTAAAAGTTCAATGAGAAAATTATTTGGTATTCAAGCTTCAAATAAAGTGTTTCAAAATACAACTGCTTATTGTTAATATGACATGAATAGGAGTGGGGGTTTACTGAAGGCCGAAAACTAAAAAATGCAATCATCTGGGTTAAGACTAAAGTTGGAGAATAAATGTATATAACAGTATTTATAGTGCATATTATTTTCAAGAAAATTGGTTCCATACAAGTTTTCGATCGAACATATTATAACTTAGATATTTCGAATTTTCGAAATTCTCCTACTCTAAAGCCCCTCCCACTGGTTCGATGTCAGCCTGTAACGACTCGACCTTTAGTTTTGTATGAAACTTTGAAATTGTAGCTTGGTTACGATCAAATTAGAATTGGGACAGCTAGAGGGGTAACCAATAACAAATACGATCATTATTGTTGTCCAGGAGACAGAGAAGGTTTTTTAAATATAGTGTTTATAGTTATCGGTTATTATAGATAAATCATGAAAATTTTTTGAGTAAAAGAAAGGAAGCAAAAATCCTAGTTGATGACATCATCACATGACGTATGTGTCTCGCTAAGTGCTAGTTCAATGAAAACCATATTTCGTATTTAACCTTGGAATGAAGGGCTTCATGATATAATAGCTTATTGTTATTATTCCATACGGTAGTAGGAATAGGAGTTTACCGATGGCTAAAAAGTCCGTCACGCAGGGGCTGCGTAAACTAAGCAGATTTCCCATGTGAAGTTTTACAATTGAGAAATCTGCATACTGGTAACACAATATCACCATGATTAAATACAAACGGTAATGAGAAATCGTTCAGGTAATTAAAATAAATTCCCAACTGAAACGGCTTCTGAATTGTAAGAATAATTTATATTTTAATAACTCAAATTTTAGTAGTCCAAGAACTAAAGGAGGGGGGGGGTGAATGAACAGAACGTATTTGCATAAATCTCACAAAGTAACGAAGGTAAGGTAAGGTTAGAAGAAGCTTCCACCTGAGCCGAGTACTGACGGAAATGGCCGAACTATACCCGATCACAGACTTCATAAAAATGCAAATATCTCGGTTAGTATTCAAGATAGAGAATAAATGTATATAAAAATATTTATAGTAATTTTAATTTGCAATAAGATTGATTCTATACAATTTTTCGATCCGACGTGAACTAACGGATATAATTCGAATTTTCGAAAATCCTCTCCTCTAAACACCCCCCCCCTCCCACTGGTCCGATTTTAGCCATAAACGAACTTTATCTTTATCTTTACACACAACCTTTTTGGAAAACCAATTTTAAATGTCCAGTTGGGAAACGATCAAACAAAAATTATGACCGCTAGTGTTAACATACAAAACGGGACTCATTTTCGTCATCTACTAGGTATTATCGTTGGGTATTTGAAGAAATTTGTAGAAAATCAAGTGCTAATGGAAATCTGCAAAAATCTCTAATTAAACAGTTCCTGGGTTACCGATTTCTGGGTAACTTGGTTGTATTACAAAGGTAACTTCGGAATCATTGTTAATACAAAGTTAAAATGGTAATCTTATCAATACATCAGGACAGACCGGATTCTCAGAACACGGTACAATTCCAGAGATCAACATTTAACTGTTGATGCTAACTAATTAACACAATTCCAAATAGAAATATCGGCAATGCTCCAGGGAAGGTTTGATTCTCAGAACGGGCAGAAAATACAAATCATATTCGTTGGAAACATAATACTTCAAGTTGTAATGGGAAATCGCATCGGTACATAAAGGAATTTTTATTCCCAGAACGAGGATTAATTAAAAAAGTTAATATTAAGCCGATATTGATACAAAAATTAATGAGATTCTATATATGCATATTGGTTACATCATCTTATATAACACTCTTTTAATAAATATAAGCTTCGAATGATCCTTGATTCCTTTTGCTTATATTGTATGGTCAGTATCTTAAAATGTCTTAGCTGATTTCCTTTAAAGGATTTTCGAAAACGTTCCTCAAATGTCCATGGATCTTACTCAGGAGATGACGAAAATGAGGCCCATTCAAAACTATATATATGTATATAACAAACAAACAAACAAACAAATAACAAGTTGCCCCCATTTTGAGGGTACCCGTTTGGGTCAGCCTCCTAATCAGCCCACCAGGCTATATAGGTAAAATAAAAAATTATCGCTTTTAAATGTTTTATATATATATGCTTACATTTTTGAAGTGAAAACTTCTTTAGGCACGTTGTGCATCCCGTAAGGAAGCATTTGCGGGAGAGGAAAAAAGTATGAAATCGCGACACCGCCACCGCTAGTACTCAACTCAAAGCTAAAGGAGCTTCTTTTCTTCATAACTCCTGTCTGAACCAAAATTAGCCTAGAGTTTTCGTTTGGCATACCAATTTTAAAGAGGACAATAACCAGCATCATTTCGTTTACAGATACTATCTACTACCATTTTTTACTTTCATAGATATTTTAATCCGAAGTTTTAAATAAATTCGAATATTTAAATAAATAATTTCGAATATTTAAATTAAATAAATTTCGAATATTTAAATAAATTCCGATATTTAAATAAATTCGAATCAAAACTGTTTGTATCCTACTTTAGCTACCATATACCGATCGTATCACTTTTAGAAATTGGTGATGATGCTGGCAGTGATGATGGTGCAAGAGTTGTTGAAATTATGGATAAAAATTGATTTTTCCTAGTGTACTTAACTTATTTTTGTAAGGCATTTTTTTTATCACTATTATTTTTGTCATTTAATTTTTTCATGTAAAATAGAACATAACTGTTACTTAAGGATAAATAACTAAAAATATTTTTAAAATAAGACTTCGTAAAAAAAATTTCTCAGCAATGCCAAAATTGAGCGATCAAAGATAAAGGAGTTTTCACTTCTACCGGCAGTCCCCTGACTTCTTATTTTTTTTTTGTAGGGAATTGAATTTGATTTAATTAAATTTTGAGCTGTTGAGTGACTACTTTTCTGAGGACAGCTTGTGTTGAACTTTATTTTATTTTATAAAAATGATTATTAATGATTCTGATACTTTTCTTTAAAACTGATGTAGACATTTGGCATATTTCTTCAGTCTTAAGTCCATATTCTTGGAGTAAGTCGGCCGTTTTTTTTTTGGGGATTACTCCACTTGCCCCGAACAGCAATCCGTCGACGCTCCAATTTTGAAATTGGTATTAGCAGATTTCCCTTAAGGGGAATCAGCTATTGAGGTCGTACTCATGACGCGAGTTTCGAAATAATTTCTTCAAATGTCCATCTATCCTACCTAGGAGATGACAACAATGAGGTACGCTCAAAATTATATATATATATATATATCTATATATATATGTATATATATATATAGTATAAATATATAGATAAATTTGTAGGTTAACGCTCTAGCGGTCGCAATTTTTGTTTGATCGTTACCAAACTCGGAATTTAATCGATTGTGTAAAAAGGAAGAATCAAGTTCGTTAATGGCTGAAATCGGACCAGTGGGAGGGGGGGGGGGTTGGGGGATTTTCGAAAATTTCGAAATATCTCCAGTTACCATACGTCGGAATCAAAAAAATTGTATAAGAACCAATCATATTTCAAATTAAATTTACTATAAAATATTGTTCTATACATTTATGCTGTATCTTTAATAATAACCGAGAAATTTGCATTTGTAATTGTGAGTGTGGTCGGCTATGTTCGGGAGTTTCCGCCGAGCGCTATCACTAACTATTCGTCCTCGTTTAATAGGTTTACTACTACAGTTACTATTAGGCGGATTTGTTCTATTGTAAAACTTCACCGCGGGAAATCTGCTTAGTTTACGCATTTTTTTCTTTCAGATCCCTGCAGCAAGGTTTAAATCAATTTTTTTCTCTAAATCAACTTCAATTGCTTGAGAATTTCCTGTTTCAAACCTTACTGTAGGATCTAGTATATGTCCTGATTTGGCCTTCTTATACGCCAACAAACTCGATATTTTAACGTTACATGTAAAAATAAGGATCAAGTTCGTTAATAGGTGTAATCCGACCATTGAGACGAGAGGTCTAGGTGGGGGAAATTTCGAACATTTTTAATATCTCAGTTATTATGCATCGGATCCAAAAAATGTATAAATCCAATCTTAATGCAAATGTAATTTTCTATAAATATTGTAATAACATTTTTTCACTATCTTTATTATTAACCGAAATATATGTAGTTTTTAGTTTTCATCCCTAAGTAAACCTCCAATCCTACTCGTCATATTAACAATAACCTTTAATATTATGAAGCACTTTATTTGAAATTTAAATATCAAATATTGTTCTCACTAAACTATTATGTATTTTAATGCCTCTGAAAGGTGGACTGATTCCAACTGAATATCTAGAACTTTTCCGGTCTATGGATCCGGTCTGAGGTTAGGCATTTCGAACCCAAGAAGAGCAGACGGCTTGGAAGCAAAAGCTAAGCTTACATATTTTCAGATACTTGCTGATGATGTCATGTTTGCTAGGGAAATAAATACTTGGTACACAAAGTGGGATGAGAAAAGTTTCTCCACGCAGGGGCTGTGTAAACCAAGCAAATTTCCCACGTGATGGTATGACGCAGTACTGATCGCTTCTCAACACATATTTTTGTCATGTTTACAGTTAACTTATTTGTAATAGAGTAGACACTTACTACTTTTAACAACAATGGGGCTCAGGTTAGCCCTGTGTGTTAAAGCGTAGCCTTAATCTCACATGGTAAACCTAGAGTAGCGAGTTCGAATCTAGTCTGGTCAACAGGAATTTATTTAGCGACGGAATTCATTGAATAAAATTCATAGGCCGATTCTGGCTAGAAAAGGGTGGTAACCAGTATATAACCAGTCCCCATTAGCCTTAATTTTCAGAAAGTCCGTCACGCAGGGGCTACGTAAACTAAGCAGATTCCCATGTAAAGTTATACAACAGAGAAATCTTCATGCGAGTGCCGATCAGTTACGGAGACGGCCAAACTAGCTTTCGGCGGCAACCATAGCTCGTTCGCTACACAATAGAAATGTCAATATCTCGGTTAATATTCAAGAGAGAATAAATGTATATAACAATATTTATATTAAATTTAATTTGCTATATGATTGGTTCTATACATTTTTCCGATCCGACGTATAGTAACTGGAGATAGTTTTGAATATGTTCGGAAAATCCCCCCCTCTGAACCCCCCTCCCACTGGTCCGATTTCAGCCGTTAACGAACTTGATCTTCCTTTTTACATGAAACGGTTAAATACCGATTGTGGTGAGGATAAACAAAAATTGCGGCCCCTACACTGTTAACAGACAAATAATAGATATATAGAAGTATAGGTAGTATATATATGATATATATAGGTATATAGTAGAGGCGGGTAGGTAGGTATATGATAATATAGTAGGTAGTATCTCCTCTCTCTACTCTCTCTCTCTATCTATCTCTCTCCTGCTCCTCTCTCTCTCTCTCTCTACTCTCTCCTCGGTCTCTCTCTCTCTCTCTCCTCTCTCTCTCTTCCCCTCTCTCCTCTCGCCCCTCTCCCTCTGCTCTCTCTCTCTCTCTCTCTCTCTCGACTCTCTCTGCTCGTCTCAACTCTCTGCTCTCTCTCATCTCTCTCACGTCTCTCGTCTCTCTCTCTCTCTTGAGGGCTTCCTACGACCCTCTCGGTGTCTCTCCGGTCTCCTGCCTTCTCTCTTGCTCAGCTCTCTCAGTGCTGCCCTCTCTCGTCCCTCTCCCTCTCCCTCTCCCTCTCCCTCTTGCTCCTCTACTCTCTCGGATCTCTCTCACTCCCTCTCTCTCTCGTCTCTCTTCCTCTCTGCTCCTCTCTTCGCCTCTCTCGCTCTCTCTGCTCTCTCCCTCTCTCTCTCTCTCTCGGTGGTCTCCTCTCCCCCTCTAATCTCTACCTCTCTCTCGTCTCTCGTCTCTCTCTCTCTCGAGCTCTCTGCTCTCGGGTCTCTGGCTCTCCTCTCATCTCTCTCGGTCTCGTCTCTCTCCTCTCTCTCTCTCTCTCCCCTCTCCCTCTCCCTCTCCCTCTCCCCCCCCCCCCTCTCTCTACTCTCTCTCTCTCTCTCTCTCTCTCTCTCTGTCTATCTCTTATATATAAATATATATATATATATATATATATATATATATATATATCTATATATATATATAGATGTGAACGGATCTCTTTTTCGTCATCTCGTGGGTAGAATCGACCGACATTTGAAGAACTTTTTCGAAAATCGCCTCATGATTACGACCTCAATAGCTGATTTCCCTTCAGGGAAATCTGCTAAAAGTGGACGTTAGTAAATAATTTTTTTTTAAAAAAAAACCTGTCTCAACCATCTCACATATATAGTTAAGCAATATTGGAACTATAACATTTTTCAATATGACTCGTAATTACAGAGATATTGTTATCCCCCCCCCCCTATAAACCCCCTTATTCCTGGTCCGATATTAGCCGTTAATGGATATGATAATTAGTGTTGAATGAAACAGTTAAGTAACGAGTACTGAATCAGATGGATAAACATTTTCGTGTCAAGACCGTAAAATCTTACTTGTTCACGTCATCAAACTACATATTTCTATGGATATCGCATAATAACGGCCACTCGAAAACTGTTTTTAGCAGATTTCCCTTAAAGGGAAATCAGCTATTGAGGTTGTACTCATGACGGAATTTTCCACATTTTTCTTCAAATGTCCATCGATCCTACCTAGTAGATGACGAACATGAGGTCCGTTCAAAACTGTATATATATATATATATATATATATATATATATATATATATATATATATATATTTGTCTGTTACCGCTCTAGCGGTCGCAATTTTTGTTTAATCCTTACCAAACTTCATATTTAAGCGTTTTATGTAAAAAGAAAGATCAAGTTCGTTAATGGCTGAAATCGGACCAGTAGGAGGGGGGGGTTTAAAGGGGAGGATTTTCGAAAATTCGAAATATCTCCGTTACTATACGTCGGATCGAAAAATTATACAGAATCAATCTTATTACAAATTAAATTTACTATAAATATTGTTATATACATTTATTCTCTATCTTGAATATTAACCGAGATATTTGCATTTTTCAGTTTTCACCAAACCGCCACTTCTACTCATGTTACGTAAACAATACTCTGATACATAATAAATCACATAATTGGAAGTTTAAATACCAAAAATTGTATTCAAGAGACCTTTATTATACGAGATACATGCAAATATGCACTGGTGACTCCCCCCCCCCTACTACTAAAATTTTATTGATTGAGATAACATTTATTCTGACTCATTATTAATTACAGTACTAGATATAGTAAATAGTTCTCAATAACATTAATGTGTTATATTCTGATATATTTCAGTAATTGTTTTTCTTTCCGGTGTGAGGCGGGACCCGTTTGTTTACATTTCTAACCTAACGCTTCCTGTCGGCAGGCTATTGAAATTGGATGAAACATTTCTTATTTCCGTTTGTATTTATTCACGGAGTTGTGTTAGCAGTATGTATATTTATCTATTACTAAACTTCACGAGGGAAATCGGCTTAGTGGACGCAGCCCCTGCGTGACGGGCTTTTGATATTTAAGCCTAGAATTTACTGGTTCATCCTTATTATTAACATAAGAGTAGGATTGGGGTTTTACTGAAAGCTAAAAACTAAAAAATCCGAATATCTCTGTAAATATACATAATATATAAACCACAAAATACATAACGCTTTCTATATATATATATATATATATATATATATATATATATATATATATATATATTATGATATACAAATATATGTTACTGTAAAACCAAGGAGTGTGGTAAATGTCCGATTTTATCTTTCAAATCAGACTTTAGCCAGTAAATCTTAGGATTTGCCAAGAGGCTAGGGTAAAAGCTAGAGTTATCTCAATCAGGATGCGTCTTTCGGACTTTTACCAACAGGTTTTGGCAAATCCTAACATTTCCCAGCGTCTGTTGGTAAAAGTTGGAATAAAGGTTATTTGAAATGAAACTTATAGAATAAGTTTTATTATTATTTGTTACAGCATGGGAGAGAGTTGTGGCACTTTGACATGAAATTCTCGGTGCAAATTGTAAACTGATTACGTGAATATAATGTATCCAATTTTTATGAAGAAGTTCCGAGCTGATAGAAACCATCTTATTCTTTGGCGATTAGTGCAATCATGTTTATGGGGTCGATTTTAGATCGGTCGACATCAGGAATTTTGATCCTCACGTTCTGGCCAACAACGGGATCTGGGAATTTTCCTTACCTGTGATTCAAGACCTTCCCATGCTTCTTGGCGAATTTCTTCGAGAGAGCACATCTTCTGTTCGGTGGCAGATACCTTATTATTGGCACTTTCTTGCTAAAGTTAGGGGGGAGTATCCCTGTCCCCACTCCTCTTCATCGGACATTTACCAATGAGCCTTGGCAAATCCGCACATTTACCAAACTTGGTAAAAGTACGAAATCTCACATTTATTTAATGTTTTTCGGGCATTTACCAAGCCAGACGGTAAATCCGGGGATTGACCAACTGCCAAGCGGTAAAAGCTCGAATTTCATCTAGATTTCGAACTTTAACCAGTGCTCTTGGTAAATCCTAGGATTTACCGGTAAGCCCTGACATTTACCTCACTTCGGGGTTTTACAGTAACATATATATATATATATATATATGTGTGTGTGTGTCTGTGTGTGGAAAGTTAAGCGTCTCAATTTTTGTTTGATCATTACCAAACACGATTTTTAATCTTTTTATATATAAAGAATGTTCAAGTTCGTTAATGGCTGAAAAAGTGGGAGGGGGGGGAGTGGTTAGAGTGGAGGTTTTTCGAAAATTCGAAATATCTCTGTCACTTTACGTCGGATCGAAAAATTGTATAGAACTAATCTTATTGAAAATTAAAAGTACTGCAAATAATATCATATACATTTATTCTCTATCTTGAATATTAATCGACATATTAGCATTGTTCAGTTTTCTACCTTCCGCTAACCCACTTCTACTCATGCTACTAGGGCGTATTGAAAAGTAAGGTCTCCTATTTTTTTTTTTTTTTTCATAGAAAATTTAATTTATTTACAACTTTGGTTACATCGTTGGAAGGGTTGAATATTTACCTGTTTTCCTACATATTCGCCTTGACGATCAATAACTTTTTGCATTCTGTTTACCAGCTTTTTAATGCCGGTGCCGTACCATCTCTGCCGCCCGCGGTGTCACGAGCCCAACTGACGACTGCTTCTTTGCACTTCCTCATCAGACTTGTAATATTTCTGTCCCCCAAGGTGTTTCTTGAGAGCGGGAAACAAGTGGTAGTCGCTGGGGGCAAGGACGGGCTCTGTAAGGAGGGTGGTTCGATGATATCCCAGCCGAATCCATTGAGTAGGGTGGTCGTTTGATGTGACACATGTGGACGCGCATTGTTCATGAAGCAAACACACTCCTTTGGTTGAGCCTACCTCCTTCTTTTGTTTTGAATGGCTCGCCGAAGTTTCTTGAGAGTCTCCGCAGTAGCTTTCTTGGAGTTTGATTTTTGTTCCTTTTGGCATGAAATCAACCAACAGAACCCGTTCCTCGGTCCAGAAAACGGTGGGCCATAACCTTTCCCGCTGACTTCTCCGTCTTTAAAAGCAGTCGTCAGTTGGCTTTCGTGACGCGGCGGGAGAGTGGTACGGCACCGGCATTAAAAAGCTGGTAAACAGAGTGCAGAAAGTTATTGATCGTCAAGGCGAATATGTAGAAAAATAGGTAAATATTCAACCCTTCCAACGATGTAACCAAAGTTGTAAATAAATTAAATTTTCTATGAAAAAAAAAATAGGAGACCTTACTTTTCAATACGCCCTCGTACATAAACAATAATCTGTTATATAATAAACCACTTTAACCGAAGCTTAAATACCAAATATTGTTTTCAAGACACCTTTAATATACAAGACACATGCAATTATGTTCTGGTGACGTCCCCCCCCCCCTTCTAAATTTATTGGACTACCAAAATTTGATTGATTGAGGTAAAAAATATTCTGATTCTATATAAATTACAGTACTATATATAGTAAATAGTTTTCAATAAAATTAATATCTTATCTTCTGATATATTTCAGTAACTGTTTTTGTTTTCTGCGAGAGGTTGGCAGACCCGTTTGTTTACATTTCAAACGCTTCTTTTTAGGAGGTTATTAAAATAGACTAAAACATTTTGTATTTATTCACTTAATATTCAAGGTAGTGTTACCAGTATCTAGATTTATCTATTGCTAAACCTTAGGAGAAAAATCTGCTTAGTTTAAGCAGCCCCTGCGTGAAGGACTTTATTAATGAAAATCATTTATATTAGGAAAGTGGGGCGTAAGAAAAACTTCCATTGAGTTCCTTATTGGTTATTCAATAACTTCAAGTGCACTCAGAGTCTTTACTGAGAGAGTCAATCATTGATACGTTGTTCGTCCTTGCATTCCGTCAAACCACCAGCTGGGATTGCAATATGATGATGTTGTGGTCGGTTTAAGTCTTCAACCTCCAGCAGCTGTGGATCAGGCTAGGCTTTAACCTTATCTGCGCCGACTAAGGACTTGGATAAGAAATCCCTTGAGTTCCATCAGATGTTAAATTTGGTTAGGTGTATCGTTAACGACAACACCCTTGCTGAGACGGAAGTCACGGATCAATTCCTGTTTCCCCAAAGTTCTGGAAGCTTCCAAAGCAGTCGACTTACATAAAGTTACCCAATATTATAAAAAGTCCGTCACGCAGGGGCTGCGTAAACTAAGCAGATTTCCCTTGTGAAGTTTTACAATAGAGAAATCTGCATACTGGTAACACAATACCACCGTGATTAGATAATGAGAAATGTTCCAGTTAATTAAAATAAATACCCAACTGAAACGGCTTTTGAATTGTAAGAATAATTTATATTTTAATAACTCAAATTTTAGTAGTCCAAGAACTTAAGAAGGGGGGGGGCGGATGAACTAAACGTATTTGCATAAATCTCACTAAGGAAGGTAAGGTAAGGTTAAAAAAACGCCAGGTTAGAAGAAGCTTCCTGAGCCGAGAAATGACGAAGATGGCCCAAACATAAATCCGAACTATACCCCACCACAGACTTCATAAAAATGCAAATATCTCGGTTAATATTCAAGATAGAGAATAAATGTATATAACAATATTTATAGTAAATTTAATTTGCAATAAGATTGGTTCTGTACAGTTTTTCGATCCGATGCATAATAACGGAGATATTATGAATTTTCGAAAATCCCTCCTTCTAAAACCCCCTCCCTCTGGTCCGATTTCAGCCATTAACGAACTTGATCTGTCTTTTTACATAAAACGGTTAAATATCGAGTTTCGTAACGATCAAAACAAAAATTGCGACCGCTAGAAGCGTTTAACAGACCAAATATATATATATATAATTTTGAACGGACCTCATTTTCGTCATCTCCTGGGTAGGATCGATGGACATTTGAAGAAAATTTTCGAAAATCGCGTCATGAGTACGACCTCAATAGCTGATTTCCCCTAAGGGAAATCTGCTAATATAATGTAGAAATAAAAACGGTTTCCCATACCAGCGCGAATATTAAATAAACAAACACAAACGTTAATGAAACATCAATCAGTCAATTTTAATAACCTTCCAACGGAAAGCGTCCGAATTGTACACAAACAAGTCTGCCAAACGCTCAGAGCTAAACAGATCGATAGAAATATTTTCACCTGAAATAGTAGTCTAAGAACTAGTACGTCCTAGTCGCTCCACGAGTACAACCTTAATAGCTGATTTTCCATAAGGGAAATCTGCTACAATTTTGGGATTGAGGATTCAGGTTCAGGCGATGGTCTTAATCACACTTATAGAGTTATTCCTAGTTACGGGTGTACATTAAGAGGGGTGGAATATATGTATATTTTTATCGCGTGGCATTATAACCACTCAGATCTTTAGCCGCCCGGGATTAGCGATATCTAACGCAGTGAGTGACCAACTCGACGTACAACCTGGAGGTCCTGGAATGAGTTGTCTCCAGTAGATTGACGTGCCTGATTGTGTTAGGAGTGTTCCGTGGTCTTACCGCCATAGCCAGTATCCCAGTCGAAGAACCAATGTTGTTCGTCTCTCCAACGGGCTGGTTTACTCACTAGACTCCTACTATGCCACTACTGCCGCGACACTAGCGCTCTCTGGTAGTGAACCGGTGGACTAACTCTGCGGTCACCCATTTTGATCTACCAACCATGTTGGATGTTGCTTCACTTAGACTATCTAAAGTAGGACTCTTTGACCCTCTTCTAAGCCCCCACCCCCACTCCATATACACATATATATCCGTCTCCAGGGAGGGCTGGTACATACCATACATAGGTGACCCTTTGAGGTAATCCAGAGACAAACATTAACAAACATGTTGACGTTGGTAGTCTGCCATCGGAGAGTACATACCCCCTCCCTCCGCTCTGTTACTGCCTGTACTTCTAAAACCCTAAAAAGGGATATATCGCCGGACACCCACTAACTCCTCCTCAGCTGGCTTTCTGCCAAGGGTCAATGTTTATAATGATACTGCTGGGATCCAGCCATAGTCTACCTTTCTTTTTCTTTGACATTTTAGGATATTTCCCTCAATCGCATATAAGCTGTAAGCAGATTTCCTTTAAGAGAACTATTTGCTTAACTGTACATCAACCTAGAAAATGATGAATGTGAATTCCGGTTTATATTTATAACTACCTAAGGTACCCGGCTTCGCCTGGGAAATCATTTGAGGCTGAATGAGTTGGTATGTTTTTGGGCTTTAATTTATAGTGTACTTATACATTTTACGTCTCAATACTTAGGATTTACACCCAAGTCCGATGTGCTGTGGCGCCATCTGTCGAAAATTGATCGTACCAACTTTAAAATCTTCATGGGCTCATGTACAACTCCCCTAACAACCCCCATTTCTGTTCGTTCCTAAAAATATTATTATAGCTTATAGTCAAAAATACAGGGTTTCATTGATTTCAATTTAGTCTTTCCTGTCCTATAACATTGTTGACCTCTTCTATAGTTTTTCGTGTATACCTCATTTATAATTCGGTATATGGAAAAAGTGCATACTTTAAATAACATTGTGTAGCCATTCGAAGTGTGGCAGCAATGTAGGAGGCACCTAGCCATTACAGCCTTAATCCAGCCTACACCTATCCAACACATCTCTGGCGACTGAGGATTCGCTACGATGGTTTAGCGATCCTTTATACTTTAAATAACATTGAGTACACATTTCGAAGTGTGGCTACAATGTAGGAGGCACCTAGCCGTGAGGCCTTAATCCATCCTACACCAATCCAACGCTTCATGGTGACTGAGGATTCGCTACGATGGTCAGAAGCGATCCTATGGAAGGGACAGTCTCCTACTACCCAGCTCCCACACGAGTGAAACACATGTACCAGTTTACCTGGCCTGTATGTCCTCGTGCTTTGAACACACGACCACTACGTCTATGACCGGCAGTGAAGGCAAGCCTCCACTCCGGACACCACCCAGCCCGTAGTTCACATTGAGTAAGCCGCTAGAACTTACCCCATTAAGGCAGGAGTGATCCCCTGCCCGGAACAGCAAAGCCGACTAAGGACCTACTGTTCCTACTGTTCCCCTACCCAGCAGCTACACAGCGGGGGCTTACTGCTGCCACTGGGGAGGGCCGGCCCCGTCCCGGGATGATAAATACTCTAAATAACAGACAACTTTTGTTCTATGCGCGTTTGCCGAAAATGAATAGGTAACAAAATATCGCAATTTTATATTTCAGACCTTCCTTATAACCGCCACTCCTATTCGTACCTTGAAATTTTAATATATCTTATAATCAGAGACGGGTTTATACCAAATCACAAACGGAGTTTCGTTTAGCTCGGTTGAGTATTTTGTGCCACAAAATTGTTGACTCCCACTATTGTATTTAGCGTATAACTCATTTATACTTATGACAAAAGAGTATATTACAAAAGTTACTTTAAATAACAAATAATCAACTTTTGTTATGTGCATGTTTGCCGTAAAACCAATAGGAGACGAACTATAGCTATATTTTAATTTCAGGCCTCTCTTATAACCCCCCCCCCTCCTGTTCGTCACAAAGAATATTAATATAGCCAGAAACCTTACCTGATTTAGTAGTAATATACACACCAAGATTCATAAAATTCGGTTCAGCCGTTTACGCTTCTATAATGGACATTTTTATATAGTATAAGAAGAAGGTGAACTTGATAATTATGAGGTTGGCACACTGAAGGTAGTGGTTCACTAAGATCAAGGCAAAAATTGTTGGAGGTTCGATCCCCTCCGAGGGAAAACATTAATTCACTAGTCGCTCACCAGAGGGTGGTAGTGTCGCAGTCCTAGCGGATAAGCAAGAGTCCAACGGGTGAAATGTAGAATATCTTTGCAACGGAAATTATTGTTGGGATTCGGAAACGAAAATGAGAGATTTCCAGCTTACTAATTGTATAAGTTTTTCTGAAGTTTGTATGTTATAATCATTTCTTCAGATTGTGGAACAATAAAAGAAGAAAGTTGACAGAGAATGAAAATGTACTTACTTATTCTTAATAAACCTCCTCAGTTCTTCCTTTACAATCGGATGAGGTTATGCTTGGGGCATCATTTTAAGGAAAATTTATTTCTCTCTCGATTGGTATTATAATCAGATTTTCGATATTGAAATAATTTTTGGTGTTATGGCTTGTTATATGGAAAAAAATAGCTCCAATTTGAAAAAAAATTAAAACTATAATCTCTCCAAAACAAGTGAGAATCGAACCAGACTATATATGAACCTTTTTTTTGGAAATTGTGTCTAGAATCACCACTCAAAGTTTGAGCAATAAAATTTGTTTACATTCATAGGCCCCCTTTTAGCAGATTTCCCTTAAAGAGAGAGAGAGGGACAATTTTGAAAATTTGAAATATCTCCGTTACTATACGTCGAATCGAAAAAGAATATTGAACCAATCTTATTGCAAATTAAAGGCACAATAAATATTGTAAAGCACATTTATTCTCTATCTTGAATATTAACTGAGACATTTTGCATTTTTCAGAAGTCAGCGTTCAGCAAATCACCACTTTTACTCATGTTAAATAAATAATATTCTGTTATTTAATAAACCACATTATTCGAAGTTTAAAAACTAAATATTATTTTCAAGAGAGATTTATTATACGAGATACATGCAAATATGTTCTGGTGATACCCCCCCCCATTTTAAGTTCTTAGAATACTAAAATTTCATTGATTGAGATAAATATTATTCTAGTTAATTATAAATTACAGAACTACATATAATACATACTTTTCAATAAAATTAATACACTCAACCGCAATAAAAACCGGACACTTAGATTTAGTCTTATAATTTTGTTAAATACTTAATATATATGTATATTAATCTTTTTAATTAAAATAATTGGTTAATCTATAGGTTATTTAAACAAAATCTGCCAAAAGTGAATAATTTTTTTGGTTATTTACACAAAAATACAAAATAAAAAAAATAAAAAGATAAATTAACACATTTAAAAAAAAAAATATTCTTCATTTTTATTACAGTTAATGGTAGACTTCGCTACCCCAAGCGTTTTGGCAATGTAACGTAAGCTGCGGCCTTCCATCTAAGTTTGGAAGACCCATTATTCTGGACCGAAATAAAAATAAAACATTAACTTAAGAAAATGCTTGCTTAATAATTAAAGATGTTTAAATGTGCGAAAAACTACTTACAGTTTAGAATAGATCAACCCCACGACAAATAAATCTAATCTGAGTTTTATCTAATTGTTTACTAATCCTGAAGGGATTAGTTCAATGGACTTAGACTCTAAATTCTCTGTAATAACTAGAATACCCACATAAAGAAAATTGCTGAAAATTAGCTTTAAATACGACAAAAATGAAGTGTCCGGTTTTTTTTTGCGGTTGAGTATATCTTATATTCTGATATATTTCAGTAATTGTTTTTCTTTCCGTTGTGAGGTAGGTAGACCAGCTTGTTTAGGTTTCAGACATTTCCCGTCGGGAGGTTTCATATTATCGCCCGCATATGCATTAAGGGATATGATCATTAGTGTTGAATGAAACTAGTAAATAATGAATGTATGAATCAGATAGACAAATATTTTCGAGTCAATACAGTAAAATCTTAATTTTTCTCGTTGTCAAACTATACATTTCCATGGATCTTGCACAATAAAGGTCTCTCGTAATAGTAAAACTATTTTTAGCAGATTTCCCTTAAGGGAAATCAGCTATTGAGGTTGTACTCATGACGGAATTTTCGAGATTTTTCTTCAAATGTCCATCGATCCTACCCAGGAGATGACGAAAATGAGGTACCTTCAAAACTGTATATATATATTTATATATTTATATATTTATACTATATATATATATATATATATATATTTGTCGGTTACCGCTCCTAGCGGTCGCAATTTTTGTGTAATCGTTACCAAACTCGATATTTAGTCGTTTTTCTATGTAAAAAGAAAGATTGAAGTTCGTTAACGGACTGAAAATCGAACCAGGGGGAGTGGGGGTTTAGAGGGGGGAGAATTTTGAAAATGCGAAATATCTCCGTATACTATAAAGTCGGATCGAAAAAGTGTATAGAATCAATCTTATTGAAAATTAATTACACTATATAATGATGTTATATACATTTATTCTCTATCTTGAATATTAACCGAGATATTTACATTTAGTATTGTAAAACTCCCCACTTCTTTTTCAGTTTTAGCAGATTTCCCTTAAGGGAAATCAGCTATTGAGGTCGTACTCATGACGCGAGTTTCGAAAAATTTCTTCAAATGTCCATTGATCCTACCCAGAAGATGACGAAAATGAGGTCCGTTCAAAACTATATATATATATTTGTCTGTTAATGCTCTACCGGTCGCAATTTTCGTTTGATCGTTACCAAACTCGATATTTAAACGTTTTATGCAAAAATAAAGATCAAGTTCGTTAATGGCTGAAATCGGACCAGTGGAAGGGGGGTTTAGAGGGGTGGGTTTTCTAAAATTCGAAATATCTCCGTTACTATACGTCGGATCGAAAAATTCTATATAAATCAATTTTATTGCAAATTGTGTTACTATAAATAATCTCTGTTATGTACATAAAAAATATTAATTGAAGCCTATATACCAAATATTGTTTTCTATTGAAATTTTTACTTTGTTGAGATTATATGTAAAAACGTTTCTTAGTTTACCCCCCCCCCTTCCTTCTTTTGTTCTTGGATTACTAAAATTTGAGTGATTGAGATAAAACTGTTTCTGATTCATTACAAATTACACCACAAGCTATAGTAAATTGTTTTCAATAAAATTAATATGATATATTCAAATATATTCCATTAATTGTTTGTCTTTCCGGTCTATCTATGCAGCACTACGAGGTTGGCTTGCCTGCTTCTTCACAATTCAGCCTTGTATTGTACATTTACTGAGCATTCACGGTAGTGTTACCTGTATGTATATTTATCTATTGCAAACCTTCACGTGGGAAATGTGCTTAGTTTACGCAGCCCCTGCGTGACGGACTTTTTATTCTTAATAAACCTCCTCAGTTCTTCCTTTACTCTCGCATGAGGCTTAGGCCATCATTTTATGATTAATTTATTGCTCTCTCGAATGGTAAAATCTGATTTTTGATATTGAAATAATTTGTTGAGTTATGGCCAGAGTATAGTATACTCGTATTTCCAAATCAAGTGAGAATCTGACCAGAACATTTATGAACATTTTGTTGAAAATTGTGTCTAGAATCACCGCTCAAAGTTTGAGCAGTAATGTCTGTTTACAGTATTACAGAGTTAGACCATGCAGAAAGAAAGAACTGGGTAAAGATATATATATATTGAAGAGTAGTGTGTTATCAGTTGGAATACAATAACAAATAGCTGGTAATTATAGTGAAAGGGGTTGGCCGGCCTGTGATGGCGATGGAGCAGCTATTGTACATAGTGACATCCTGCTTTGTACTAAATGCTAGCTCTGGACCTAGGATTCGCAGCTCACTGGCTATAGTCTGTGCGCAATTCCATTCACGCTGTAGGCAACGTCCACTAACAAACACCCAGCCATTCAATATGTAGCAATGAGGGTGCTTCTCGGGGTGAATACAAGTCCGTCACGCAGGGGCTGCGTAAACTAAGCAGATTTCCCACGTGAAGTTTTACAATAGAGAAATTTCACGAGAGCTGAGCAGTTAATGAAACGGCCGAACTAGTTTTTGGCGGGAAAGCCACTTCGTCCGTTAGCCGGAGAGATTTAATAAAAGTGGAAATATCTCGGTTAATATTCAAAATACAGAGTAAATATAAAACAATATTTATAGTAAATTTAATTTTCAATAAGATTGATTCTATACAATATTTCGATCCAACGTATATTAACGGAGATATTTCGAATTTTCAAAAATCCTCCCCTCTAAACCCCCCCTCCCACTGGTCCGATTTCAGCCATTAACGAACTTGATCTTTCTTTTTACATAAAACGATTAAATATGAAGTTTGGTAACGATCAAACAAAAATTGCGACCGCTAGAGCGTTAACAGACAAATATATAGATAGATATAGATATATATACAGTTTTGAACGGACCTCATTTTCCTCATCTCCTGGGTAGGATCGATGGACATTTGAAGAAAAATGTCGAAACTCGCGTCATGAGTACAACCTCAATAGCTGATTTCCCTTAAGGGAAATCTGCTAAAAACAGTTACTGAAGTATATCTGAGTATAACGTATTAATATGATTGAAAACTATTTACTATATAACATATACTACTGTAATCAGAATAATGTTTATCTCAATCAATCAAATTTAAGTAGTCCAAAAACTAAAGACGGGGGGGTCACCGGAACATATTTGCATGTATCTCGTATAATAAAGGTCTGAAAGGCTTTTCATAAAGATATAAATGCTTGAAAACAATATTTGGTATTTAAATTTCGAATAATGTGGTTTATTATTAGTAATGCTCATGTAACATGAGTAGAATTGGGATTTGCTGAAGACCGAAAACTGAAAAATGCAAATATCTTGGTTAACCCTCGGTCGGGCGGGTCAAGAATATTCCACCTTCGGGCGCGTGTATCTCAGAGATACAACCTCAACCGTTTTTACGGAAATACAGTTTTTTAATATATATTTCACACTAAAATGTTCAGTGTGTAATTAGAAATCATATCTGAGGAAGTATTTGTTTGAAAGAAGTAAATAATTTTCAAAATTGACACGTACTATAATAAAAAAAATCATGGTAGATAATATAACCAAGTTGGTTATAGATTCATTGTTATTAAAACCGTGGACGATAATTTTTAAAATATAATTAAAACATACAAATATCAAAAGAAATAGTTTAAATGCACATGTCTTAATTATTCATAATTCATTTCAGTTTGTGAACAATATAAACAAAATATCTAAATATAACTTCATTCAAAAATAAGTAGCACGAAATCACTTTTAGATAAGACTTATTAAAAATCATCTAAATTTTAATTTACTAATCCTTTTAAAAATACCAGTTTAATTATTATCTCTTTTGCAGAGCTGCATTACAATTAGAACAAGGCGTGGAACTATGTTGAAAACAAATTTTGCTTTTGCAAATCTCACAAGAATAATGAGTAAACCTACATTTCTTTTTAGTTTTGCTTGGTTCACATCATTTACTTTTGTTCGTTGTAGTGGAGGGACTTTTTTTATGCTGATCTGTACTTGAGTTCAATGAGTCTCTGTACTCGTCAAGTTTCGTCCATAGTTCGGTTGGTAAAAGTCTACTGTTGTCACTGCGTCATACAATATTTTTTTGAATAAGTTCTTCTGAAAGCTCATGTACGAGCAAAATAATAGAAAAATTGGTTTATATAATTCCACTCAATAAAGAGAAAGTTAATTGATGTATATATTTAAGAAATACAGATTTCAAAAAAACTTACGAGATCGGGCGCGTGGTATCTAGGAGATAAAACTGAGTGACAGGTGAAACACACGACTCCGTTAAACACAGTGACACAACATACCTTGAAGGGGAGACCTATAAAGAACATAACTCGAAGCACTACAACACCACTCTACGCTAGGAGGAGTGGTAAATATTTCTCTAGAAACTGAGTATCTGATCACGCGCCCGACGGAGGGTTAATATTCGAGATAGGGAATCATTGTATATAACAATGTTTATATTACATTTAATTTGCAATAAGATTGGTTCCATAAAATTTTTCGATCTCTTAGTTTACGTAGCTCCTGCCTGACGGACTTTTTTTATTTATTGGTGCCCCTTGTCATTAAACTATGAATATTTATACGAATATAATGCACAGAATAAGATGAATAAGCTCAAATTCTATTTATTTTATAATTATATCTACTTAACAAATGAACTTCGTTAACAATATTTATACCACTCTGAATATACAACATACAATTTATTGACATGCAAATTTATTAGAGGATGACATGCTTCATAAATGATGTGAAACTTGCACAACCTTTAAGAGACAATGTACCTTGTTACAAATTACCTTTGTAATGAAATTGACATTGCATTACATAAGCCAATTATAAATGGCTATATATTTTATATTCTGAGTATTCCCAGCAAAGAACACATTAAGATTAATATGTATGAATGCTTAAATGTATTGTTTTTACCTTTAAATAAGAATTATATCTAATTTGGAGTGAAGTCACCATGTGCTCTAGCATTTTCATAGATAACGCCGATGGATTTTGATAATAACATTCACAGCTCTTAACGTTGGTACACTAAGTAATAATACGGATGAATTTCGATAATTAATTCCCGTTAAATGCACTTTTTGAGCGTATTTCGATCGGCAGTTCAAAGTTCACCACCGGATTAGTCCTATATAAGGACCCCCTCGCGACGGATTAAGATCAGTCATATTCGGCATTCTCTGGAGGGGAGACCCTTGTTGGTGAGACACCGCTAATCCTTTTGCCAGATCCGGCCTGCCTGAGCCAGTTACTGCCTGTTCTACCTCTCACGGCTAAGTCAGCACTTCTATTAAAAAGCTAAGTGTTTCAATTGTAGTATAGTCTAAGTATAATTGAGTGCCCCCCATTATATTTTCAAAGGTGCCTCTTCATTTTAATTATTAATAATTATTATTGGAGAATATTTTAACTATAAATAAATTTATATATTTGAATTTGGTCTTGAGTCGATTGTTGGTGGCCCTTCTTAAATTCTTGTTAGTGGTTTGGTTGTGGGATTTTTCATATATTTTAGCTTCCACTGCTTATCGCCGCAGCCAGATCGCAACAACTTTGAGCGATTTTTATGACTAAAACTAAGGTTATAGCCGTTTCTCAAAAAGTGAATTTCGCTAAAAAAATGCCATTAATTAATATTAAACATTCCTCTAATTGAACTATTATTGCAGAGAAGCATTGCTGAAGGGCTGTGCTGAGGGTGAGACATGCCCCCCGATGTCCAGGGGTAGCAGCGAATCGGTCAGTCCGCGCCAAGAGGAAGTGGACATACTCAGCTCCAGGCTGCAGGTACTCAAGAGTTTCAGCGACGAGAAGTTCAGGGAAATAGAAGAGAAAAAGTCAGCCATAAAGGTAACGTAGCACATTTACAGAAAATTGTCCGTAAAATAGCCAATATTCATTTCCTATGATATAAAACCAGTGTTAGGTGTTTAGTGGGCTGTTGGTTAATTTTTTTCAACGAAAATTTGGATCGGTTGGCCCGGAGAAATGGGATGTAGAGCATGTGGCTGCTCTGGGTGTGAAAAAGGTAGAATCGTTGCAATCGGCAATCCAAAGATCGAGTTCTGGTTCAGGTTCGAAAGGTTTTCAACACCACCGCTGCACTGCTTGCTACAATACTCGGCTTCTAACGCACCTAGGATTTGCCAAGATGTAACGAAGTCAGCCCTCATGCTCGCCATCAAGTAAAGCACTGTGGAGACTCCGAAGTTGTACTAAATCTTGGTCCTATGTCTGAGACTTCTAGACATTGGACAGAGGTAGTACTGTTTAAGCTGGCGTCATCTAATAGGTAGGATCGATGGACATTTGAAGGCATTTGTCTAAACTCGCGTCATGAGTACGACCTCAATAGCTGATTTCCGATTGGCGAATTCTGCTAAAACTTAGGTAGGTAGGGAGGATCATCGATGGACATTTGAGGAAATATTTCGAAAGTCCTGTCGTGAGCTGAAAGGCTGATTTCCCTTAAGTCCTTGGGGTCAGCATTTAATCATGGGAAAAATAACCTCGAGGAAACTAGTCAATATTATTGCGAAAATTAAATACATGAAAAAATAAAGGGAAGTACGAAGGAGATGAAAGGAGCCGATCGAGGAAGGACTATTGGCCCCTGGAGCTTGGATTGTTCCAGGCTAAAGAGTCCAGTACCTTCGAGGCAGCTTCCTTTGATGTCTCCGCCCCTCTATAGAAGCATATGCAACTCACCAGAGAGTAGTTTGTTCTCAGTTGTCTTCAAGTGATCATCAGTGCGTTCAGTGCTACAGTACGACTTAGAGCAGTGCGGTAAAGTATTTTAAGTGAAGAACACTGTTGTGCTGTGAATCTCTAAGTAACAGGATAGTGCCGTGTTTAATGCAGTGCCGTTAACTTCGCGAAGTAAAGGACAGTCCAATACCGTGTTTTTGTGAACTTCAGTGATCTTGAGTGGATTGTTGGACTGTGTAATCTGAAGAATAGTGAAGCTATCAGTGCATACTGCGAGTATTAATTAAGAATAATTAACCAAGTGTGTAGTGCATTGTTAAATAAATTGTGTAGTGATAAAAACTGTGAAGGTTGTGTGTGTGTGTTTAATTTTGCAATCCAAAAGAACCCTAATAAACAACGTTTATTACTGATTTTGTACCGAATACAGTAGGTCTTGGACCGTCTAAAACAGTTGCTTTGGATCATGGCGCTACTCCTCTGGGACCTGGACCTCCAAAGTCTTGACCTAGTGCGCATTCGAGAACACTCTGTTGCTAGAAGCAGAGGTCGAGGAGATGGACATGGATGAACTCCTATACCTCGGGAAACCTTAACCATTTCATATCTTTTCTATTATTCACAACAATATGTCTTCCTCTAGGTCTGGGTATTTAGTTGCAAAGTATTGTCCTTGCTCTGCGTCTACCTTTCACAGCCTCTCTGTCATCTTATTGCTGGCTCTCCTGACAGATCTTTAGAATACTCTGGTATCTAACAGTTCAGCAGCTGTAATATGTATTTGACTGTTCGGGCTCAGTTTATTCATGAGAGTTGAATCGCTGGTCTCAATCTCACATTGTGAACCTAGTTCGGTTCCCGCCTGTACAATGGGAATTTATTTTTTGGTGGACTCATTAAATAAAATCCTTAGTCCACTAGAACCCTACTGGCTAGTAATAGTGGTAACCTACGGATCTACAAGCCACAACAGTCATAATTAGCCGTGGTAACACAAAGTGGACTCCAATGCATAACACATTTCTTCTGAAATATCCCCTTTATTTTCTGTCTGATCGTCATGTCGTATGCAAACTCCATCTTCTTGTTAAAGAAATATATTACAATTGTAGCGGATTTTTTCGAGTTGGAAATTAAAGGAACTGATTTGTCTTCAGCTTTATTTATTTGGTTGTAAAATAAGTTCGTAGCGTTTATCAATATTTCAATTTAATCTTCTCTGTGTTTATAAAATTATGTTTACTTCATCATTAATGTTTACATATTCTTAAACCAACTGAAATTGCTGTCGAGAGATCACAGTGTTAATCTACAGACATAAAAGTCCTTCAAGCAGGGGCTGCGTAAACTAAGCAGATTTCGCACGTGAAGTTCTACAATAGAGAAATACCACTAGAAACAAACATTTACGGTAGCGGCCGAACTAGCTTTTGCCGCAAACCCACGAATAGAACCGAAGTTAGCCGATTTCATCTCTCCCGTTATGTGCACACAATAAAAATTCAAATACCTCGATTAATATTCAAGATATAGAATAAATGTATAGAGCAATATTTATAGTACATTTAATTTTCAATAACATTGGTTTTATACAATGTTTCGATCCAAAGTATAGTAACAGAGATATTTCGAATTTTCTAAAATTCCTCCTCTAAACCCCTCTCCCACAGGTCCGATTTCAACCATTAACGAACTTGATCTTTATTTTTATTATTTATTAACGTCCACTTTTTGCAACTTAGGCTAATCGGGACGGGTTATCTACAGGTTACCACCCTTTTCTAGGCAGGGTGGGATTTTAAGATGTTATTTAGTGAATTTCGTCATTAAATAATTTCCTTTGCCCAGGCAAGAATCGAACTCGCCACTCTAGGTTTACCATGTGAGATAAAGGTCAACGCTTTAACTCGCATGGCTAACCTGAGCCCCTCTTTATTTTTACATAAAACGTTTAAATACTGAGTTTGGTAACGGTCAAGCAAGAAGAAAAGTTTTGAAAATCGCGTAATGTGTACGACCCCAATAGCTAATTTTCCTTAAGGGAAATCTGCTAAAATGATTAGTTGAGGTTCTTTTATGCATGAGTTTCAACCGAGATTCTTTATCTTTAAGTGGAATGCGTGCTGAAACTTGAAGAGAAAAGCAAAGGCATAGTTTTCCATCACGATAACGCCCGACCTTTTCCTTTGCAGACCCGGCAGAAATTATAATTTCCCCAATAATTATTGGAGTTTGGCTGGGAGGTGATCCCCCAACCACCCTATTCACCAGACCTTGCCCCAACAGATTTTCGCTTATTTCGGCCTCTTTAAAACTCTCTTAACTGGGAACGCTTTAATTCGCTCGAGGACTAGAAAACGCACATAAAAGAGTCCATTGCTCAAAAATCTGAAGAGTTCTGGAATGACGAAATTAAAAAATCAACTGAAAGAAACATGGCAGCGTGTAATAGATCAAAATGGGTTCTATATAACTGAATAAAAATGTTTACAAGAATCTAAAGTTTTTATTGAAATCGCCATTAAAAAACACTACGAACTTATTTTCAGCACTCAGTACCCTCTCTTCTCCTCATTACTTTAGCGCTTTCATTATAAGTTATCGTATAACCAGTTAATATTTAAGTTTGTTTAAATTAACCGCGGAGAACTAAGGACTAGAATGTCCAGATAAAGACATATGTTTATAATTGCTAAAAAAGTAATTATGGAAGATGTATCAGCTTGCTATACACACCCCATGGCTTTTGTACTCCAGGACGAGACCTGATCCTGGCCGTATAATGATATGAGTGGTCATTAATCGGAGTAGAGAGGAATGAGAAACTAGAGCTATGGGATGGAAGGCTGGGTGATTAGAGGTAGAAATGCAGGGAGCGTGTGAGGCAACAAAGAGACAGCTGAAACAAAAAGATTTTTTCTTCCCGCCAGTGAAAGTAACAATAGGCCATTACCCCTCCCTAGGAGTCCTCGGCTCGGGACAATACAGCCGGATTACTATAGGATACGCCCTGTGCTAGTACTGCTGCAGGATACGCCCTGTGCTAGTACTGCTGCAGGATACGCCCTGTGCTAGTACTGCTGCATGATACGCCCTGTGCTAGTACTGCTGCAGGATACGCCCTGTGCTAGTACTGCTGCAGGATACGCCCTGTGCTAGTACTGCTGCAGGATACGCCCTGTGCTAGTACTGCTGCAGGATACGCCCTGTGCTAGTACTGCTGCAGGATACGCCCTGTGCTAGTACTGCTGCAGGATACGCCCTGTGCTAGTACTGCTGCAGGATACGCCCTGTGCTAGTACTGCTGCAGGATACGCCCTGTGCTAGTACTGCTGCAGGATACGCCCTACGCTAGTACTGCTGCAGGATACGCCCTATGCTAGTACTCCTGCAGGATACGCCCTACGCTAGTACTGCTGCAGGATACGCCCTATGCTAGTACTGCTGCAGGATACGCCCTGTGCTAGTAGTGCTGCAGGATACGCCCTGTGCTAGTACTGCTGCAGGATACGCCCTGTGCTAGTACTGCTGCAGGATACGCCCTGTGCTAGTACTGCTGCAGGATACGCCCTGTGCTAGTACTGCTGCAGGATACGCCCTGTGCTAGTACTGCTGCAGGATACGCCCTGTGCTAGTACTGCTGCAGGATACGCCCTACGCTAGTACTGCTGCAGGATACGCCCTGTGCTAGTACTGCTGCAGGATACGCCCTACGCTAGTACTGCTGCAGGATACGCCCTATGCTAGTACTCCTGCAGGATACGCCCTACGCTAGTACTGCTGCAGGATACGCCCTGTGCTAGTACTGCTGCAGGATACGCCCTGTGCTAGTACTGCTGCAGGATACGCCTGTACGCTAGTACTTCTTCAGGATACGCCCTTTGCTAGTTCTGCTGCAGGATACGCCCTACGCTAGTACTGCTGCAGGATACGCCCTTTGCTAGTACTGCTGCAGGATACGCCCTGTGCTAGTAGTGCTGCAGGATACGCCCTGTGCTAGTAATGCTGCAGGTTACGACCTACCTACAGAACTTCATTGGGCTTCAATCTACGCTAGAATTACCTCTGCAGGATACGACTTACGCTATTACTACCCCAGGATACGACTTACGCTATTACTAGCCCCAGGATAGGAAAATACGCTATTACTACCCCAGGATACGACCTACACTATTACTACCTCAGGATAGGATCTACGCTAGTACTACCCCACCGATATGTACCCTAGTACTGTCTGGGGGTACATCCCTGCAACAGTAACCTGTATTTTTGGTGCGATTTCAGCTATTAAACAAATATGAACATTAGAGTGGAATTAAAATGGTTAAATATTGAGTATAGTATAAATTAAATAAACAATTTGGCTTATTATTAATATAATATGAATATGAGTGGGGGTTTACAAAAGGCTGAAAACATAAAAATACTTATTTCACGGTTAATAATCTATATAGTGAAGAAACATAATAAAAACTTTTATAGGGCATTAAATGATCAATAACCTTGGTTCTATACATCTTTATGACCCGGCGTATGATATCTGAGATGTTTGGAAATTTCGAATTTCCTCCCTCCACAGCCCCCAGATCAGCCATTAACGAACTTGATCTTTAATTTTACATAAAATGCTTAAATATCGAGTTGTGTATTGTATCAAATTAAAATTACGGCGTTAAAAGACAGTTAAATATAGTTTTGAACGGACCTCGTTTTCGTCATCACCTGGGTTTCTAATTGATTTTTCAAGAACCCCGCTATGAGTGCATCATCAAAAGATGGTTTCTCTTGGATGATTTGGATCAATGAAAGGTTTGTTCTTCAAACAATAAATGATAAAGTTGTCATATCTATATGTGAAGGTCTTTGTCAAATGAACACTGCTGGGCATTGTGGTCTCCACGACACTCAGCACAATCTCCATTGTCTGTCTAAAGTCGAACAAAGTTCTATAATTTTTGGTAGGGTTACTGTTTTGACGTCAGTACATGCCGTCTGTTCCATGAATTCTTACTATTTAATTAGTAAGATCCAGGAGATCAGTTAGACTTAGTTAAAAATGTTATTTACTATTTTAGGAATAATTTTTTTTTTTATTTTGTAGGAGAAAGAGAAATTAGTGAACAACGTCAGGGAAGAGATCTGTAAGATTCGCGAAATAATGAAGCTTAAGGCAAGTGCTTACAAGTGAAATAATTAATTCTTTTAATAAATCAAAGTAATCTAGGAGATGTTTATATTTATCACAGTAATATAGTCATTCACAAGAACGAGATAAATATGGCGATAAGAAATTAACACTAAACCCTTCTTAGAAATAGTCGTTTGATAAATTTGGCGATGAGAAATTAACTCTATATCTTTCTTAGAAATAGTCCTTTGATAAATACGGCGATGAGAAAATAACACTAAATCCTTCTTAGAAATAGTGCTTTGATAAATATGGTGATGGAAAATTAACACTAATTCCTTCCTAGAAATAGTCCTTTGATAAATATGGTGATGAGGAATTAACACTAATTCCTTCCTAGAAATAGTCCTTTGATAAATACGGCGATGAGATATGGTTGGTACGTTTGATAAATATGGTGATGAGGAATTAACACTAATTCCTTCCTAGAAATAGTCCTTTGATAAATATGGTGATGAGGAATTAACACTAATTCCTTCCTAGAAATAGTCGTTTGATAAATATGGTGATGAGGAATTAACACTGAATCCTTCTTCGAAATTGTCCTTTGATAAATACGTTGATGAGAAATTAACACTAATTCCATCCTGGAAATTGTCCTTTGATAAATATGGTGATGAGGAATTAACACTAAATCCTTCTTAGAAATAGTCCTTTGATAAATATGGTGATGAGGAATTAACACTAAATCCTTAGAAATATACCTTTGATAAATATGGTGATGAGAAAGTAACACTAAATCCTTCTTAGAAATAGTACTTTGATAAATATGGTGATGAGATATGGTTGGTACGTTTGATAAATATGGTGATGAGAAAGTAACACTAAATCCTTCTTAGAAATAGTACTTTGATAAATATGGTGATGAGATAGTAACACTAAATCCTTCTTAGAAATAGTCCTTGATAAATATGGTGATGGGAAATTAACACTGAATCCTTAGAAATATACGTTTGATAAATATGGTGATGAGAAAGTAACACTAAATCCTTCTTAGAAATAGTACTTTGATAAATATGGTGATGAGATACCTTTGATAAATATGGTGATGGGAAATTAACACTAAATCCTTCCTAGAATAGTGCTTTTGTAAATAGGTGATGAGAAAGTTAAATCCTTCTTATAAATAGTACTTTGATAAATATGATAGTAACACTAAATCCTTCTTAGAAATAGTACTTTGATAAATATGGTGATGAGAAATTAACACTAAATCTTTCTTAGAAATAGTCCTTTGACAAACATGATGATGAGAAATTAACACACCAGAAAATCAATAGATTGTAGGAGTGTAGTATTGTGGGTTTCACTTGATTTCAAAAAGGCTTTTGAAACAGTAAATCACCAGTTGCTCCTAATGAAGATTGGTGCCATGGGCATGAGCGAGCAATTAATTCGATGGATAAAATCCTTTTTAGAAAATTGGAGCAAAAAGTTAAATTAAAAAACATATCTTCTAACTGGGCTATAAATAAATCAGGAATACCACAAGGATCTGTATTATGGCTACTTATGTTCTCAATGTACATTAATGACATAACATACTGTGTTCTACATAGTAATATCGACTTATACGCAGATGACGTTAGCATAGGGCTTTCGGATGGTCCGGCGAACGCAGAAGAACAGAAAAAGAATTATTAGTATTACTTATTTTGCAGGGAGGGCTACGATCTCTTCCCCTCACCTATATTTTTGAATATAAATGAAAGTATTTTAAGGGTAATACTATTATTTAATTCCATCCGGTAGATAAATTACTAAAATAATACTTTGAATCACTAATTTAAGGAAAACCATAGTGATATCTCTCATGATGGAGCGGAAGGTAACCGGAGGCTAATTGAGTCAACTTATTTCCTGTGAAATGCTGGTATTACTGGAAGTGATTTCCACTGAGCCCTACTATTACGAATATAATCCAATGTACAAAACTATGATTAAACTATATGTGCTCGGATTGGTTTCTGGCAGGAAATAAGTTTCATTATTGATGACATTTAATTGTAATAAATGCTATCCATGATTATGGTTTGAAGTATTCAAAAAGTTGAGAGGGATCGATTAGGAACACATTTTTATTTATTCTTCAAAAGTAAAATTTCTCTACTATAAGTCGCCTGCCTGAGCCTCACGGGAAAACTATGCTCCCAGACGGGATGTGTAGTTGTAAACATTGAAGCCTTGCCCAAAAAAAATACCATCACCCTCAAATGATTTCCCGGGCGAAGCCGGGTACCTTAGCTAGTATAAATATATATATGAGGATTTTCAGTGGAAATACGTCCATCGATGGACGTATTTCCATTGAAAATTTGCAAAACAAAAATTCCAACCGCTGGAGCAGATAGCCGAAATCCTCATAATGACGATACTTCCCAGCGATGCAGCCTCAAAAATTATATATATATATATATATATATATATATATATATATATAAAGTAGTAATATAGTAAAATAAGTAATAATAGTACGGAAAACGCAGAAGAACAGAAAAAAACAAAAAAAAACAAGTGGCTACTATTCGGCACCCCAAAAATATTAAAATTAATTAAACAGCCTGGACTTTCAATAAGAATAAACGAGCAGGTTATTGAAAAGAGTGAAAAAATGAGTATACTTGGCGTAATATTTAACAGCAATCTCTCATGGCAGGATCAAGCAGCTTCGGTAGCTAACAAAATAAGAAAATCATTACATCATTTTAATAAAATATAAAAACTTTTTACTATTAGAAATTAAGATAAAACTAGTATCCAATCGAATTTTGCCATTAATGTGGTACTGCGATTTCGTTTATATAGATATCACATCTACAGAAGACATAAAAATTGAGAGAGCATTTAATTCAGCAATCAGATATACCCGTATATTCAATGCTAAGAGAGACGAGCACATAACATCATACATGAAAGCTCTGGGATGGCTCACGTCTAAGGTGTATCGGCGCTTAAATATACTATGCCTTTCAAAGAAAATCCTGGATTTCGGAGTGCTATTTCAATTCCTAAATATACTCCAATCATTTTTAGCTGATTTCCTTTAACTAAAATCTCTCTCTCGCTCTCTCTCTCTCTCTCTCTCTCTCTCTCTCTCTCTCTCTCTCTCTCTCTCTCTCTCTCTCTCTCTCTCCCCCCCCTCTCTCTCTCTCTCTCTCTCTCATCTCTCCCTCGCTCTCTCTCTCCCTCTCCCCCTCTCTCTTGTAGTTAAGTATTGGTAGAAAATTCAAAGGTGTTTTCATCCAAGTATAATTACTCCCTTTATTCGTGACTAAAGCAAATTCAATTTTTCCAGTCAGATTTCACGAGATGTTTTCTAATTGGACTGGCTGTTAACACGTTGGTTGCTATTCCCGCGCAAAGGCGGGTAGTTGGCCGTTACGAGAGGACACGCATTGCGTGAGGATCCTAGCAATGTAGATGATGGGCCTAGCAGCTTTCACCTTTATGCTATGTTTACCTCCGCCCTTGAACTCAACGGAAATATTGTAAGCCTATTGGAATCGTGACACTTGCGGATGGACCATTCGGATAGGGCACAAAATGCAAAATATAGGAAACAATTGGCAATTTCTCCATGTTTGTTAGAGATATAAAAAGTGCTGCATAAACAAAGAGAATTTCCCACTTGCTGTTATAACAATAACATAAAAATGCATTGGAAAACAATAGTAGAACATCAAGAGATTAACCACAGATCTTACAGATGTCACCGCGTAACGTAATTGCATGTATATCACACAATAAAAGTTCAATGAACACCATATTCTGTTATTTAACCTGTGTACGAAATGGCTCATGAAATATCTGCTTAATGATAATATGAAATGACTGGTGGCCAAATACTAAAATATGGGAATATCTCGGTTAATAATATGTATATTTATTTATTTAACGTTATTATTTTTATTAATAAATATTCTTCTATACATTTATTCCCTATCTTGAATATTAATCGAGAATATATTTGCATTTTTATTAAATTTGGGCAGATAACGGACGACTGTTTCCCGCCAAAAGCTAGTTCGGCCCTTTGCCGTAACTGTTCGGCTATCGTATGGAGATTTCTATATTGTATAACTTCACGTGGGAAATCTGCTTAGTTTACGCAGCCCCTGCGTGACGGACTTTTTGAATTCGAATATATACTTGGTTAAATCATGTGTTTCGAATTTTTTTTTTTTTTATGGAGAGTATGACACCGCCCACACCGCGTATTGTATTTGTTCTCTTCTTAATTTCGAGTGCTTCTAGAACTAGAAGGTGGTCTTCTATTGTATATGTAGAACTTTTGTCTCGTCGAACTTAATTTAACAAATACTTGCGTGTCTAGCTATGGCGGAGAAAACTACATACAGAGAAGACCACCTCGGTAAACGATTAGTTCTAGAAGCTCTAGAAATAAACAAGAGAACAAATACAATAAACGGTGTGGGCGATGTCATACTCTCCGGTACGTAGAGTTGTATTAAAATAAAAACCCCAAATATTTGATTTAATGAAGTAACTATTCAAATTAAAACACTCTCTTAAGTAGATGGACGCATTTCCATCGAAAATTTTCATAACAGCAACAATACCAACCGCTGGATCAGATAGCCGAATTCCTCAGAATGAAAATACTTCCCCGCGATGCAGCCTCAAACTAGAATATATATATAAAATATATATATATATATATATATATATATATATATATATATATATATATATATGTTACTGTAGAACCCCGGAGTGTGGTAAATCCTAAGATTTGGAAGCGTTGGTAAATATCTGATTTTATCTTTCAGATCGGACTTTAGCCAGTAAATCTTAGGATTTGCCAAGAGGCAGGGTAAAAGCTAGAATTATCTCTTTCTTATTTGAACATTTTTTTAAGCCATTGCATTTTTTGAAACCCTGGCCACCAACCAATGACTATTGACGAACTGCAGTGCGAAATCTTATCTCTTCGTCGGCCACTTCATCAGGAGACAGGAAATTCTCGGTGCAAATTGTAAACTCATTACGCGAATATAATGTATTTAATTTTCCTGAAGAAGTTCCGAGTTGGTAGAAACCATCTTCTTTTTGGACTCACGTTCTGGCCAACTTCGGGATCTGGGAATTTTCCTTTCGTCGTTTTTTCAATTTTCTTGGCCTGTGATTCAAGACCTTCACTTGATGTCTGGCGAATTTCTTTGACATAGCACATCTTCTGTTGGGTGGCAGATAATTTATTATTGGCACTTTCTTGCTGACGTTATAGGGGAGTATCCCTGTCCCCACTCCTCTCCACTGGACATTTACCAATGAGCCTTGGGAAATCCGCACATTTACCAAACAGCATTGGCAAACGTACGAAATCTCACATTTATTTAATGTTTTTTCGGGCATTTACCAAGCCAGACGGTAAATCCGGGAATTGACCAACTGCCAAGCGGTAAAAGCTCGAATTTCATCTAGATTTCGGACTTTAACCAGTGCTCTTGGTAAATCCTAGTATTTACGGGTAAGTCCTGACATTTACCACTCTTCGGGGTTTTACAGTAACATATATATTCTTCTAGGTAAAATCGAAATCTGTTTAAACCTCATTGGCTGCCAAATTCCAGCCTGGCCCAAACCGTGTGAACGGAGCGTGTGTATGTGCTATCAGTTACGTCAGCCCTCGTTATAGGTCAGCTGTGTGACCTATCAAATTCGTGAATATTAACCACACATAGTGTGGAATGGAACCCCTCACCACACACCATAACAAGATGCTACATGGTTCAACAGGTGGATGTAGGACAAGAGGCAGGCTCAGCATCAAGAGATGGCTTAATTCATGATAGAAGATCTGGCACTTATCCGTTATCGGGACGCACCCATTTAAAGAAGATTATTAAAACATAATTTATAAAAAAAAAAAATAAATTAAATTATTTATTAACGTCCACTTTTTGCAACTAGGGCTAATTGAGGCGGGTTATCTACAGGTTACCACCCTTTTCTAGCCAGGGTGGGATTTTAGGACGGTATTTAATGAATTCCGTCACTAAATAAATTCCTCTGCCCAGGCGGGAATCGAACTCGCCACTCTAGGTTTACCATGTGAGATTAAGGTCAAGGCTTTAACTCACATGTCTAACCTGAGCCCCTCATAATTTAAAAAAAAAATCACTTTATTATTTAAGAAAGCCCGTCACGAAGGAACTTTGGAAACTAAGCAAATTCCCAAACGTTAGTTTAACACACTTTTGATCTCAGGTCACAAAATTTTCCTTATTTCTACGCAAAAAAAGGATGAGTAAAAGGGAGTGGTGGACAGCGGGTGGGGGGAGTTACTGAAGGCAGAAACCAAAAGAGTACGAACAACTCTCTGAATACTTCAGTTTAAAAACAAAAATGAATATCGCAACAATTGTAGAGCATCAATAGGTTAACAGTATTGGTCCGGTCACGCTGGGGCTGCGTATACTATCAGCAGTATTTCACACGTGAAGTTTTTACATACCCCACCTCTGAACCACCACTATTCCAGATCTGAAATCTGCCTAATAACAAATATGATCTGTAGTGTGTAAGAATAACTCCTAAATATCCTAAAACATAGATTATTTAGGGAGTTGGAATAAACCCGTAGTTTCTTAGCTGATGACGTCATCACCCAAAAAAAACAGTATTTGGACCTAACTCTAAAAGTCCTATTCACGCAGGGGCTGCGCAAACTAAGCAGATTTCCCACGTGAAGTTATACAATAGGAAAATCTTCATACGAGCGCCGAAGAGCTCTCGCAAAGGTCGGGACTAGCTTTTGGCACGAAACAGTCAGCCTAATGGTGGACCAGTATCACGAAGAATACAAATGAAAATATCTCGGTTAATATTCAAGATTACAGAATAAATGAAATAGAACAATATTTATAGTAAATTTAATTTGCAATAAGATTTATTCTATACAATTTTTCGATCCGACGCATAATAACGGAGATATTTCGAATTTTTGAAAATCCCTCCCTTTTAAACCCCCCCCTCCCATTAGTCCGATTTCAGCCATTAACGAACTTGATCTGTCGTTTTGCATAAAACGGTTACATATAGAGTTTGGTAACGATCAAAAAAAAATTGCGACCGCTAGAGTCGGTTAACAGACTTAATATAGATATAGGGGTATTTCATATTTATATATATATATATATATTTTCATATATATATATATATATATATTTCTGAACGGATCTCATTTTCGTCATATCATAGGTACGGATCGAATGGACATTTGAAGAAATTCTTTCGAAACTCGAGTCATGAGTACGACCTCACAATAAGCTGGATTCCCTTAAGGGAAATCTGTTAATAAAAATCTCATGAAAACAATATTTGTCTTTGAAGCTTAGAACAATATGATATTACAGCAGCATGTTAATAAGACAGTAGGAGGTTGTGTTTACTAAAGGCTCAAAAATAAAAAATCCAAATAGCTCGGCTAATACTCATGATATAGAAAATATGTATATAACAACATAAATAGGAAATTATATTTGAAATAACATTGGTTCTATTGACCTCTTCGATACGAAGTATTATAACGAAGATACTTCGAATTGTCGAAATTCTCCCCTCTAAACGCCCCTTCCCCCTTCCAAATGTCTGATTTCAGCCGTTAACTAACTTGATATTTCATTTTATATAATACGCTTATATATCGAGTTTGGTAACGACTAACAAATATTGGAACTGCTAAACCGGTAACAGACTAATATCAATGGACATTTGAAATATTGTTATGTACATGTATTGTCTATCTTTAGTATTAACTGAGATATTAAAAAATCAAACTCAAAATATCTCCATTTATTTGAGTCCGATCGTAAAATGGTTCTATAACATTTTACACCATAACTGCATTTTGTTTCTTTCGTGTATGTTTGTTTGTTTGTTTGTTACCTTTTCACGGATATGAATATAACAAAAGTGTTATTACTACTAACCCAACTTATACTTTAGGCTATATTAAAATTCTCTGAGATGAACAGGAGTGGGGGTTATAAGGGAGGACTGAAATTAAAAATTGCGATATTTCGTTTCCTATTGGTTTTTCGGTAAATATGAATATAACAAAAGTTGTTTATTTTGTTATTTAGAGTAACTTTTGTTATATAAATGTTTTTCGTATACCGATTTATTAACGAGATATACGCTAAAACCTATAGCGGAAGTGAACAATTTAATTTGACACAAAAGACTACACCAAACTAAATAAAACTCGGTATGTGTATTAGCCTTTATGCCATCATTATAATAAGCCGTACCAACATTTCTAGGAACGGGCTGGAGTGGGGGTTGTAAGGGAGGCCTGGATTTAAAAATAGCGTTACTTCGTTTTCCATTGGTTTTTCTGCAAATATACACATAAAAAAAGTTGTTTATAGAACCACACTTGTTCTATGCATTTTTTTCGTAACTCAAATATGAAGTTATTCGCACGTTATATTTTTCAGCCTTCCGTAAACCCCCACAAACTCACAATTGTTGTCATGTTGTTGTCAATCTTGTTGCATCCCACAAGCAACAGGTAGTACGACTCTCCAGCAAGGGTAACGTCTCTCTCCCAAGCGTTACACATCTCTTTATTAACGTGAGACTGGGATGAGACTGAACTGTATCCATCTGCCAACTTCTCATAACAGCCTAGCTTGCGTGTGTGTGTCTGGTGTTATAATATATCTAGATATACTCCTGGTGGAGAAGATAGTTCCCAGACTCTGTGATCTTCCTGGTGACCTTTGATGTCTGCGGCTTCCTACTGTACTTTATGTAATAGAAATATCGGTCGGTGGTAGCTGCCTGATTGTCTCTTCCTTGTCTCCTTTCACATCCATCAGTCTCCGATAGGGCCATCTCCCATTTCCCTATAAACAGCTCATATACTACTTTTCCGCTGATTTCCACAAAGGGAAATCAGCTAGTCATGAGGCTAATATCGAAATATTTCCTCAATTTTCCAACGATCCATTATACAAAAAATACCACAATTCCAGAATGCTACAACAAAATCGCCCTTATAAGTCCGTCACGCAGGGGCTGCGGAAACGAAGCAGATTTCCCATGTGAAGTTTTACAATAGAGAAATCTGCATACTGGTAACACAATACCACCGTGATTAAATACAAACGGTAATGAGAAATCTTTCGGTTAATTAAAATAAATTCCCAACTGAAACGGCTTCTGAATTGTAAGAATAATTTTATTTTAATAACTCAAATTTTAGTGATCAAAGAACTAATGAAGGGGGGGAGGAGGGCGGACGAACAGAACGTATTTGCATAAATCTCACAAAGTAACGAAGGTAAGGTAAGCTTAGAAACGACAGGTAAGGTTAGAAGAAGCCTCCCACCTGAGCCGACGGAAATGGCCGACCTAATGGGAACTATACCCGACCACATACTTCATAAAAATGCAAATATCTGGGTTAATATTCAAGATAGAGAATAAATGTATTATAACAATAATTTATAGTAAATTTAATTTGCAATAAGAAGATTCTGTACAGTATGGTTTTGATCCGACGTATAGTAACGGTGATATATCGTATTTTCGAAAATCCTCCCCTCTAAACCCCCTCCCCTCCCACTGGTCCGATTTCAACGTTTAACGAACTTGATCTTTCTTTTTACATTAACACGACTAAATGTTGAGTTTTGGTACCGATCAACAAAAAATTACGACCCGCTAAAGCGGTACCAGACAAATTTTTATTTAAAATATTTTATATATATTTATATATATATATATATATATATATATATATACTATATTATATTTATATATATAGTTTTGGAAACGAACCTCATTTTCGTCATCTATTAGGTAGGATCAATGGACATTTGATGAAAAATTTCGAAAATTCCGTCATGAGTACAAACAAAATTGCTGATTTCCCTTAAATCAGGGGGAAATCTGCTAAAACACAATTACTTACTGACTCACTTAATAAATGGCAACAGATATGGTATATGACTACGAAAGGACAACATCTGAAGTTATTTATTCCAGACATTAAAGAGTATTTAGGACAGAAATTAACATCAGCAGACTATTACTTTACACAATTATTAACTGGACACGGAACAACAAATTCTTATTTTAATCGTTTTGGCCTAACAGATCAACCAAACTGTTACTGCGACTTTACTACTGAAGAGACATACTGACACTTGCTCTATGACTGCAGACTACTAGCGGACCAAAGAAAAGACTTTAAACGGAATTGAAATGCCGGCAAAAGATAATTGGCCTGTTGAGGAAAAACGTTTATATTATAAACACAATAAACAATTAAAAAAATATACTGAAGAAATGTATCAGAGCATGAATTATTTAAAAGTCCGTCACGCAGGGGCTGCGTAAACTAAGCAGATCTCCCACGTGAAGTTTTACAATAGAGAAATCCCGCTAATTAACAAAACAGTAGTAGTAAGGAACCTCTAAACCTAAAAAACATTATTTAGGGCGTAATAACCCAGTAGTTTCTAGCCCCAGAAAACAGTTAACCTAACCTCTAAACCTATTCACGAGGGACGAATAGTTACCGAATCGGCCCGCACTAGCTTTCGGCGGAGAGTCCCGAACATAGCCGACCCCTGCCGACCACACATATGCATACAAATGCCAATATCTCGGTTAATATTCAAGATACAGAATAAATGTATAGAACAATTTTTATAGTAAATTTAATTTGCAAATAAGATTGATTCTATACAATTTTTCGATCTGACCCATAATAATGAAGATATTTCGAATTTACGAAAATTCTCCCCTCTATAAACCCCCCCCTCCACACTGGTTCCGATGTCAGCCATCAACGTATCTTGATCTTTCTTTTTACATAAAACGCTTATATATGTTGTTTGGTTAGGATCAAACAAATATTGCGACCGCTAGAGCGGTAACAGACATATATATATATATATATATATATATATATATATATATATATATATATATATATATATATATATATCATCGTCATCTCCTGGGTGGGATCGAAGGACATTTGAAGAAATTGTTAGAAAATCGCGTCATAAGTACGACCTCAATAGATGATTTCCCTGAAGGGAAACCTGCTAAAAGCAAATATTGTTTTCAAGAGATTTTAGCAGGGAAATCAGCTATTCAGGTTGTACTCATGACGGAATTTTCGATATTTTGTGCTTATATATATATATATATATATATATATATATATATATATATATATATATAAAATTGTAACCTCTGTCTGTACATTGATTTTTTTCGCGAAATTTCACGATAACTTTTCGTTTCACATGTCATAGACACCATATCTGCATTTTGTTTCTTTCGTGTATGTTTGTTTGTTTGTTTGTTTGTTTGTTACCTTTTCACGCATAAACGGCTGAACCGAATTTTATGAAACTTAGTATGTATATTACTACTAACCCAACTTAGACTTTAGGCTATATTAATTTTCTCTGAGACGAACAGGAGTGGGGGTTATAAGGGAAGCCTGAAATTAAAAATAGCGATATTTCGTTTTCTATTGGTTTTTCGGTAAATATGCACATAATAAAAGTTGTTTATTTTGTTATTTAGAGTAACTTTTGTTATATACACTTTTGTCGTATACCGAAGTTTAAATGCGTTATACGCTAAAAATTATAGCGGGAGTCAACAATATTATTTGCCAAAAAAGACTCAACCGAACTAATTAAAACTCGGTATGTGTATTAGCAGTGAGGCCTTCATTATAATAAGCCATACCAACATTTCTATGGACGGGCAGGAGTGGGGGTTATAAGGGAAGCCTGAAATTAAAAATAGCGATATTTCGTTTCCTATTGGTTTTTTCGCAAATATAAACATAACAAAAGTTGTTTATTTTGTTATTTAGAGTAAATTTTGTTATATACTCTTTTGTCGTATGCCTATGTATAAATGAGTTATACGTTAAAACTTTAGCGGGCACTAACGGCTGAACCGAACTTAACAAAACTCGGTATGTCAATTAGTATTAATTCTTCCATGATTATAAGTTATATTAAAATTTTTAGGTTCGAACGGGAGGGGGTTAAAAGGGAGGCCTTAAATAAAAATTCACCATATTTACATGTATAAGAGACGGGAAATATAAAAATATCGAAGACTGTGAAGCCTTATCGAACAAATAATTCTATTATTAGCAAATCCACGGCAAAGATGGGTATCAATCCTAAACACTGGGACGGGTAAATGTCCTCAAATGAATTCCCGGGCGAAGCCGGGTATCTGAGCTAGTATGTATATATATATATATATATATATATAAACTCAACCGGACACTTAGATTTAGTCTTATAATTTTGTTAAATATTTAATATATGTGTATATTAATCTTTTTTAATTAAAATAATTGTTTAATCTGTAGGTTATTTAAACAAAATCTGCCAAAAGTGAATAATTTTTATTTATTTATTTACAAAAAAATACAAAATTTAAAAAAAATAATAAATTAACACATTTAAAAAAAAATTATTCTTCATTTTTATTACAGTGAATGGTAGACTTTGCTACCCCAAGCGGTTTGGCAATGTAACGTAAGCTCCGGCCTTCCATCTATGTTTGATAGACCCATTATTCTGGACCGAAATAAAAATAAAACATTAATTAAAGAAAATGATTGGTTAATAATTAAATATGTTTACATGTGCGAAAAACTACTTACCGTTTAGAATAGATCACTGTCACGACAAATAAATCTAATCTGAGTTTTATCTAATTGTTTACTAATCCTGAAGGGAATAGTTAAATGGACTTAGACTCTAAATTCTCTGTAATAACTAGAATACCCACATAAAGTAACACATTGCTGAAAATTAGTTTTTAATACGACAAATATGAAGTGTTCGGTTTTTTTTTTTGTGGTTGAGTGTTATATATATATATATATATATATATATATATATATATATATATATATATCTATATATAATGAAAGGACCTCATTTTCGTCATCTACTAGATCGATGGACATTTGAGGAAAATATTAGAAAATCGCGTCATGAGTATGACCTCAATTGCTGATTTCCCTTAAAGGAAAACTGCTAAAAAGCTGAATATGAAAAAAATAAGATTCGTTAGTCAACTGACAATTTCAAACAATGATTACTTGAAGCTGTATGTCAATTTTAAACTGAATGTAATAAAATCTGTAAAAAGTTGCAGAATGCTGTCAGGAATTTATATTGGACGGGCTAAAACATTTATTATTGAAATGTTCACAATGCATATATCATAGACTCAAATACATGAAGATGTTTATAGTCGAAAGTGATGACTTAATGGCCCTGGAAAATATTCTTCATATTGAGGACATACATAAACTTAATATGATTTACTTATTTCTCTCAGCACTGTGCTTCTAAGACAACGCCATAGTATATATATTTGTCTTGCTTATAAATCACTTTGAATATTTAAACAACCAACAAAGTCAATTTACACATCCCAGGAAATAAATAAATATGATGTATAAATAGTACTCAGTAGAAGTAGATGTAGATGAGATTGTTGTCGGGGCGATCAACTGCATGGTTATTACGCCCTTCCATAGTTAATGATGTACAGTTTATTTGGGTCCCTTGTTAATTTGTGTATGTAAACATAGTTAAGTACTCAGTAGAGTAAGTTTATAAAGGATTTTTGAAATTTAAGTTCCTCTATTATTAGAATTTTAAGGACATTTTAGAAGTTGTATTAATGTATAATATGGTGGATAGCATCACTGAAATAGCATCACTCGATCATATCAACATATTTTGTCCAGTTTTCACCCAAGGGACTTACTAGAGGCCTATGAGTAACTATAAATTGGACGTGAAATTTGTAAATTTTCTATTCGAACTGATGCACTCGAACTTGAACAAATCGTTGGGAATATAATGACAACTCTACAAAGCATCCATTTGGATACAGAAATTAATAACTAATCACAAATTGTGTATAAGACCGTTGAAATAAAAGTCCGAGTAAGTCAGGGACTGCGTAAACTAAGCAGTTTTCCCTCGTGATGTTTTGCATTAGAAAAATCTGCGTACTGGTAACTCTTATTTATATAACAGTAATTGTTTTTCTTACCCTTGAAAAATATTTCTATTTTTCTGTTCAGTTGTGAGCGGTTGTCAGACCTGTTTGTTTACAATTCAGAAACTTTTCGTTGGGAGATTATTAAAATTGACTGAAAGGCTTATCACTATCATTATCGTTTGTATTTATTCGTTTAACCCTCCCAGTACCATGGGGTCCTCCGAGGACCCCAGCTCTCGGAATTTTCACGAAAACTTTATGAAAAACTTGACCAATCGAATTGTTACTTTGTGACTTTTCCTTTGAAACGGTTTTGTATCAGATCGTATTAACAGTTTTTATAGATTCTACTAGATAAACCATTAATAATTTATTTATTTCTAAAAAAACTTGGTTTGGGGTCCTTGCGAGACCCCATGGTACTACACGTATAACTTTTTTAACCCTCCCAATACCACGGGTCCGGACAATCACAGACTACCACGGGGGTCAATTTCTTCTTCATCTTCATCTTCTATAATATTTTCATCAACTTCAATTTCTTCATCTTCTTCACTTTCTTCCAAATTATCAAGCTGTTCGTCATAATAATTCACTAATTCTAGGATTCGTTTTGTTCTTGAGGAAACAATCCGGTCCATTTTCGACGGAGGTTTCAAGTGAACTGAAACATTTGCACAACGGAAAAACAAACGACTTTAGTTCTTATTAAAAGTTTTAAGTCACCAAACTCGAGGAAAGAGAATAAAAAACAATTTATTCCTTCCTATTTGGTCTCTCTTTTCTCGTATTTTGATGAAAAACGGGAAGCTAATTGTTTTTTAGAACGGCAACTGTGCTAACAAAATACGTAAAATGATGACTCCAATGAGTCAAATTTTGTTTCTTAATCAATAAATTTTTTACAATCAATAAATTCTTTTAATAAATAAATTTCATACAATCAATAAAATTGTAATAGGTATGTATTAATTGTAGTCATTTTTCATATTCCTAACTAATAAATCCAAATAAAGTATGTTTTTATATGAAAAACGTCGTAAAAAAGAGTGGGGTCCCGCAAGGACCCCCGTGGTAGTCTGTGATTGTCCGGACCCGTGGTATTGGGAGGGTTAATGTTCAACGGTGGGGCGCAACCAGAATGTAGAATTGTCTATTGTAAAACTTCTTGTAGAAAATCTGCTTAGTTCAGCAGCCACTGCGTGACGGACTTTTTTTTAGATCATTCTGGATTTGCAAGCAATTACGAATTTCATTTATTGTTATTGCGGCTTAATGAGTGTTCTGAGTGCTTTGCAGATCTGACATGGATTCAGTAAAATTGTATAGAACAAATCTTGCTGCAAATTGTTTATCCTACAAATGATGTAATATACCTTTTTTCCCTATAATGAATGTTTTATACATATACGTATGTGTTCTATGTTTTCTTCCTTCTTCCACGTTTTCATACTTCAGTCATTGGGCGTTTGCTTAAAAATGTAAAATATGTTTTGAGGTCAAAAGTGTTTCTGACACCTATGTGAAAAATCTGCTAAGCTAGTGACGGATTTTTTGTTGTTCTGGTGGACGACAAAGTAGGTGTCTCTTAAAGCGGAAATTTAACGAAATGTTTAAGAGAGAATAATGGCCTGGAATAAATATCTATTAGAGAGATAATCCGAGAGTTAGTGTTGACAATGACTCCATTAGAGAAGAAATGACTCCGGGCAGGCATTAGTCATGAGGTAGAGGAGAGCAACAAGCCATCAAGGAAGTCATGAATCTCCTTTAAGACCAGCTGTAATCGACAGGGAGAAGTGTCTGCACTCTCATCCAGGATGTGACAGCAATTCTAGGTATACATTAGGAATGGAACATGGAGGAGTACTCCAGCTCCAGATTCAATGGCTTTATAGTCTGTAGGATGAAGGTCCAATGACACCTGTTTAAGCATCTGTTCACCTGGTTTCTAGTTAGCAGTATGACGGTCTCAGTATTGACAGTCTAAGTGAAGCCTAGTCGAAACCCTTAATCCTGGAACAGGAGCCAAGAGTTGTATCTCAGCTGGAATCTAAGAGATGGCGGTGTCAGTATCCACTGTCTAGGTGAAGCCTAGTCGAAAACCTAAAGCTCGATCATGGAACAGGAGCCAAGAGTTGTATCCCAACTGGAATCTAGGATATGACGGTCTCAGTATCCACTGACTAGGTCAAGCCTAGTCGAAAACCTAGTGCTTAATCCTGGAACGGGACCCCAGAGTTGTATCACAGTTGGAATCTAGGATACCCGGTCTCAGTATTCACTGTCTAGGTAAAGCCTAGTCGAAACCCTAGTGCTCAATCCTGTAACGGGAGCCAAGAGTTGTATCTCAGCTGGAATCTAGGATACGGCGGTCTCAGTATCTTCTGACTAGGTGATCTAGTCGAAAACCTAGAGCTCAATCCTGGAACGGGAGCCAAGAGTTGTATCACAGATGGAATCTAGGAAACCCGGTCTCAGTATTCACTGTCTAGGTCAAGCCTTGTCGAAAACCTAAAGCTCAATCCTGGAACGGGTGCCAAGAGTTGTATCACAGATGGAATCTAGGAAACCCGGTCTCAGTATTCACTGTCTAGGTCAAGCCTTGACGAAAACCTAAAGCTCAATCCTGGAAAACGGTGTGCAAGAGTTGTATCACAGCTGGACATCTAGGATACGTGGGTCGGTCTCAGTATTCACTGTCTAGGTCAAGCCTTGACGAAAACCTAAAGCTCAATCCTGGAACGGGAGCCAAGAGTTGTATCACTGCTGGAATCTAGGAAACCCGGTCTAAGTCATTCACTGTCTAGGTCAAGCGTTGTCGAAAACCTAAAGCTCAATCCTGGAACGAGAGCTAAGAGTTGTATCATTGCTGGAATCTAGGATATGACCGTCTCAATATCTACAGTCGTAGGTTGAAGCCTAGTTAAAAACCTAAAGGTCAGTCCTGGAAAACGTGGCAAGAGATGTATCCCAGTTGAAATCTAGGATATGACGGCCTCAGTATTCACTGTCTAGTTGAAGCCTAGTTAAAAACCTAAAGGTCAGTCCTGGAAAACGTGGCAAGAGATGTATCCCAGTTGAAATCTAGGATATGACGGCCTCAGTATTCACTGTCTAGTTGAAGCCTAGTTAAAAACCTAAAGGTCAGTCCTGGAAAACGTGGCAAGAGATGTATCCCAGTTGAAATCTAGGATATGACGGTCTCAGTATTCACTGTCTAGTTGAAGCCTAGTTAAAAACCTAAAGGTCAGTCCTGGAAAACGTGGCAAGAGATGTATCCCAGTTGAAATCTAGGATATGACGGCCTCAGTATTCACTGTCTAGTTGAAGCCTAGTTAAAAACCTAAAGGTCAGTCCTGGAAAACGTGGCAAGAGATGTATCCCAGTTGAAATCTAGGATATGACGGTCTCAGTATCGACTGTCTAGGTGAAACCAAATACTGTCTCCTATGACCGAATTCCAGATCCATGGTCAAAACTGTATTTTACAACTAAATACTGAACCTTAGACCAAAAGCCGTACTCCATGGCTGGATTCCAGATTGGTCAAAAGCGGTATTGAAATACTAAATCATATGCCAAAAGCGGCGGGTTACTCCATACCAGATCCGTAGTAAGTGTACTGTAGTAATAAATATTAAATCATAAGCCAGTATCTGTATACTATTACTAGATTCTAGATACGGAGCCAAAATTTGCATTCCACAACTAATTACTCTATCTAAGTAAGAAGCTAAGAACCGCAAAAAGTGAAGATAGAAGATGTCTAGAGCTTCCAGCCTATAGCTTTATAATAGAAATGAGGCCTCGACCTAAAGCCTAGACCTTGGAGTCTAGAGCTGAAGCATTGAAATGGGGCTCGCACTCGAGCCAACCTGAAGCCTATAGCTGGGCAATCGACATAAAGCCGAGACCTTCGAGCACAGACCTGAAGCCTGAAATGGGTCCTCGAGCTGGAGCCAACCTGAATCATAGAACTGAAGCCTACAGCTGAGAGGTCGACCTAAAACCTATACTTTCGAGCCTGGAGCTGAAGCATAAAAATGGGGCTCGCACTCGAGCCAACCTGAAGCCTATAGCTGGGCAATCGACATAAAGCCGAGACCTTCGAGCACAGACCTGAAGCCTGAAATGGGTCCTCGAGCTGAAGCCAACCTGAATCATAGAACTGAAGCCTACAGCTGAGAGGTCGACCCAAAGCCTAGACCTTCGAGCACAGAGCTGAAGCATAAAAATGGTGCTCGCACTCGAGCCAACCTGAAGCCTGAAATGGGCCCTCGAGCTGGAGCCAACCTGAATCATAGAACTGAAGCCTACAGCTGAGAGGTCGACCTAAAACCTATACTTTCGAGCCTGGAGTTGAAGCATAAAAATGGTGCTCGCACTCGAGCCAACCTGAAGCCTGAAATGGGTCCTCGAGCTGGAGCCAACCTGAATCATAGAACTGAAGCCTACAGCTGAGAGGTCGACCTAAAACCTATACTTTCGAGCCTGGAGCTGAAGCATAGAAATGGGGCTCGCACTCGAGCCAACCTGAAGCCTACAGCTGAGGGTTCGACCTAAAGCCTAGAGCTGAAGCATAAAAATGGTGCTCGCACGCGAGCCAACCTGAAGCCTACAGCTGAAGGGTCGACCCAAAGCCTAGACCTTCGAGCACAGAGCTGAAGCCTGAACTGGGTCCTCGAGCTGGAGCCAACTTTAAGTATAGAACTGGAGCCTATATCTGGGTACTCCACCTAAAGCCTAAACCTTCGAGCCTAGAGCAGAAGCATACAAATTAGGTCTCGAACTGGAGCGAACTTGAAGCCTAGGTCTAGGGCCTACACCACTGATCTAGAGCTAGAGCATAGACATAAAGCCTTGATCTTCGAGCCCAGAGCTTGAAATGGGATCTGGAACTGGGGCCAACCTGAAGTCTATAGTCTATTTGGGGACTCGACCTTAACACTTTCGCTGCGGATGCCCGAATCGAAAATCACTTCCAAAAAACGAATTTTTTTTTTTTTGTTTTCTGTTTTAAAGTTGTTCAAACTAAGTAAAAACCTATTTGTGGTAATTTTTATGCATTTTTAACAACGATAATCGTATTTTTTTTAACCTCGCAACGTATGCGAGGTCCGCACACGGCAGTGAATTAGGTAGGCAAACCCTCAAGACAGAACATTTTGTGTGTATTTCCCTACCTATAATTATAGTGCACTGTCGTGTGCGGACATTGCATACGTTGCATAGGGAGGAAGAAATACGATTATTAGGTTACAAATGCATATAAAGTAAACATAATAATGGAATAGATCTATATGAAAATCATATTGATCCAAAATGAACTTATATAGCTGAAAATACACCACCTGAACAGAAACTATCGTTTAGTAATGGGAAATTTCTTTATTTCGTAATTGGTTATGAAATCATAAATCGGACCTGTCAATACCGCCCATATATTTATTATAATTAATAATTGCCTCGGGCTTCTCGACGGTCTTCCCCCTCCTCGTGACCGCCTTTATCTGGGCATCAAACTCCGATGAAATAATAATGACATCTCGTTTGTGGCGCCATTTGAAAACGGACACACCCTTAACAGTAAATTTCTCTTTTATCTCTCCTTTTTTGAGCTTAGCCCCCACTATATCAGCTGGGTTGCCCTTCCGAGTCTTTCTCAGAGTACCAGTAAGATAGGTACCCTGATCCAGAAGCTCGTGGGCCATGGGGACAGACGTATAAAAGTTGTCAGCGTAAATGGCATGGCCGTGGCCGAGATAGTCATCAACCAAATGTCTGACAACTTTATACAAGTGTCCTTTCCCTCCAACTTGTGGATCCCTTCGCCCAGAGTAGACTAACGTCTTCAGCACAAGACCGTCAGGTTGAGTCAATAAATAAATCTTTATTCCATATTTGTGGCGCTTATTAGCGATATACTGGCGAAAGAATAGCCTACCCCTCCAAAGCATCATGGACTCGTCCAAACTTAATTCTTTGAAAGGGGTAGTATATCTCTTTCATCCTCTCAACAAAAAAATTTAACAGAGGCCGAATTTTATACAGCGGATCATGCTAAACGTTCGTGTCTTGTGGTTATGTGACGAATTACAGGCATCTCAGTATACGGAGAAACGTGTCTCGTGACATCATTGAAGGGAAAGCAGGGGTACTATAGGGGAATATGGACCTCCAATAATGAATGAGCCTCTGATGGAGAGACAAGTTGGCCCATAAAAAATAATAACCCCAAAAATTTTTGAAACTGCAAACGACTTGGCCAGACGGTGGTCAGAACACCACTGAATGCTTGTGAGTGCGGAGGTTCTCCCCACTACAACCTTCAGGTCTCTAGAACGAATGGAGGGCGGGGCGACGCTCCTCGCAACGTATGCGAGGCCCGCACCAGGGAGTGACTCAGGACCTCGCATATGCTGCGAGGCTCCGCAGTGAAGGTGTTAAGCCTAGACCGTTGAGCGTTGAGCTGAAGTATAGAAATCTAGCCTCGAACTGGTAGTCAACATGAAGTTCAAATCTTCTGAGACGAGAAGCCAAGAGAACTGGGGCTCAACCTAAAAGCCAAAGCCCTTAGCAGAAGCCTAGCCCTTCGCGCCTTTAAAGCCTAGATGCGGTAATCTAGAGTCGTAACCTATAGTTGGAGGGGATATGGTACCTAGGAGCAGGTGTACCGCTAGCCAGCAGTGGGGATAGCTCAGTATTGGGCCAGCACTCCTCTAGGCTACCACAGCCCTCTCGCTCTCCCCTCCGATCCTTCGTACGTATATCGGCCCGCCTATTCCATACTAGTGCAGAGTGTAACAGGAATCTCCTACACCATTTCAGATTGTTCTTAAAGTGATTCACAGTGCTCAGTGTTTGTTCTTTAAATTGTTGATTCTTCTAGGAGCCAAACAACTATATTTCTGACTATAATTGTAAGTATCATTTACTAGTAATATTAATAATATTTTTATGATGTTATGTTACTAACTAGTAACAAAGAAAACAATTAATCAGTTGCTTGTCATTATACATTTACGCTATTCTTTTATTCATATCTCTGTACGATAAAGACTTTTTCTACTCATATCAGTCGTGCCATAATTTCGTTCTAAAAGTTAAATGTCTTTTCCATATCTTTTTCCTATTGTGAAATTAAAACGGCCAATGGCATTGCTCTGGGGTTGACCGCATCCAGAACATTACTGGTTGAGACAATTCATACTATTGGGCAGGTCGTCGAGTTGTCAAAATTCAAATCGTGGATTTTACTCACAATTTTACAATTTGTTTTTAGCAGATTTTCCGTGGGGAAAATCAGCTATTGAGGTTGTACTCAAAACGCGAATTTCCATTTCAAAAGTCCATCGATCCTAATCAGCAGATGGCGAAAAAGTTCTAGTCTGTTACCGCTCTAGCGGGCGCAATTTTTCTCTCATCGTTACCAAACTCGATATATAAGCTTTTCATGCATAACGAATGGCCAATTTCGTTAATGGCTGAAATCTGACTAGTACGGGGGAACTTTCGAAAATTCAAAATATCTCGCTAATTGAAAATTAAATTTACTATAAATAATATTCTATAGATTTATTCTTTATCTGCAATTTTAAAAAAAGATACTTGCATATTTTGGTTTTCTGCCTTCAGAAAACCCCCACTCCTACTCATGTCACATAAACTATACTCTGCTACAGAATGAACAACTTTCTTTGAAGCTTAAATACTAAATTGTGTTTTGAACATATATTTACTAGATGAGGAACTTGCAAATACGTTATGTATTGAAGTCATCATTTAAAACTGTACGTTCTTGTATATGTTTATTTGTTCTACACCATACTCGATATTAAACTGCTTCATTCAACACTACAGATTATAACAGTAAATGGCTGAAATTGGGTCAAGAATAGGGGGCGGGGTGGTTTATAGATAACTGGAATTCGAAAATGTTTTAACGCAGCCCCTGTTTCAGGGAACTTATAGTTTTCATGGAAAATGCCAATGTCTGGTCGTATATGCATAGTAAAAGTGGCTGAAATTATTCATTATTGCATTTGACTTCAACAGAAAAATTGAAAGTTTTTGGACCGCAAGGCTCTTGCGATTGAAAACAAATCTTATCGAAAAATCTCATTAGTAACACCGAAAACTCCTGCAGCTATCGATGACTCATTTAATTATTCCAAGTGGTTTGCCAGATTTCCTCAGAAGTGAATCAGCTGTTGAGATTCTTATCAAGACGAGATTTTTGATAGCATTCTTACAATCAATTATCTAAACTAACATAGGAAATTGAAAAATTGTACTACATACAAATTTATATATCATATATATATATATATATAGATATATATATATATATATATATATATATATAATTGTAACCTCTGTCTGTACATTGATTTTTTTCGCGAAATTTCACGATAACTTTTCGTTTCACATGTCATAGACACCATAACTGCATTTTGTTTCTTTGGTGTCTGTTTGTTTGTTTATTTGTTTGTTTGTTTGTTACCTTTTCACGCATAAACGGCTGAATCGAATTTTATGAAACTTGGTATGTATATTACTACTAACCCAACTTAGACTTTAGGCTATGTTAATATTCTCTGAGACGAACAGGAGTGGGGGTTATAAGGGAGGCCTGAAATTAAAAATAGCGATATTTCGTTTCCTATTGGGGTTTTGGCAAATATGCACATAACAAAAGTTGTTTATATTGTTATTTAGAGAAACTTTTGTCATATACACTTTTGTCGTATACCTAATTATAAAGGCGTTATACGCCAAAAAGTGATAGCAGAAGTCAACAATTTTATTTGGCACAAAAGACTCAACCCAACTAAACCAAACTCGGTATGTGAATTAGCACTAACGTCTTCCTTATAATAAGCCATACTAACATTTCTAGGGACGGGTAGGAGTGGGGGTTATGCGGGAGGTCTGAAATAAAAATTCGCGATATTTCAATGTCTATTTGTTTTTGACAAACATGCACATATTATAAATTAATTTTATTATTAACAAATGCCAACAATGGGTATTAACACTGGGACGGGTAAATGTCGAAATATTGTGAAAAGTTAAGCCTAGCCAAAAAAATACCATCACAGCCACAAATCAATTCCCAGGCGAAGCCGGGTATCTGAGCTAGTCGATATATATATATATATATATATATATATATATATATATATATATTTTATTTATTATATATATATACTAGCTCAGATACGGCTTCGCCCCGGGAATTCATTTTGAGGCTGAATGGTAATAGTATTTTATAGCTAGGCTTTCACATTGGCACAATATTTTGACATTTACCCGCTCCCAGTGTTTAGGATTGATACCGTCGTTGCCGTGGATTTGCTAATAATAGATATATTTGTCTCGATAAGGCTTCACTGTCTTCGATATTTTTATATTTCCCGTCTCCTATACATGTAAATATGGGGAATTTTTATTTCAGGCCTCCCTTATAACCCCCCTCCCGTGCGAACCTAAAACTTACTATAAATTTATAATTATGGAGGAATTATTGCTAATTGACATACCGAGCTTTGTTAAGTTCGGTTTCCAGCGTTAGTGCCCAATACATTGTTGGCTCCCGCACTAAGTTTTACGTATAAACTCAGTTATACTTAGGTATCGACCAAAGTGTGTAATTAACAAAAGTTTACTCCAAATATACCATAATAAACAACTTTTGTTATGTTTATATTTGCGGAAAAAAACCAATAGAAACGAAATATCGCTATTTTTTAATTTCAGGCTTCCCTTATTACCCCCACTCCTGCCCGTCCATAGAAATGTTGGTATGAGCTTATTATAATGAAGGCCTCACTGCTAATACACATATCGAGTTTTATTGAGTTCGGTTTGAGTCTTTTTTGGGATAATATTATGGTTGACTTCTGCTATCACTTTTTGGCGTATAACGCCTTTGTAAATTAGGTATTACGACAAAAGTGTATATATCAAAAGTTACTCTCCCCCCCCCCAAAATACATAATAAACAACTTTTGTTTATGTGCTTATTTTGCCGAAAAATACCAATAGGAAAAGGAAATATCGCTATGTTTAATGTCTGGCGTTACTTGATACCCCCACGCCTGTTCTCCTCAGAGTTTAATTAGTTAGCCTAAGTACTAAGTTGGGTTAGTAGTAATATACATACCAAGTAGTCTTCATAAATTCGGTTCAGCCGTTTATGAGTGAAAAGGTAACAAACCAAACAAAAAACAAACAAACAAACATACACGAAAGAAACAAAATGCAGGATATGGTTGTCTTTGACATGTGAAACGAAAAGTTTATCGTGAAATCTCGCGAAAAAAATCAATGTACGACAGAGGTTACAATTTATATATATACTAGCTAAGATACCCGGCTTCGCCGGGAATTCATCTGAAGGTTGAATGATGATGGTATTTTTTAGCAGGCTTTACAATTGGCACAATTATTTTGACATTTACCCGTCCCAGTTTTTAGGATTGATACCATCTTTGCCGTGGATTTTGCTAATTATGAGTAATTATTTTGTTCGAATAAGGCTTTCACAGTCTTCGATATTTTTATATTTCCGCTCTCTTATACTGTATAATATGGTGAATTTTTATTTCAGGCCTCCCTTTTAACCCCCCCTCCCGTTCGAACCTAAAAATTTAATATAACTTATAATCGTGAAAGAATTAATGCTAATTGAATTACCGAGTTTTGTTAATTCGGTTCAGCCGTTACGTGACCGCTAAATTTATAGTATACTCATTTTACTTCGGTATACGTACGATAGTGTAGATAACCAAAGTTTCTCATAATAACAATATAAAACAAACCATTTTGTTACTGTGCACTTTGCCGAAACCCCAATAGGAAACGAATATCACTATTTTTAATTTCAGGCCTCCTTATAACCCCCACTCCTGCCGTCCCTAGAATGTTAGTATGGCATATATAATGAAGGCGTTAGTACTAATTCACCATACGAGTTTGTTTAATTCGGTTTGGTCTTTTAGTGCCAAATAAAATTGTGGACTCCCGCTTTGTTGATAGCGTATAACTTCATTTATGCTTCCGTCTACGGCAAAAGTGAATATAACAAAGGTTACTCTAAATAAATCAAATGAACAACTTTTGTTATGTGCATTTTTGCTGAACAAGCAATAGGAAAGAAATATCGTATTTTTTTAATTTCAGGCCTCCCCTTATAACCCCCAGCTCCGTTCGTCTGAGAAGAATATTAATTAGCTAAAGGTCCTAAGTTGGGCTAGTAGTAGTATACATACCAAGGTTTCATAAAATTCGGATCAAGCCGTTTATGCGTGAAAAGGTAACAAACAAACAAACAAATAAACAAACAACAAAAACAAACAATACAAACAGACACCAAGAAACAAAATGCAGTTATGGTGTCTATGGACATGTGAAACAAAAGTTTCTGAAATTCGCGAAAAAAAATCATTACAGAAGAGGTTACAATTTTATATATATTAGATAGATATATGTGTGGTGTGTGTGTGTGTGTGTGTTGTGTGTGTGTGTGTTGTGTGTGTGTCGTGTGTGTGTGTATTGTGTGTTTGCGTGTGTGGGTGTGTGTGTGTGTTGTGTGTGGTTGTATTGTGTTTGAGTGTGTTGTTTGTCGAGGATGGTGTGTGTGTGAGTGCGGCTGCGTGAGCGTGCGTCGTGCGTGCGTGTGTATGTGTGTTTGTGTGTGTGTGTGTGTGTGTGTGTGTGTGTGTGAGTGCGTGCGTGCGTGCGTGCGTGCGTGCGTGCGTGCGTGCGTGTGTGTGTGTGTGTATGTGTGTGCATGTGTATATATATATATATATATATATTTGTGTAGCGGTTGTAATTTTTTTTTTTATCTACTAACGACGAAACTGGAGGTGAAGGGTGTAGGTTCGAAAATTCAAAATATCTACGTTGTTATGAGTCTGATCAAAACTTGTACAGAACTAATCTTATTGTACATTCACTTCTCTAAAAATGTTGTTATATACATAATATTTCTCTATCTTAATTATTAAGCGTGATATTTGCTGATGCCATATTAAAAAAAAGTTGTTATCTCATGAGCGACTTCATTGGAAGTGTAAATACCAAATATTGCCTTCAATTATTTATTTATAATACATCAGTTTACAGGATAAACCCATACTGATGGGGTGTCGGTTACATAATGCATTACAAAATATGATCCAATTACTTGGTGTACAAACAAACCACTTGAGAAATAATGCAAAAATAGTAGCAATAAAATGAGATATAAATTGAGAATAAAGTAAAATTAATTGTTTTATAAAACAAATTAGGATAAAATAAAAGAACAATAAACAACAATAAAGAAAGGCAACATACGAATTAAATAATCTTACAGTATCCAACTCAGAAACAAAAATTAGAACGAAGCGAAATCAAAATAATTTAAATTTTTTAGACAACGGAATATTTGTACTTATATTTTAATATAGCAAAATAGGAGTTACAAACTAATTAATACATTTTCTAATTTTTAAACAATTAACTATGTATATGAATATAATAACATAGTAATGTTACAATATCAATAGAATTAAGCAGATATTTTTGAATTTCTATAATTTCTAAAGTAATTATTTGTTTGTCATTCATGAAAATCAATGAGAGAAACAGTCTTGTTCTAAATTGCAAAGGGGCAAGGTTTGTCAACAGTGAAATTAAAACATTGTCCATTATAAAAAATTCTATTTTGCTCGTCACCAGCCATTCTAACTTGAGCTATAAGTCTTTTCTTGTTAATATGCTGTGTCCACTGGATATATTCTTCTCCAAAAGTCAAACAACTCAGATGTCTATAAATAGGGAAATCAGCTATTGAGGTCGTACTCATGATGCGAGTTTCGAAAAATTTCTTCAAATGTCCATCGATCCTACCCAGGAGATGACGAAAATGAGGTCCGTTCAAAATTAAATATATATATATATATATATATATAATATAGTAAAGTATATATATATGTGTATATATATATATATATGATTTGTCTGTTAACGCTCTAGCGGTCGCAATTTTGTGTTTGATCGTTACCAAAACTGTCGGGATTTAACCGTTTTTATGTAAATAAAGGAGAGATCAAGTTCGTTAATGGCTGAAAATCGGACCAGTGGGAGGGGGGGGTTTAGAGGGGGGATTGTTTGTAAAATTCAAAATATCTCCGTTATTATGCGTCGGATGCGGGGTCAAATAATTGTATAAATCAATCTTATTGTAAATTAAATTTACTATAAATATTGTTCTATACAAGTTTATTCTGTATCTTGAATATTAACCGAGATATTTGCATTTGTATTGTGTGTGTGGTCGACGGAACCCCGCCATGTTCCGGACTCTCCGCCGAGAGCTCTGGTGGCCGTTTCCAAAACTATTCGTCCCTCGTGAATAGGTTTAGAGATCCCTTCCTACTACAGCTGTTATTAGGCGGATTTCTCTATTGTAAAACCACGTGGGAAATCTGCTTAGTTTACGCAGCCCCTGCGTGACGGACGTTTATTGATTTCAATTACTTTTACTGTAAATTCGTTGTGAGATGATATCATCATTTAATATTTTAAGCTCTTAACTCGAAAATGTTGATTATTTCTATATCTTTCTCGAAATTTTAACTATTTCATTCAACACTCAAAATCATGTTAGTGAATGGAATCGGGGGAGGGGAGTAGGCAGGGAGCAATTGAGAGTTCAAGATATGACCGTTAATATGACTCGGATCGAAAAGTGTTATGGAACCATTCTTGTTAAACTATTGATGCTGGGAAATCTGCTTAGTTTACCTGCGTGACGGACTTCATAGTTTTCGGACTTCAGTTCACCTCCACTCCTACTCACGTCATATTAATTACAGACTTTTAGCAGAGGTTGTACTCATGACGGAATTTTCGACATTTTTCTTCAAATGTCCATCGATCCTACCTAGTAGATGACGAAAATGAGGTCCGTTCAAAACTGTATATATATATATATATATATATATAGATAAATATATATATATATATATATATATATATATATATATATTTATCTGTTAACGCTCTAGCGGTCGCAATTTTTGTTTGATCGTTGCCAAACTTCATATTTAAGCGTTTTACGTAAAAAGGAAGATTCAAGTTCGTTAATGGCTGAAATCGGTCCAGTGGGAGGGGGGTTTAAAAGGGGGGATTTTCGAACCATACGTCGGATCAAAAAAAAGACCAATCTTATTGCAAATTAAATTTTTTATAAAGAGGGGGGATTTTCGGAAAATTCAAAATATCTCCGTTATTATGCGTCGGATCGAAAAATTGTATAGAATCAATCTTATTGCAAATTAAATACTATAAATATTGTTCTATACATTTATTTTCTATCTTGAATATTAACCGAGATATTTGCATTTTTATTAAATTTGGGCCGATATCGGATTTTTGAGTTTCCCGCCAAAACCTAGTTCGGCCCTTTGCCGTTCTTGTATGGAGATTTCTCTATTGTATTACTTCACGTGGGAAATCTGCTTAGTTTACGCAGCGCCTTCGTGACGGACTTTTATGTTATCAAGCACTTTGTTTGAAGTCTAAATACCAAAATTGTTCACATTGAGCTTTTACATTTTGAGATAAATGCAAATACGTGACGCAAGTGTGAAATCCGCTTAGTTAACGCAGCCCCTTCGTGACTCACTTTCTTTGAGCTTAAGTCTTTATTCTGCTGTGTTATATTTGAGCATTGTTAAGAGTATAGAGGAGCATAGAAAGGCGAGCCTGGTATATCCTTGACATGGTTCTGCTCACTAATTTCTCTATGCTTTCCGAATCGGATAATAGTCCGATTCGATACTCTCCCTGATTCAAAAGGTTTATTTTGAAAATGGAAATAAGGTGTTGAGGTAGTATTCGCGGCACGATGTCTGGCATAATAGCTTTAAATGTACACCGATACTTACTAAGAGGTGACGATAATGAGGCTTCTGCAATAAATTTGCATATACCTTGTAGTTTATTTTTACATCCTTGTACGAAGTAAATAAGTTATTGCTATCAGGGAAAACTACGGTTATTATTTTAACGGAATTACCCTTTACCCACCCTGAACCCATTTTGACTACTTTCGTCAGTATCTCTACGAATGAGCGTATTTCGCAAAACTCAAAAAGTCCGTCACGCAGAGGCTTCGCAAACGAAGCAGATTACCCAAGTACTCGTGGTGTAACGCACGTGACCTCCTCTCACCAAGCCTTCTCTATAAGCAGATTTCCCTTAACCCTTTGACTACCTCACTGGTTTTTCTTGTTTTTCTTGTTCTCTAGAGGACCTCTTGAGCTGGATGGACACTGACTACAGGCCAGTACTTACTCACTATGGAGTTAGGAGTTATTACTTGTTATGTTATTCTATTGGTATATCTGTATAATTTTTCTTGGTTCCGTGTGTTCTTGGTTTAGTATTGACAAAAATAGTTGAAAAAAATTAAGGCAAAACTTCTTATAGGTTTTTTCTACGGTATCAGTGGTTGTGGTAAGGTTAGGACCATAGTTATAGGTTTTTCTACTGTATCAGTGTTGGTGGTAAGTTAAAAACCATAGTATTATCAAATTTGTATGTTACAATACTAATAAATTTGGTATGTTTTACAAACAAATAAATTTGGTACGACACCCTTGATTTACTTCCTTTGTAGCCTTGTACATTCCCTTATGATATATCTTCGTTTGATGCATTTTTTTTGGGGGGGGTTTCATTATATTTTTATTTTAGAAAATGATAAATAGACGCGTTTTACAGATGAAGAGCTCAATCGTCAAGATGGATGACACTCGAAAGTACAATTTTTTGTAGCCTTGTACATTCTCTTATTAGTATTATTCTTCGGTTTGATGCATTTTTTTGGGGGGGGTTTCATTTATTTTATTTTAGAAAATGAGTAAATAGACGCGTTATACAGATGAAGAGCTCAAAAAGATGGATTACACTCGAAAGTGAAATTTTACAAATGAAGACCTAAGGGAGATATTGGACGACTCCGAGGAGGAATACGTCCCCTCTGATGATTCAGATGAAGAGGACTGATGAAGATGGGACAAGCATAAGACTGTCACAACGGAGATATTGGACGACCCGAGGAGAATACGTCCCCTCTGATGATCAGATGAAAGAGGACTGATGAAGAGACAAGATAATGTCAAACAACGGCCAATATTGGTACGATTTACACACGTCAGGGGCCGTGGTAATGTGTGACAACAAACACCTCATACGATACATTTCACACGTCCCAGACTTGTAATGTGGGACACAACCTCACTGAGAAGGATTTCATCCTGACTTCTAACGAACTCAAACCTCACTGAGGGGGGAAGGATACTCTTGACTATATGATGAGGCTGATGAATTGAATTAGTTTTCTTGGCTTGCTTTCCCCTGCAGGCTGATGAATTGAAATGCTTTTTCTTGGCTGCTTCCCCCTGCAGTCTTTTTATGTACATAAGCACGCACTGTTCAAAGAAACACCTTGATATTCTTGAGACAATTGAGACAAGTTGAACAAAACAAAAAAAGTCCGTCACGACCAGGGGCTGGGTAAACTAAGCAGATTTTTTCCGTAAGCAGTTTTCACGTGAATTTTACATAGCGAACTCCGCTAATAACAGCTGTAGTAGGAAGGGGGATCTCTAATCCTAATTCACCGAGGGAACGAAAATTAATAAAAAATAAAAGTTTTAGTTGATAGAGTTTTTCCGCCTATTTAAAGCTGTATATAAGGATCCTCTAAACCTATTCACGAGGGACGAAGAGTTTTGGAAAACGGCCACGAAGCTCTCGGACGGAGAGTCCCGGAACATGCGGGGTTCCGTCCGACCACACACACAATACAATAATAAACGTCGAACGTATACGAAATCTCAAACGAAAGAGGGGACGACGATATTACAAACGAAAGATATCCACCTCACCGGAATAATAGTTTTGACCGAAACCCAACGAAGAAAAATCGAAACAAAACGACGGAATACGAATAATAGTTTCTCAGTTTAATCGAATAATAACGAAAATAGTTATTAATAGTTTTTTTTGGAAACCGGCCACCAGGAGCTCTCGGCGGAGACAGAGATACGAAGATGGAGAGGAAAAGGAGAGAAGATGACGGAGAGTCCGGAACATGGCGGGGTTCCGTCGACCACACACACAATACATATATATATATAATTTTGAACGGACCTCATTTTCGTCATCTCCTGGGTAGGATCCATGGACATTTGACGAAAAGTTTTCAAAACTCGCGTCATGAGTACGACCTCAATAGCTGATTTCCATTAAGGGAAATCTGCTAATACAGGAAATTACTTTCAGATCAAAAGGTCTCTTGTTATGATTTTGGCAGAGTCTTTGAAATTGTGGAAAAGAGACTTCTATCGCCTTCTCATGATTGCAGTTAACAATGCATGGATCACCCACAAGGATTTAGACAAGAAAAGGACATAATTATTACAGTTCTTGGTTCCATTTGCTGAATCACTGATTTCATATGGAAAACAATCGGTCTAGTCGACGGAGGCCATCAACGCACGAAGCTTACATAATATTAGCGGACATCTTCCACTAACCAGAAGCGGTGACGATGTGCATGATGCTCAGAAAATTGCATAGAGAAAAGAGCAAAGTTAAAATGTACATAATGCAACATCCCTTTATGCTCACAATGTTCTGCACCTAATCACACTTCATAAATACTTTTGTGAGGCTTGCACTTTTTTTCAATTAGAATGTAAATTTCTATTTGTTGGTTTATAAAGTTTGTTAATCTCTAATAAAAATCTATTATCTTACAGATCATCTTTTTTTTTTTTTTCTTTTTTTTTTTTTTATTGAGAGAGAAAAATACCAGTGGGACAAAAGTTACCATCCAGAAATCAAGAAAACACTGAAGGGACAATATGACCCAGCCATGAAATACCACTGGGACATATATGTCCCACCTGTTTTGCCCCCCCCCTATCAGAAAATTGTTTCCCTTCGTTTTTGAACTAAAAAGAATGAAACAGGAAAAAGCCACAATTAAGAAAAATTCAAAAAATCAAAGAATATAATAATTGAGTAGTCAAGATGGTTAAGGGATTATTTATATATATATATATATATATATATATATATATATATATATATATATATATATATATATATAAACTGCTTAAAAATGAATAGGGATATTGGTAGGTTGGTAGGTTTTGATGTATTTATGGGGCCTAGCATTTTTTTTTTAAATTATAAATATCATTAATTATTTAATAGAAATTATGTGTCCTTTTCCTCCTTTCCTTCCCCCATAAAAAAGTTATTTAATTAAGGTCAATTTAATTAAAATTAATAGGATAAGAAAAAAATAACCGATATCCCTATTCATTTTTGAGCAGTATATATAATTTTGAACGGACCTCATTTTTGTTATCTAGTAGGTAGGATCGATGGACATTTGTAGCAATTTTTCGAAAACACGTGATGAGCACAACCTCAATAAACTGCTAAAATAAAGCTCGTTAATGGCTGAAATCGGGCAAGTATGAGATGTAGGTTACCAAACTGGATATTTTTATGTTTTATGCAAAGCTAAAGCGATTCGGCTCAACATTGGAGATTAGGACAACGTTTTATGTTGGGTGTCAGTTTTCAACACTTTACTGACTGTGCATTCCTTCCTAAAAAACAACAAGTGGCAGAATCTTGTAAATATTTGGCGTAGCGTTGCGTATCCAAACGAAAACATTGCCTACACAGCAAGAAACTGTTACGTATCATATGACTCCTTCTTCGAAGCATTGCTAGTATTTCACACTAAGCCATAATCTAATGCTCTGGTTTTAAGTAATAACAAAAGACAGGACAAAGATTATTATTATTATAATTATCAAAAAGCCCGTCACGCAGGGGCTGCGTAAACTAAGCAGATTTCCCACGTGAAGTTATACAATAGAGAAATCTCCATACGAGAGCCGAACAGTTACGGCCGAACTAGCGTTTGGCCGGGAAAACTGTCATTGTTATCGGCCCACATTTAGGCATATTGTAAAAAATATCTCGGTTAATTTCAAAGATAGAGATAAATGTATCGAACATTTTTTATAGTTTATAATAGTGTATAATTTGCAATAGAGTGTTTTTATGCACTTTTTGATGCAAACGTATATTAACGGAGATATTTCGAATTTTTCGATAAAAAAAACCCCTCTAAAACCCCCTCCCAGTGGTTGATTTCAGCCGTTAACGAAACTTAATCTGTCTTTTTGCCCATAAACGTTTAATATCGAGTTTGATAACGTTCAATCAAGAATTGCGACCACTAGAGTGTTACAGGACAAATCTATATTTATTTATATACATATATTTTTATATATATTTATATATATATAATTTTTAACGTAGATCATTTTCGTCATTCTCCTGGGTAGATCGATGGGACATTTGAAGAAATTTTCGGAAATCGGGTCATGAGTACGACTCAATAGCTGATTTCCTTAAAGTTGAAATCTAGTGAATCTGTAAAACAGGGGACAAAGAAAAATGCTAGAAATGATAATTCCGAGAACATTTTTCACATCAATATTCTGATTAATGTATGAATATGATTGTATTCAATGTTAACCATTATTAGCAACAAACCACTAGCCGATGAGTCACAACCCATGTTTGAATGTATTAATGTGAACACCACAGCAGAACAATGTGCTCTTCACATGTAATGTGATCCGGGTATTTCACCAAAACTACCACACAGTTACTCCCCAAATCTCATGAGTGTGCATTCTCATCTATATGCTTCCCTTAGCTAGTTCTAGCAGATTTGACTTAAGGGAAATCAGCTATTGAGGTAGTACTCATTACGCGATTGTTGATGCTACCTAGGAGATGACAAAAATGAGGTCTGTTCAAAATTGTATATATATATATATATACTAGATATCCCCGCAAACGTTGTTTTGCCATATAAATTATTTCTAGTTTCTAGATAAATTCTAGTGTAGACAAAAAGTAATAAATTCTTATTATAGATGTGTAGTGTGGTATATGCATTGAGATAGGCATGGAGCGCTCACGATAAGGGAATATAAAAATAACAACGCCAAACGATACTATATTTTTAAGTTAATGTAGATTTATGCATGAGATAGCAAAGAGCGCTATCAACGATAAGGGAATATCATATTAATAACGAAGTAACACTAACAATCAAATGATTCTGTTAATGCGCCAAAACGGGATACAAATATTTTTATGATTATTAAAGTAAGCCCTTCTTATTAGCTTAAATGCACAAGCATAACTGGATATTAATACCGAGCAGAGAGATTGCTACGTAACATTGCCCGTGTGAAAACATGGTGTACTCAAATCTTTTAATGCCACACATAGACAACGTTTGTTTTTGCCTTGGGATTAGCGAGCACAAGCAATTTCGATGGTGTTACCCATTGGAGAATTTTAAATGCTACGTTACAATTAATCTAATTTAAAATTTAACATGGTGTACTCACTCTAGGTTGAGCCACAAAAGATCATCGTTTTGGCCTCGTGATTTTTAGTTCAGTAAAACACTATAATTGATCAGTTATCGTGTGGTGATGCAATGATTGAAATTACTAAATTTAATCTATAAAAAAACTAGGGGTTGGTAATATAAATTTTAAATTTTAAGTACAGTTAAAAACACTATAATTGATCAGTTTATCGCGTGGGGATGATAATGATTTCATTACAAAATGGCTTTATTAAAAAAAAAAAAAAAAAATGTCGTCCAAAACTAAAAAAAAAATGTCAAGGGTGAACAAACCCGTACAATAGGGGTAGGGTGTATAAAAAAGTAAAAATTTTGGGTTGTATGTATTTTTTAATGCCACATTATAAAAAAAAAAAAAAAAAAAAAAAAATTGTCGTCCCAAACTAAAAAAAATGTCAAGGGTGAACAACCCTTATCAATTAAGGGGTAATGAAAAATAGATAGAAAAATCAGATTTCCTCAGACCTACTGAATTCTCGCAACCTAATTTGGTAAAAATCGGGTACATGAAATTTGGGGAAAAATCGGTAAAGCCTTTTAACTAACATTTGTGACATGGAGCTAACTAACATTGTGACGAGATAAATTTTATATATTAGATATATATGTTATATATATATATATATATATATTTAGATATATTATGTATATATATATACTATATATATATATATATATATATATATATATACATATGTATTGTCTGTTATATAATATATATATAAATACCTATATATATATGATATAATATATAGAATATAAATATATATATTCTATATATAATAATACATATATCTTTGTCTGTTAGCCCTCTGGCGGTCGTAATTTTTGTCTTATCGTTACCAAACTTGATAAATAATTTTTTTGTACAAAAGAAAGAAAGTTCGTTAACGGCTGAAATTAGACCAGGGGAAGGGGGGTTAGAGGGGGGGGGGAGATAACGAATTCTTAATATCTCCGATATTATGCGTAGAATCGAAAAATTGCATAGTAGATGACGAAAATGAGGTCCTTTCAAAATTGTATGTATAGTAGATGACGAAAATGAGGTCCTTTCAGAATTGTACGTATAGTAGATGACGAAAATGAGGTCCTTTCAAAATTGTATGTATAGTAGATGACGAAAATGAGGTCCTTTCAGAATTGTACGCATAGTAGATGACGAAAATGAGGTCCTTTCAAAATTGTATGTATAGTAGATGACGAAAATGAGGTCCTTTCAGAATTGTACGTATAGTAGATGACGAAAATGAGTTCCTTTCAGAATTGTACGTATAGTAGATAACGAAAATGAGTTCCTTTCAGAATTGTACGTATAGCAGATGAAGAAGATGAGGTCCTTTCAAAATTGTACGTATAGCAGATGAAGAAAATGAGGTCCTTTCAAAATTGTACGTATAGCAGATGAAGAAAATGAGGTCCTTTCAAAATTGTACGTATAGCAGATGAAGAAAATGAGGTCCTTTCAAAATTGTACGTATAGCAGATGAAGAAAATGAGGTCCTTTCAAAATTGTATATATGTATAAATATATACATAAATATATATATATATATATATATATATATATATATATATATATATATATATATTGTCGGAAATAATCGTATTGCCAATTAAATTTACTAGAAATATTGTTATATACATTTATACTCTATCTCGAATATTAACCGAGATATTTTTCATTTTACAGTTTTGAGCCTTCAGCAAACCCCTTACTTCTACTCATGTCATATTAATAATAAGCTGTTACTAAATGAACTTCATTGCTAGGTTAAATACCAAATAGCAACTTTTACTTTGTTAGATATATGCAAATACGTTCTGTGGATCACCCTCTCTTAAACTTAAAAGTTGAGTGATTGAGATAAAGCCGGTTCTGATTCATTACAAATTACAGCACTAGCTTTAGTAAATTGTTTTCAATAAATTTAATATGTTATATTCAAATGTATTTCGTTTTATTTTTACTGTCTATCAATCTATTCAGCGATACGAGGTTGCCTGGCCTGATTTATAATTCAGCCGATTACTGTTGTAGAAATTATTAGCTCCTATTGTAAATTGGCTGAAAGATTTCTCATTACCGTTTCTATTTATTCACTTAACATTCAAGGTAGTGTTACCTGCATTATCTATTGTAAACCTTCGCGTGGGAAATCTGCTTACTTTACGCAACCCCTACGTGACGGACTTTTCATCCTAATCTGCTTTCAGCCGCTGAATCACTAAACATCTTACGTTGGGTTTCCATTACAAACCTTGCGTGCGTACAGTCCTTTCTCAGGAAGAAATAGACAATGATGTGATTCTCCTGTTGGGAACAAAGTTTGTTCCATCTCATCTGCCCCAGACGAATTGATTGCATATGCTGCGTAGCCAGACAAAATATTGCCATCTCAGGCCTATGATAAGCCTTATCATCAGCTAGTGAAAGTGGCTAGTCTTTGATAAATACCGCCTCACTCTCTCCTTCCCAAAGGAACTTTAATTATTAACCATATTGACCTATTGATACATAGCTAGTTGTATTGTTCCTTTCACAACTTTCGCGCATTTTTTTTGTAGCTTTCATAGTCATGGGCGAGTAATAATACCTGTTGATTAGGATAATCTCAGTGGCGTAATTCTGAGGGGAAGAGAGGACTTTGTCCAATATTCCAGCCCCAGAAGTATGAAAATTTCAATCATTTTCGAACAACTATTAAGTCAGTCAAACAGGGGCTGTATTAACTAAGCAGATTCCCCGCGTGCGTCACGTATTTGCGTTTATCTCAAATCGTAAAAGTTCAATGTAAAAAATATTTAGTATTTAAGCTTTAAATAAAGTGCTTTATAACATAATAGAATATTGTTAATATGAGATAAGTAGGAGTGGGGCTTTACAAAAGACCGAAAACTAAAAAATGCAAATATCTCGGTTAATAACCAAGACAGTGATATAATGTACATAACAAAACTTATAGAACATTACATTTACAATAACATTGGTTCCATACAGTTTTTCGATCCAACTCATAATAACGGAGTTATTAAGATTTTTCGAAATTCATCCCCTCTAAACCCCCCTCGTCCCCCTGGTCCGATATCAATTGTCACCGCTAGAGCGGTAACAGACAAATATGTATATATATATATATATATATATATATATATATATATATATAAAAAAAAAAAATTGTAACCTCTGTCTGTACATTGATTTTTTTCGCAAAATTTCACGATAACTTTTCGTTTCCCATGTCATAGACACCATATCTGCCATTTTGTTTCGTTCGTGTTATGTTTGTTTGTTTGTTACATGTTCAAGTATGAATGCGGCCTAACCCGAATTTTATGTAACTTGGTTTGTTTATTATTAAAAACCTAATTTAGGACTTTAGGATATATTAATTTTCTCTGAGACGAACAGGAGTGGGGGTTATAAGGGTATTATATTTTGCAGGCCTCCCTTAAGATATTGATGTCCTACTCAAGACGCTTTTTTCGAAAAATGTCCGCAAATGTCCATTGAGGAGATTACCAAGATAAGGTCCGGTCAAAATTGTATGTGTGTGTGTGTATATATATATATATATATATATATATATATAATATATACTGTTCACTGAAGGATGAAAACTAAAAATCCAAATATCTAGGTTAATAATCTTATTAGAGAAAACGTTTATATAGTAACAATCATAGAACAATAAAATTGCATTAAGATTCATTTTTGAGGTGCTGGGTGGTGAAGGAATTATTATATTTTCTAAATAGTTTTTCTTATTTCTGTAAATATTCACTGGGAGACTAATTTAAAAAAAATAAATAAAATAAATTAGGTTGTAATTTAAAGTTGTATGTTTTAACTCTTGACCATCGACATGTACATATATTTTCTAAATTTCTCAATTAAATGACATATTTTACAACGTTTTTATGGTATTTGTTTGCCAGCAGGGCACTGATGATGGAGCGTATGCTCTGAAAGCCCTCTGTGACAACGAATAAAGAACAGTGAAGGAAAGAGGAGATTTTTCTTAACTGAGATTGCATTAAGATTGGTGATATACACTTTTTGATCCGATGTATATTGACGGAGATATGGCACTGGTCCGATTTCAGCCATTAACGATCTTGATCTTTCTTTTTACATAAAACAACTTAATATCGAGTTTGGTAACGATCAAACAAAAATTTCGACCACTAGACCACACACACACACACACACACACACACACACACACACACACACACACACACACACACACACAGATATATTTAAAAGGCCTTATGTTCACCTCCCGGGTTGGAGCGAAGGACATTTGAATACATTTATCGAAAATCGCATCTCTAGTCCCTTAAGGGAAATCTAAATTCGCTATTCTACAAGCGTGGTATAGTCTTCAATTTCCGTGATGGTTTATTAAGGGAGCCTCCTTGAGGGCAGAACAAAGAACCTCCCCGTACCTCCCAGAATGCCTCCCGACTTAGGCAGCTCGTGTTACATCGTGGCGGCGGTGGGTTACTTCCCTCTACAGGACGCGGCTCAACGGATACACAACACAATAGCCCATCAAAAAATCTAATCAAATGGTCTTTATTGCATTAAAAAAACAAAACAAGAATAGAATAACCGTTGTACAATATAAAATAAATATGTCCTGGGCTGTACATTGATTTTTGAGTAAATGTTTAAAGAATGAATGTTGAAAGTAGGCCTTCCCCTTGGTGAGTTGTGGTGATCAAACAATATCAAGTGGTAAATAATAACGGTTTAAGTAAATTTCCAATGAAGTAAATCAGTTTGTATCAGTGTGACCAGATTTTTCAATACATTTGATTTATCATAGATCCTAGTAAATTCTGAAATTGAGTACCAGATAGTTATTATCTTTATGATGGAAAAGTTTCTATCTAGACTACATGTGGGCAGCCCGCGGGCGGGATCTGGCCTGCGAGACATTTTGAAAAACCCAATTAAACAAAAATATTATTTTTATATATTATTTTTATTAATATTTTGTCATATGAAAGAAGTGAAAAAAAAAATAATAAAATACATATTTAAATTTTTAAAAAAATGTACCTTCCATTGTAATAACATATTTATAGTTAATCTTGACTAAGAATTGATGTATGAATTGCCAGATGGCAAATAAAAACAAATTAAGATGTAAGTTAAATTATAAATAACGATATAAATGAGGATATGACAATATTTACTACTTACATAAACACAATTCACTCATAAAGTTCATGAACTTATCCAAAACTCATTATCATATGTCCCGCTCGTTGTAACCTCTTAGCATTCATATCAAATGAAATCGACTCTCTTGTTTCAGATATAATCTCCTCTGTAGTCATCCTTCTCCAAAGTCCTGAGTCACCATCCCGTTTTTGGCCTATTATGGCTCTATGAACCTTGCAATAATGTAACCAGTATAAATATAATTTAAATAAAACGAATTGGTTTAAATGCTAATGAAAGTAAATTTGTGAACATATTAGTATTATGTTATGCTCGTAGGATCTAAGAATCGGGATTCTCTTATAGTTGTCTAGTACACTCTTTCTTTCAGACTGTTTTATTGGGCTTTCAGTCGCTATAAGCATTCCCGGGCGACGATAGAGAACTCTTGCTGGAGTCAAAGGAAGGAAGTGTCCGATGAGAAGTGAAAACCCTTCTAGCATATGAATGTGAGAAATATCTCTAGGGAAAGGAATACACGCAGATCTGCATCAGTCTCACACGATACGGCCAATAAAAAAAAATCACATAACTCCAAGTGAGTCGGAGAGATGTTATTGGAGTCGAGAGGGAAAGCAGGTTCGATGCCCGTTAGTGCTGTCGTGATAATTATGATTGAGTCATTCATCCCTGAAGCATTCACTCTCAGGGCTATCCGCTTCCTCGCCGGCTGGAGCAGCTGTCCAGGGAAAATAGCCAGGAATCCTCCAGACATCCACTGCCTTATGCAAATGTCCACTGTCTAGCCTAAGCTTAGAAGAAATTAGCAGATTTCCCTCAAAGGAAATTAACTGTTGAGGTTGAACTCACAACTTGATTTTCGAAAATTTCTTGAAATGTACTTCGACCCTACCTAAGACGACGAAAATGAGGTCCGGATTTTATATATATATAAAATTGTAACCTCTGTCTGTACATTGATTTTTTTCGCGAAATTTTACGATAACTTTTCGTTTCACATGTCATAAGTTAAGTTTAAAGTACGCGTGTAAGCCTTTTTAAAAAGCACTTTTATTAATTAAAACAATTACAACTTTGAAAATGAACAGAGTGACAGTCTAGAGCTACTGGGGAAATGACAAGGAGAGGAAAAATGGTAGGGGTTATAAGGAGAATAAATGCTGATGCTTGAGGTGTCAGCAGAGCGGATGTTCCCAAGACGTAACTCCTCCCTCCTTAGGCTGAAGCCGTCCTCGGCGAAGTAAGTGGTAAGCGAGGAAGCGATGATGAAGAAGCCGTCCGAGTTTCCATTTCGTTTGCTTCTGTTGGCTGTAGTCTGGTGATGAAGCCTGGTTGCTTATATAATATGTATAGTACACAGAATAATAAGGATATTATAAGAACAATTATACATAAAATAAAATAAAAAGTACTAAAGTCAAAATCATCAGTGTCCAATTCTTCTAGTGGCTCTATATTTAAATTAGTCTTATGTATATGATCAAAAGAAAATGATGTTTCTTCCGCTATTGGCGGCATGTGAAAACTTAAAATAGGATATGATTCCCAGTAAGAATATGGTATGGGAGAATTATAAAGTATTTCAGATGAATTGACATATAAAAGTTCTGTTAATTTAGGATGGACAGTTACATTGTGTCCGTTATTATTTATAGTAATATGGGACTCGTTATATAATAAAAATTGATTAATTATTGGTATGAATTTTATAAATGGACTGGTATCCTTAATAATTAAGCTCTTACAATTATTTAATTTTTATGTTCTAATATACTAAAAAATTTCCAATTTCATAAACTTGACTAATATTTCTACAATAATAATAATTATTAAGAAGTTCACAGTGTCCTGTGAATAGCTCTGTATATCTCATAATAAAAGAAGGATATATTACTGTTGTCATAACCTGCCCTTTGTGATATACAGGATAGGATAAAAGGAAAAAGGTTTCGAATGTAGGAGATGGAAGTGGGATTTGGATAAAATAGGAAATGATATTATTGTGAATAGAACAATGTACTTTAGAAATTTGCCACAAGACATTAGGGTCATTTGATATGAAAGTTATATGTAGGCTATTAGTAGTAAGTGAGTCCAGTTCCCGGGTATAGAGCAGGTATACTGGATGGAAGAATATTAGAAGTTTACATAAAATCTAAATTAGCTTTCTATATCGGTATTAGTTTCTGTTTTGTAACATTATAATATTAAACAAAATTGAGGTTCTGTGGCTGTATGCATATCATATTAGGCATTAGTTTCATTACTAATATTTTCTGAAAATGTTCTGTTTCTAAGCTAGCATTATTTATTTTCAATTATTTACTTTATCTTTATTAAATTCAATTAATTAATTTGCGTTTTTATAGATAATTGGTGTTTCATCCATTATGTTCTATATGATTATTATTAGTCGGTATTTTACTAATGATAGCTTCAGTATTTTTGTTTATTACTCGCAGCATCAATGATAGGCGCCTTGTCAGCCCATAAGATAGCCGTGGCTATGCCGTTGATGAAAAATCCCGGCGTTTTGGTCGCTTTTTGTTTATTTTCAAGTGGTATAGTTTGTCCTGAGTATATGTGACGGTTCTTTTTGTACACGGATTGAATCTACATAATGTTGATAGTTTTTCTTCGTTATGTAAATGTTAATATTTTTTTCATATACTTGTCATGTTCTTTTTGTTTGGACATCTGTGTCAAATGTGGATGAATAATAAAGTGTAAGTTGATTTAATGAAAAAGGAATGCCTGTTGTTTTTATGGCAGTGACTCACAGGGGTGTTGGCAGTGCAGCGTCAGTTAACTTGCCACGCTTACTGCTTGGTTGTGGTATCAGTAGGGGAATAGAGCATTTTCACCTGAAACAGATGAAATTTTCATTGTTTTTAAGTAAGGTTCGTCAGGAATTTGAGGTTCTTGTTCTCTACCATTGTTTTCCTAGGACGTTTCTTCCTATATTTGGATTTAGTGTGTTGAATATTGAATGGACCGGTGTAGAGTTCACTCGGTTATATGGGACTTTGTTTGGTTTTCTTTCTTCATATGTCCGCGTGTTGATATTTATTTTTCGGTTTGGGTTTTTTGTTGTATGTAGGTTTTAAGTTTGGGGTCGTCTGGACTAGTTGGAGGTTTCTTGTTCTCTTTCCGTCATTCAGTTTTGTTGGTATCGGTCTTCTTTTTCCTTAATCCGTTTTTCCTGTTATACTTGTTGATGTAGCGTATTGCAAAGTCGGTTAAAAATATTTGTTTATGTTTTCTTCTGGTATTAGAGTTTCTGTCATTGTCTGTCATTGTATGGGGTTTTGTGTTAGTCCGAAAGTTATTTCCAGCGGCTGTTAAGTTTCAAATAGGAATGTATTGGAATTAGTGAAATGATATTAACGCCAGTTTATTATGTTCTTCTTCAGTGTGCTGCATTTCCTCCACATTGTTATAATTTATGTTCTAATTGGGGTATCGAATGTAGTAAGTCAATAAGTGTAGAGGTGTGATCGTTCCAATAGTCCTTGAGTAGTCAGAAGTTGTCCTGGTGTTGTTATTTTAGCTTATGGGGTTTATTTTTTGTCTAAGGCCATATAGCTTGAGAAAATTTCGTAAACCAATATTGTCAAATTCGCGTCCGTTATCCATTTGAATAATTTTAGGTATGGGAAATAAAGCAAGATATTTACTTAATTGGTCTTGAATTTCAACTTGGTTCAAACTACTAAGAGGATATGCTAATAGTTTTTTCGAAAATGAGTCAATAATAGTTAGAAATTTATGTTTATCATAATAAAATACATCAATTTGTATTTTTTCAAAAGGTCGATCAGGAGTTGGGGTTTGTTTATATACCACTTGAATTGGTTTCCTCTCATACTTAACTTTTTGACAAATGTGGCATTTATTGATAATGTCTGTAATATCTTTGAACATTCCAGGCCAATAATATCTCCTACGAATATGTTCATAAGACTCACTAATACCTCTATGATAGGTTTTGCCTACGTGATAATTAGAAACTACTTCAGCTTGTTCTGATTTAGGTATTATGTCTAAATTTAACTTAGAGTATCGTTTAATTTTAATTGTATAAAATTTATAATATTTTTAAAATTAAATTTTCCTTAAAATACCATCTTTTTTACAATAATACACCGTAATGTTGTATTCGGTTTTAAATATTGTATACAATATGTTTTCATTTTTTCGTCTATCTAATGAGTTTCTTAAAAAGAAAACGTGAGACGGGTTTTATTAAATATTTTTTGAATTTGAGGATTCGAATTTCCTCGTTTCAGAACAATTTGATTCTGTTCAACATTTAAAATTTTACTTTCGTCACAAATACCAACCTGTTCATCATGGAACTTTCCTTAGAATGTATTGTGACTAGACTTTCAGTATCCTGAATTTCATCATTATTTGGGGGGTAAATTTGTAGGAATTCATCGAGTACTTCTTAGTGTAATCTATCTCGTCTTCTATAGCAGTACAATACTGAAGCGCGAGATAAGGCGTCTGCTACAACATTTGTTTTATCCAGCGACATAATTTAATATCCAAAAATTTTCCGCGAAAATCGGGAAATAAAAAATACATTTCCCCACCCTTATAATTTTTTGAAATTGGGTTTCTCCTTTAAGACCTTGTTGGGAGCCCATTGGTAAAAAGGTATTTGGGTGATCCGTTTGGAATTTAAAAAAAAAATTTTTCTGCCCCATAATAGAATATGGAACGGAAATGTTTTTTTTGCAAGCCCCTACAATTGATTAAATAACTCATTTTTCCCCCTATAGTAAAAGACAAATTATCCTTTCATGTTATATTTAATTGGTTTTTTATCGGGCGACCCCGCCCGGTAAAGCCCCCCTCATTGGCCAAATCTTAAACCATGCGAAAAATTTTTGGTGACAAAAAAACTGCCTCTCCAAGGTGGCCCAAAAAAAATTTTGAAGTGCATCTGTAAAGTTAAAAAATAAAATGTTTTTTGGAAAAAAATCCGGGGCAAGTTGTAAAAATGGGGGTATTTTATTTTTTTTTGTAAAAGGGATTTTTTAAAAATTTGTTCGAACAAGCTTGTTTTTAATCTACATTAATGTAAAAATTAATTTTTAGAATAGTTTTCTTTTAGTGGCTAAACGTTTTAGGGGTTTTGCCTAATTTTTTTAGCAATAATTCCCGCGAATCCAACCTTAACGATAATAACCAGTAAGAACCCTAAAAAAAATTTGTTTAACCTCTTCCTTTTGGTGGTTTTTTTTGGAATCGGGGAAGTTATTTTTTCCTTTATTGGCGTCCACTACTTTTTTAAAAGGATTTTGCTTTAATGCCCTTTGATTCTGAAATGATAACTGCCCTAAATATTAAATAATACTCCGCTTAAAAAAAATTCCAAGTCTCTTAATCAATTTTGTATTTTTGGAGATTAGAAAAATTTTAATTTTTTTTCGAAACCCCGCTTTTGTTAGATTGTTTTTAAAAATGTATCTTCCTAAGTTTATTCACTGAAAAAAAAATTAGTTTTATATTCCAAAAATCCAATAATAAACTAATACAATTTGGAGCATGTTTTGAAAAAAAAATTAATACCACCCCATTAGAAATAGACCCCTTCTGGGAAAATGGAGGGAGGGTTCCCGTTTTTTATTTCAAACCCAAAGGGACGCCTTGAAAAATATTCCTAATGAACCATTTTTCCTTTCTTGGTGCCTAAAATGCAAGTTTCTTTTTTGGAATTGGATTCCTGGGATTCCAATTCTATTTGGAAAAAATGAAATCCCTAAAGCCTAAAAAATCTATCGTTTTTGAAAAAATTAAGTTTTGGCAGCACGCCCAAAATTTTTGCCGAAAAAAAAGATCCTCTAATATTTAGGCAGAGGGGAAGTTAATCTTCTATAGTTATTTATTTTTTTTTTTTTCCATTCAATTTTCCTATAGTCGACCTACTAAGCCGAATTTTTGGTCGTTTGCCTGAGGCGTCCATTTTTTTGGGGACAACCCAGATAGGTGAGTTGTATGGTGAATTACTTGGTCTAATAATATTACTTTGAAGAAGTTTATCTATTTCTATGTCTACATCCTTCCGAAAAAATTCCGGATATCTATAATTTTTAGTATAAACTGGTAACTCATTAGTGGTTATTATTTTATGTTTTAAAATATTAGTGCTACTTAATTTATCATGCTCACGTTTAATTATTTCGGGGAATTGTTTAATTAAATTTATAATTTTTTCTTTTTCCTCCTCATTCATATGGTCAGTCCGTATGAGATGGGGGAGTTCCTTAACGACATCCTTTGAATCCACGGGACAATTGGTCACAGGATTTGCTGGATAAATCGATTCTACTTCATCTACTTCCATAGGCTGGGGACTAATGGTCATCAGCTCTGTGGAAAAAGCTAAGCAATTTGCTTTGCCATCTACTATATCTACTAAACTTTCTTCTATAAAGACTTTATTATTTATATTTAGTGGCTTAAAAATTCCTAAACCACTGTTGGGAATTGACCTAACAGGGAAAGAAATCATATTTAAACCAGGTTTTAAAAAAATTTTGTCATTTTTATTTTCCATCGAAAATAACAATTTTTTAAACCCATTATTAAATTCTAAAATGTTTTTATTAAAATTAACACTTGCTTTTATTTTACTCATGGACTCGTGTCCTAAAAGTATGTCATACCTAGGTGAAAATTTAAATAAATACATTTTCATAAAAAAGCTGTTAGGAAATATTTTATTGGTAGGACATAAAATATATTCCGACCCTTGTGTTTCGCCCACAGGTGTTTTTACAAAAAATTGTTCTCTGAATCTACGCCAATGAGGGGGTACTATTTCTGGATTGATATAATTTTTTAAAGAACCTGTGTCTATTAGCCATTTCCTGTTTTCCTGGTCCAAAAAGTAAGGGAGTGACTTATCCATAGCTTTTAGTTCAAATCTGGATCCGGTGGCTTTTGTGGGTGACTTCTGTCTAAAAAATGGTCCGTAAGTTTGTTTATTGTGTCTGTTAGTGTACTTAGTTGTTCTTGCATGTGTTGTAATTTGTTGTCTGTTTCTGAACTATACTGTTTATTTGACTCAACATATGTAATTTCATATGGGGAAATGAAATTTTTATTTGGTTTGGGTTGTATTGATTTCATAGAAACCGTGTTTTGACTATTCCATTTGGGAACAGAGGGTTGTTGTTGTGCAAATGGTTGAGTTTGTTGGGGAAATGGTTGAGTTTGTTGGAAAAAGGGTTGAGTTTGTTGGAAAAATGGTTGAGTTTGTTGGAAAAAGGGTTGAGTTTGTTGGGGAAAGGGTTGTGCATTAAAAGGTCTTGGTTGAAAAGGTTGAGCAAAATTTTGATTCTGTTGAAAATTTGGTCTAAATCTAGGGGGAGATATTTGATTTGAAAAATTGGGAATTTTGAAATTATGTTTGTGTTTATGTGTGTCTATTTTGTTCATGACTTCCATTGTATTGTTTAATTTTAACTGTGTTAATATAATGCTGCAGTCGTTAATCAGTTTTGACCTAGCGTCGTTTAAGTCTTGAATTTGTAGTACCTGTAAGTGTGCTCCTAGAGTAGGGTGTACACCGTGTATAAATGTCCTTACGAGTGTCGCGTCAAGTTGTAGTAGACCGCTGTGGTTCCCCTAGTTAAAGAGAGAGCCAGTGTGAACCCCCAACCCCATTAAAATCTAGTTTGTAATCGGGTTTACCCCACGGTAGTTCCGTTTTTTGTTTTCATCCCTAAGGTTCCTCCCCTGTTTATTTAAGGATTTCTAAATCGGGGTGATGTTCCTCGTGGGGTAAAAGATCTACACATGAAACCAGATAGCTTTAAACCTGCTTATGGAGTGTCTTTGGAATTGGTTCCCCCCTATTAGTCAAGCAAAAAATTTTTTTTCCTAAGAGATTTCCCCCTAAAGTAAGTCCCCCCGTTAAATGTTTTTTGCACCAAATTCATTATTGTAGGCAACAGCTTTCGGGCGGCCGGGCCCCATCTAAAATGGGCACATAGGCCTTGCTTTAAAAAGTAACCAGTGGTTAATTTTCCTTTTCTTTATTTTAAATTTAATTTTTAAACAAATAAATAAGAAAAATTAAAATAATTTCCCTTTTTTTCCGCAATGTGGCTATGAAAATTATGGGTGGCAGATTTTAAAAACTTGTTCCATCATAATTCGTATGGTATAATATTTTTTTTAAAAAAAAATATCCCATGGGGAAGGGGGTATTGGATATCATTTTGAGGATTCGCTTAAAGGCCTTGGTTACAAAAAAATTTTCATTTTTTGGATTTGGGGGTCAATTTTGCTTTTGGTTGGTTGACCATAGTTTTGGGGTTTATAGGTTTAGAGGGGCTTTTTAATTTTATAATGTTTAATTTTTATGAAGGCCCTATAACAAGAGGGCCATACCTCGCTCCCCACACTGGAGTGGATGTTACCCCTCTCCTCGGGGTCTTCCCTCCCCAGGTGACCCAAGGAACGAATACTGATGAGGAATGTAAGAAAAAAAGTGCTGCGTTATTATTTTTTCTGCTCCTCCAGAAAAAAATTCCTTCCTTGCTGCCTTGCATTGCTCCAGGCCCCCGTCGACTGCTTGACTGCAATTGGGGGAACTCGGGAATAATCACAAGTATAAAGTGCAAGACTTCGCTAGTACTTGTAAATAAGCATTTTAATGATTAAGAGCCAAAGTTTTCCAAATACGTGGGAAATTTTTGGGTTTTAAAGGGAAATAGAACACACTGAAAATGACAACTACTGCTAATTCCCTATGTTCGAGCGCCAGTTATGTTGAAAGTACCGCGTGTAAGCCTTTTTTAAAAGAGCACTTTTATTAATTAAAAACCAATTACAACTTTGATAAGTAACAAGTGACAGTCTAGAGCTACTGGGGAAGAATGACAAGGAGAGGTAAAATGGTAGGGGTTATAAGGAGAAAAAAGGCTGATGCTTGAAGTGTCAGCTGAGTCATGATCCCCAAAGACGTAACTATAGTCACCATAACTGCATTTTGTGTCTTTCGTGCTGTTTGTTTGTTTATTTGTTCCTTTTTCACGCATAAACGCTTGAACCGAATTTTTATGAAACTTGGTATGTATATTACTACTAACCCAACTTCAACATTATCTTATATTAATCTCCTCTGAGACGAACCGGAGAGAGGTTATAAGTGAAGCAAGAAATTAAAAATAGCGATATTTCGGTTCCAATTGGTTTTTCGGCAAATATACACATAACAAAAGTTGTTTATTTTTTTTATTTTAAGAGTAACTTTGGTTGATATACACGGTGGCGTTATTCCGCAAGTATAAATCGAGATTTACTCTTGAAACTAAAAGCGGAGTCTACTAAGGTTTGTTTTGGGAACTAAAGAATAAACCCTACTTTAAAAAACTCGGTATTTTCATTAGCACCAAATCTTCCTTGATTATGAACGAATTACCAAAATTTTTAGGTAAAACGGCAGGATGAGGGTTGTAAGGGACAGAGCCTGAAATAAAAATTCGCGATATTTTCATTGGTCTATTTGTTTTTCGACAAACATGCACTTACCAAAGCAGTTGATTACTTTGTTATTTAGATTAAGCTTATCTTATTTTGTGTACATAACTTATCGCCCCCCCCAGGAACACTGTGTGGAGCAAGTAAAGTTTGCTTAGAAATATGTGATATGCTCAATAATTCTTTCCAATGTGAAACTATGAGGTACCTCACCTGGAAAAATTAAATTCAATCTAGGTAATATTTTTTTTTGATTTGGTCCTTAATAACTGAAATCTATGCATCAATGCACTAGAACGGGAAACATGACATTTGAGGACAGTGAAAAATTACATAAAAAATTAATTTTATTATTAACAAATGGCAACACGTAGCTAACCCAAAATGCTGGGATGTAAATGTCAAAATATTGTGCAAAGTAAAGCTTTTGCCAAAAAAAATACCATCTCCATTCAGCCTCAAATGAATTCCCGAGCGAAGCCGGGTATCTGAGCTAGTATATATATAATTTTTTTTTTCGTATATTTAGAAAATTCGAAATATCTCCGTTACTATTTGTCCGATCAAAAAACTCTTTAGAATGAATGTTATTGGAAACGAATTGTACTATAAATATTGTTATATACATGTATTCTCTATCTTGTATATTAACCGAGATATTTGCATTTTTCCGTTTTCAGCCTTCGGCAAACCCCCACTTGTGCTCATGTTACATAAACCATACTCTGTTATATAAAAGTCCGTCAGGGGCTGCGTAAACTAAGCATATTTCCCACGAGAATCTTTGCAATAGAAAAATTTCTCGAGAGCCGGGCAGTTAAGGAAACGGCTGAACTAACTTTTGGCGGGAAAGTCAAACGTCCGTTAGCGACCCAGATTTAATAAAAATGCAAATATCTCGGTTAATAGTCAAGATAGAGAATACATGTATATAACAATATTTATAGTAAATTTAATTTGCAATAAGATTGATTCTGTACAATGATTTGATCCTACGTATAGCAACGAAGATATTACGAATTTTCGAAAATCCTCCCCTCAAAACCCCTCCTCCCACTGGTCCGATTTCAGCCGTTAACGAACTTGATCTTTCTTTTTGCTTAAAAAGACTAAATATCGAGTTTGGTAACGATCAAACAAAAATTGCGACCGCTAGAGCGGTAACAGACATATATATATATATATATATATATATATATATATATATATATATGTGTGTGTGTGTGTGTGTGTGTGTGTGTGTGTGTGTAATTTTTGACGGACCTTATTTTCGTCATCTCCTGGGTAGGATCGATAAATGTCCATCGATCCTACTCAGGAGATAATAAAAATGTTTGAAAATCGCGTCATGAGTACACGACCTCAATAGCTGATTTCCCTGAAGGGAAATCTGATAATAAACCACATTATTGGGAGCTCAAATACGAAATAACGCTTTCAGGTGACATTTATTAAACGAGATACATGCAAATATATTCTGGTGTCCCCCCCTCGTCTTACGTTCTTGGACAACTAAAATTTTATTGATCGAGATAAAAAATTTTCTCATTCATTATAAATTACAGTGCTAGATATAGTAAATAGTTTTCAATAATATTAATATGTAATGTTCCGATATATTTCAGTATTTTTTTTTCGCGGTGAGAAGTTGGTAGACCTGTTGGTTATATTTTAGAGGGAGGAAATATTTCTTATTACCGTTTGCACTTATTCAATTAATATTCACGATGGTGTTGTGTTATCAGTATGTAGTTTTATCTGTTATTAAACTTCACATGGGAAATCTGCTTGGTTTTCGCAGCCCCTGCGTGACGGACTTTTTGTTATTGTATAAGCTTTTTCTCAACATATTTATACGGAGAGCAAATGCCCGAGAGAAGGAAGCAAGTATGAAATAGTTAGAATGGAGGAAAGAGTTCTAAGAGTTGTGTAGAGTAGGGAGTGGCCTAGTTTATAGTTTGCTATCATGCAACTCTGCTGAAATATGGAACAGGGAATCGATGGAGGAGATGCTCTAGCCGAATAGCGTGATTCCACTGCCAGGATCATCCTGGTGTCAGGGCACCGATCTACCAGGATACGACCTAATTCCCCGATCATAATTATATCGTTATATCTTAGGGTGGGGGTGAACTGCAGAACACTCATGCAATATCGCCTGTGCTCAGCCTAAGTCAATACAATAGCAAGTCTAGGAAATGTGACTAATATACTTCGAAAAATGCATGAATAAATTTCGTCATGCAGGGGCTGCGAAAACTAAAAGGATTTCCCTTGTGAAGTTTTACAATAGAGAAATCTACATACCGGTAACACTTAACAACAACCTGTTAGTCAATATTAATAACCTCCTAATGGAAAGGTCCAAATTGTAAATTGGTTATCTAACATCTCAACATATATAAATATATTCTTCACCGGAAAGAAAACAATTAATTTTATTAAAAACTATTTTCTACTGTACTGTGTACTGTAATTTATAATCACTCAGAATAATTTTTGTCTCAGTCACTCAAATTTTAGAAGTCCAAGAACTTAAGTCGAGGGGTGGGGGATCACCAGAACATATTTGCATGTATCTCGTGTAATTAAGGTCTCATGAAAACAATATTTGGAATGTAAGCTTCGAATAAAGTGGTCCATTATGTTACAGAGTATTATTTATGTGACTTGAGTAGGATTAGTGCTTTGCTAAATGTTGAAAAATGCAAATATATCGGCTAGTATTCAACATAGAGAATAAATGCACCTATAGGGCAATATTTATAGTAAATTTAATTTGCAATAAGATAGCATTTAAACAACTTTTTGATCCTACTTATAGTAATATAGATTTACCCTGTTAATGAACTTAATATTTATTTTTACATAAAGCGTTTAAATGTCCAGTTTGGTAACTATTAAATAAAAATTGCGTCTGCTTGACCGTTAAAAGACGAATATATGTATATATATATATATATATATAAGTTTATACGGATTGGATTGATGGACATCTAAGGAAATGTTTTAATAGTCGCGTCATGTGTACGACCTTAATAGCAGATTTCCCTTCAGGGAAATTTGCTAAAAGCCAGTCACACATGGGCTGTGTAAATTGTGCATATTTCCCACGTGCTGTTGTAACTCAGATTTGAACTCATCTCACCATATATTCTCTATTCAGCCCATATATATCGTCAACCATGAAACACCTGCGAAAGTCACAACTTTACAACCAGATTTAACACTAAAGGATAAACTTTAGACTTAAAGAGTTGGATTTCTGCTCCTAATAGTATCCACTGGAGAAAAAGTAACGTGCGTAGATACGACTGTATATATTTTAACATATTTTTTTTAAAAAAAATTGGCTTTACCTCACCTATTTTTCTAATGCTAAAAGAAGATATGTGAATCGCTCAAATTACAATACACTTAAATAAATGGGCTGATAACCGAAAATTCCATATTTCGTTTTTACCCTATTTACACACTAACCATCTAAAATAAATAATTATAGACTATACATGCATATATTATATATATATATATATATATATATATATATATATATATACTCACACGCAATTAGGGACGGGATATTTGATGCGGGAGCCTTTGTGTTGGGGAAACTTTGATGTAAAGCTGAAAAGCATTCCAGGAATACTGAGTTGCTGTAGAGGTTACATTTAACGAGCTGTGGTGGATTATCAGGCAGGCACATATAGGACGGCTGTAATAAATATACAGGGGCTCTGGTTAGCTATGTGTGTTGAGGCATTCGACACCTGGGGTTCGATTTACGTCTAAACAAAGGAAATTTATTTAGTGGCAGTCTCCCTGAATAGTATTCTGAGTGCGCCAATAGCTGAAAGAGAGCGGTTACCTTTAGGAATAACCCCTTATCATTAGCATATGTATCAATAGCTAATTTCCCTAAAGGGAAACCTGCTAAAAGCCGTACTCCTCCCCCCTAGCATGAAAAGATTGGTAACCTGTAGATAACCCATCCCAATTAGCAGTAGTACCAAAACATGGATGATAGTAAATAATAACAATAAAATTTATGGGGGCTGAGGTTAGCCATGTGAGGTAAGGCGCAGACCTTGATCTGAGTTTGTGAACCTAGATTGGCGAGTTCGATTCCCGCATGGACAATAGAAATTTATTTAGTGACGAACTCATGAAATAAAACCCTTAGTCCTTCCCCGGCTGGAAATGGGTGGTAATTTTTATATAACCCGCCCCAAATAGCGTTAGTAGTATAAAGTGGGCGTCAACAAATAATAACAATTTCTAGTTTGGTAACGAACAACCAGAAATTTCCATCGCTAGAGTAGACATATTTCTCTTTCTCCCCTGTCTCACTCAGATTAAACAGAAAGATTAGCTAGTCTACCCTCCTTAATCATTAATACTGGAGTAATACAACCAGTATTTGTTTTGCCCCTGTTGGCTTACCAGATCTTGAAGATCTTTAGCTTTTCCACCTCTTCCTATCATGGGCGATTGCTTTCCAGTCCACTACGTGGAACTCCGTAGAGTCCTTCTTCACTCAGTCAACCCATCTCATGTTCGGTCACACTCATGGCTGGTTGCTGACTACTGTAGCATTCACTGGCGTCTATAGGTAGACGGTTGGGTTACTTCTAGCCACATATCCCACCCATTCTACCTATTAGCTTTCATGTCATGTGATATCGACTGTCTCGTTTCCGGTTTAATCTCCTCTTCCTTGTCCAAAGTCACCATCTCACTTTGGTTCTTTTGTGGCTCTACAACTTTGCACTCAAACCTATGAACCTTTGTTTCCAGGGTACCAGTCAACTCCCATATCTCAAATTCATGTATAAGTATGGAATTATAGGCCCTTAGTTTCAAGGCTCCTGAGGTTTTCCTTCATCTTAAGGCTCGGGAAACGGAGAACAAAGCACAGTTGGCAGTAGGTACCCTTTGGTCGATTTCAGTAAACTGGTTGTTGATAGAGGTTAATCGACGTATTTGAAGCTTTTTGTTTTTGGGTAGGATAGGTACTCTAAGCTCAAAGTATATATATATTTATATATATATATATACTTATATATATTTATATATATATATATATATTTGGTATATGTTGTTAGTTTTATGGAGTTTTGGTTAATATTGTATATAAATATATAGTGATATATATAAATGGTTTTAATAGTAATATTGTGGTTTGTTTGTCAACATTATAGTGATAACAAAACAACTTTAAGGACAGATGACCATGCTCAATGTTACATACATGGGAAAGTTAGAAAGTTATTGCCAGTACCTCTAATGGTGTAACCAGAAGTACAACAGTTAATGTGGCAATAGTTTTGTAAGTATCTTTTAGTCTTTGGTAACAGTTGAATTAACACAAAACACTATCTTTTATTTTACCTTTTTATAACAATGTGCGAATATGTATTTTAATTAGTACCCTGTACGTTTCTAGCCCTGAAGAAGAGTATAATAATATATTCTTCAAAATAATTGGAATGAACTAGATTTTTTCACCAACACTGACCAAAATTCCAAAAAACAACAAGCACCAGACTATATATATATATTATATATATATATAATATATATATATATACGTACTTCAAATACATAGGGGGGGGGGGGGGAGGAGATTGTGGGGGAGGCGGAGGTGAACAATGAGGCAGTAGGGAGGGAGGAGAGTCGCGCGATAGAGGAGTGCGCGAGTGATATCGGGCTAGGACGGTGGATCAGTGCGGGCGGGAGGTTGTGGGGTGGGGGGGGTGGGTATGGCGAGGTAGGGGTCTGTATATCACATTAGTCCTGCTCCATGCGTAGTTAAGTTACTTGTTTTTGATTGGATTTTAATTCCGTCCTCTCCTAAGTAGTATCATGATAGGACAACTGAGGTATTACTCAATCAGTGAAATTTATAGAGGACGCGGACACTAACACGTATGTGAGACATGAGAGTCGAGTGCTGAGATTCCTCTTATTGGGGGAGTACAACCCTTTTAAGGGAAATCAGCTAAAAATGATTAATTAGGAATTGAAATAGAAAGTTACTGCCAATGATTGTAGCTATCTTTCACTATATTTAATCATTTCTATTGAGTGTATTACGGTGGTGTGTTCGGAGGGTGTGTATGGTTGACGGTGACACGCTCCTATTATTTGTGGTTGCCGGTTGTAGTTTGGGCTGGGAGTGGCATGTTCTTTTCTTCGACCACTTTCTCCCCGGGATTGCCAATAGTCAAAGATCAACCGTGTCATTAGTCAGTCAGATTAACCGTGCCCTTGTCCGACTTATATCAAATCTTGCCTCACTCCACTCAGGGCCTGCGTAAATTAAGCAGATTTCCCGGTGATCGATCTCATCTCACCGATGATGAGTAGATGTAGGGGTTTACCAGTGCTCGATGAAACGGGAATCAAGGGTTCTTTAGATGAAATAATCATTTTCGAGTTAAGAACGTAAATTCTGATATCGAACACTTTATCACACGCCTTATCATATAAGTATCCGTCATAGCTGACAACAATACTACATAAAAAACTGACAACAACACAATTATAAAAAACTGACAATTATAAAAAATAAAAAACTGACAACAATTTGTCAAAACTGACAACAACACACCTGGAGCAGCATTAATTGTTGAGACTGCAAGTGGACATATTCTAAAATACAAATACCGACTTGATGCTAGATGCTCCAATAATCAAGCAGAAAAATTCTCTGTTTTAAAAGCTACCGAAAATTTTTTTTTTTAAAATCGTAATATAAACCTACACAAATTACGAACATACACACAGACAACACGACTCTCATTTACTCAATACGCAACCCATACTATTACACTACCCGATCACAGAAAACATTTAGAAAACCATAATTCTAGAAGTATAATACACTTTAACATTAAAACATACATATAGAATGGGGGTTTTAAAAGCCCACTCAGGAAATTATTGGAAAACGAACAAGCGTACATCGTTAGCTTAGGAAGTGCCCAGGGATACCAACGGTAAACCCCAGAATTTGCCTTCGTGCCCCCCCCCCCCCCCCCAATCTCATTCATTTAAAATAGTCTTACGTCCGACATACCAATAACAAAAGTGGAACAGTAGTATGGACGACATCGGTAGCTAATCGTTACAGTTTACATCAATACATACAATATTAACTCGACAAACTACTCAAACACAATTATGAGTCAACATCACTCAAATGCGTTGGCACACAATTTCTAACGGAACATGGACCAGACCGAGGGTCATTATTTATCATGATTTAAAAATTTCGCTAGACAATGACAAATGTCACGGGCGACTTACAGTGAACAACACAAACGTTTTTTACATTACTCTTGGACTGCACCAACATTTACCATCAAAATTAGATCAAATTTAATAATGGAACAATAATTTTAAAAGGAGGTAAATGGCCAGAATCACCTCATATTATATTTAACAAATATAATAAAAGAATTTATAAAGTTTATCAAAGTAATAGAATGGATGTTATCAAAAATGTCATTAGAATATCTGACAACAATACCTACTTAAAAAAACCTGACAACATAACACAAATTTATAAAAAACTGACACATTATAATAAAATAAAAAACTGACAACAATTTGTCCAAATGACACATCACATGGAGCAGCATTAATTGCTTGGAGACTGGGCAAGTGGTCATATTCTAAAATACTAATACCGACTTGATGACTAGATGCTTCCAATAATCATAGCAGAATAATCTATGTCTTTTAAAAGCTTCCGAAAATTTTTTTTTTTAAAATCGTAATATAAACCTACACAAATTACGAACATACACACAGACAACACGACTCTCATTTACTCAATACGCAACCCATACTATTACACTACCCGATCACAGAAAACATTTAGAAAACATATTCTAGATATAATACACTTTAACATTAAAACATACATATAGAATGGGGGTTTTAAAAGCCCACTCAGGAAATTTTGGAAAACGAACAAGCGACTCGTTAGCTTAGGAAGTGCCCAGGGATACAACGTAAACCCCAGAATTTGCCTTCGTGCCCCCCCCCCCCCCCCCAATCTCATTCATTTAAAATAGTCTTAGTCCGACACCAATAACAAAAGTGGAACAGTAGTATGGACGACATGTAGCTAATCGTTACAGTTTACATCAATACATACAATATTAACTCACAACTACTCAAACACAATTATGAGTCAACATCACTCAAATGCACACAATTTCTAACGGACATGGACCAGACAGGTCATTATTTATCATGATTTAAAAATTTCGCTAGACAATGACAAATGTCACGGGGACTTACAGACAAACAAACGTTTTTACATTACTCTTGGACTGCACAACATTTAATCAAAATTAGATCAAATTTAATAATGAACAATAATTTTAAAAGGAGGTAAATGGCCAGATCACCTCATATGTGAGGAATGGGAAATTTAACAAATAATTCAATATAAAGAATTTATAAAGACCTCTCAAGGCGAGATGGAAAGCGATCTGTTGGAGGGGTGTTACGGTGGGTTATTTTCAGATGTCAATAGTATGTGCAGATAAGGTGTGTGCTAGGGGAGATGTGAAGTATTTGTTGATAAGTAGGGTATGGGTTATTCGAGGGTAGGACATGGCGTGAGTTCATGTGTTGTGGTAAGAGAGTCGTGGGAGGTGTGCGTTAATTACCATACTTATCTTAATATTGTATTTTATTTTTAGTTATTTATTTTTTTTTATTTCATTTTTTCTTTTTTATTTTATTTCTTGAATATTTGAATGACAGTTGATAAACAAATATTTATTGTAAATACATGTAATATGCCATGTGGCAATGGAACATTGTTTTCATTGAGAAACATAAAAATACATTTCATGACCTCAGCATTTAATGACCTCAGACATGTGGCAATGAACCAATGTTTCATTCGAGGACAACATCCAAATACATTTCATGACCTCAGCATTTAATGACCTCAGCATTTAATGACCTCAGCATTTAATATTATACATTCTTAACTCGAAAATGTTATTTTTTCCAACCCTCGTTTCTACTCATAGGATTTTCACTTAGAAATAATAAGTAGATGGTAAGGAGAGATCAATAGTTTACCCTTTTACGTATTTCCTCTTCACAGTAACCCTATAAGAAGGGATTTATTATCTGCAAATCCCATGCATATTTGCATTATATGTGCATTGGTCAAAACTTTTAACAATATTTTATATAATAATAATATACACATAAATAAAATGTAAATAACGACATGAAAATTAAACTTGATAAAATAAAAAAAACATTAAATTAGAACAATTAAATAACCAATAAAAAATTACATAGTATTAATATTATATTCTCTTTTCCACTCTCATCTTAAGAATATCATAGGCTACTGTTTTTAATAAATTGATGTGTTTTGAAAATAAAATATGGGAATTGATAGGCCATGCGGGAATATGAGTCTTTAACTGTCTTCGTATGTCTTGAGTCAGTCTACATTCATAAATCAGGTGGGTGAATGTCTGTTCAGTGTAACTGTCGCATTTACAAGTATTTGAGTCAGTAAGTTTGAATCTGTATAAGTAAGAGTTTGTATTACCGTGTCCTGTTAGTATTTGTGTGAGATAAAATGTATGTTGGGCTAGTGGGATATTGGTTATTAAAATAAGGATATATAATTTTAGATATAATCCTTTATCTGTCTGATTCCATCGCTGTTGCCACAAATTAATACTTTTAGCAGGTAGATTAGATTTTAACAAAGTTGGAGTAATTTTATTGTAAATTACCTCTTTGCTACTTTTAGAGTCACTTCTGGCGTGGATATCGACTATTTCATTGCCGATAATTCCTGCGTGTACCTTGACCCATTTGAAGTGAATGAAACTCAGTCTGTTTTTTAATTGTGCTATATTATGGCGTATTTTTTCTATATGTTCGTCGCGATTTTTCATGTTGTCTAGTTTGTGTAAAAGCATTTGACTGTCTGTGTGTAGTAGAATGTAAGTGTTTGGTGGCAAAGACCTATTTCATTTTCAGACTCTATGTGCCTGTATGACGGCATTAATTTCTGCCTGGATATTTAGTACAATTGTGGCCCACTACCTAAATTTATTTTTTTATAACTTCATCATTTTTATTTCCGGCCAAAAAATGATTAAGGCAGTGCCTGTGTCTCCTCGTCCATCCTTGCTCTCAGTCTGGGGAAAGTATAATAATAGTTGTACGGCTCATTGCTTTGTTATTTTCATAGGTAGTTCCTTGTAGTTTGCTGAGAGAAAATCTGCTTTATTTGAAACTGCTTTTTTTGAGGATGGGGGGGGGGGGGGGGGGGTGGGTAAACATCCCAATAAGTAGGAGGATGTATTTTCTTAACTGACTTAAAATAATCTATCAAAATATTCTTATTACGGCTATAAAGTATTTATTTTTAGATTCATGCCACAGAAGGAGAATTTATTATTTCAACTAATGCAATTTTCCTTTTTTTCACAGTTGATCTAGTTATTTCCTTTCAATTGTTTTAGTTATCCCACTGGGCGTTAAAAAAAAATTGCAGAATAAAGTCTTATCACAAGTAGCATTCAATAAACAGCTGATATGAATGTTGTTTGCTCTGGGTCATTAGATTCCTAACTGGCGAGATAAAGCCTATCAAATCTTGAGTGCAATGACGTCATTCATTATATTTTGCATTGAAACGATTCTATTTTAATATATCAATTGTTAGTGAATTGAATTAAATATAAATATTGCCCTTTGAACGTTCCACGATGTTCACAATTTAAAGATTTACAACGCAAATTTTAGAAAACGTCATTTGCCTTCAAAATATCGATCTGTATCACTAGTAGGGCTACCACGGTCCTCAAAATATTGGACTTAAGTACTAAAGTTGCATGAATGCAAAATATAATATAGAATATTTGCATATAATATAATATAGATTTTTGGGGCTAGAAACTACTGGGTTATTACGCCCTAAATAATGTTTTAGGTTTAGAGGTTTCTTACTACTACAGTTGTTATTAGGCAGATTTCTCTATTGTAAAACTTCACGTGGGAAATCTGGTTAGTTTACGGAGCCCCTGCATGGCGGACTTTTTTGTTCTTGAATTAATAAATTTGAGTAATTGAGATAAAAAGTATTCCGATTCGAATTATAGAACTCAATTAATAGTTTTCAATAAAATTATTATGTTATATTCATATATATATTTCAGTGATTGATTTCATTTGCGGTCTGGAATATATCTATCTGTTAGCTCTCAGAGGTTGGTTGGCCAGTTTGTTTACAATTCGGACGCTTGGGAAATTATTAAAGTTAACTGAAATATTTATCAGTACCGTTTGTATTTATTCACTTAATATTCACGGTGTTGTGTTTGTTACAAGTGTGTAGATTTATTTATTGTAAATAGGTAGCTTAGTTTACGCAGCCCCTGAGTACCGGGCTTTTTTCAATAATACTAGTTCTACACAATATTTTGATCCGATGAATAGTAACGAATATAATTCGAAATCCCCCCCTCCCCCAATTACAGCTGTTATTGATATTTATTTTTACATAAAACGTTTAAATATCCTGATTGGTAAAGACAAAAATTAAAATTTCGAACGGACCTCATTTTCGTCATCTCCTATGTAAGGTTGATGGACATTTTAGGAAATGTTTCACGTCATGAATACAATTCCGGTAACAAGTTTTTTGCGAGGACGTCAATATTTGAGAGAGAGAGAGAGAAGAGAGTGACAGAGAGAGTGAGTGAGAGAGAGAGAGAGAGAGAGAGAAGAGAGTGAGAGAGAGCGAGAGAGAGAGAGAGAGAGAGAGAGAGAGAGAGAGAGAGAGAGAGAGAGAGAGAGAGGGGAGAGAGAGAGAGAGAGAGAGAGAGAGAGAGAGAGAGAGAGAGAGAGAGAGAGAGAGAGAGAGAGAGAGAGAGAGAGAGAGAGAGAGAGAGAGAGAGAGAGAGAGGGGAGATAGGGAGGAGGGAGGACGGGGGGGAGAGAGAGAGAGAGAGAGAGAGAGGGAGGAGGGAGAGAGAGAGGGGGAGGAGATAGAGAGAGAGAGAGAGAGGGGGGGAGGAGATAGAGAGAGAGAGAGAGAGAGAGAGCGAGAGAGAGAGAGGAGGAGAGGAGAGAGGAGCGGAGAGAGGGAGAGAGAGAGAGAGAGAGAGAGAGAGAGAGAGAGAGAGAGGAGAGAGAGAGAGAGAGAGAGAGGAGAGAGAGAGGGAGGAGAGGAGGAGAGAGAGGGAGAGAGAGGAGGAGGGGGAGAGAGAGAGAGAGATATAGAGAGAGAGAGAGAGAGAGAGAGAGAGAGAGAGAGAGAGAGAGAGAGAGAGAGAGAGAGAGGGAATGAGAGTGAGAGGGGAGAGAAGAAAGAGGTAGGGGGAGAGAGAGAGAGAGAGAGGGGAGAGAGAGAGAGAGAGAGAGAGAGAGAGAGAGAGAGAGAGAGAGAGAGAGAGTGAGAGAGAGAGAGAGAGAGAGAGAGAGAGAGAGAGAGAGAGAGAGAGAGAGAGAGAGAGAGAGAGAGAGAGAGAGACGGAGAGAGAGAGCGAGAGAGAAGAGAGAAGAGAGAGAGAGAGAGAGAGGGGAGAGAGAGAGAGGGAGAGAGGGGAGAGAGAGGAGAGAGAGAGAGAGATGAGAGAGAGAGGAGAGAGAGGAGAGAGAGAGAGAGAGAGGAGGAGAGAGAGTAGAGAGAGAGAGGTGAGGAGAGAGAGAGTGAGAGAGAGAGAGAGAGAGAGAGAGAGAGAGAGAGAGAGAGAGAGAGAGAGAGTGAGAGTGAGAGAGAGGCTAACGGACTGAGATGGCTGGCGTTATAAAACCCACGTGGATTTTAGTCTGTTTTATTTTCTCAAAAGAGAAAGCAGAATATTTATATTCGTTATGTTCTTCTGACATATTTATTCGTATTCAGGTTTCGCCGGGATCCACGTACTTATGTTCTACATTGACATTAGCAGACGCGCCAGCTCATACATTTGTGGTTTCATGTTTACAAACAGTTTTCTATTTTTGTAAGTCCGTCACGCAGAGTCTAAGTAAACTGAGCAGATTTCCCACGTGAAGTTATACAATTGATAAATCTGCATACTGGTAATAGTAGTCGTAACGAGTCTCTAAACCGATTTCACGGGAGCCTAACATTTACGGAAACGGCAGAACTAGCTTTAGCGGCGGAAACTTACGAATACAACAGACATCAGCCGATCTCAAATCGTCCGTTATCCGCACACACTTAATAAAAATGCAAATATCTCGGTTAATATTCAAGATAGAGAATAAATGTATATAACAATATTCAGAGTATATTTAATTTTCAATAAGATTGGTTCTATCCGACGTATAGTAACAGAGATATTTCATCAAATATTTCCGTTACCATAGGCCAGATCGAAAAATTGTATAGAACCAATCTTATTAAGAATTAAATGTACTACAAATATTGTTATATACATTTATTCAATATCTTCAATATTAACCGAGATATTTGCATTTTTATTAAATGTGGCGGTTAACAGGCGAGTGAGTTTCCCGCCAAAAGCTAGTACGGCCGTTTTCGCATCTGTTCGTCTCTCGTATGGAGATTTCTCTATTGTATAACTTCCCGTGGGAAATCTGCTTATTTTACGCAGCCCTTGCGAGACGGACTTTTCCATATTAAATTCATGTCAAACATGTAATTTAACATGAATTTAATATGAAAAAGCATCCATATGGTATAATTAAAATTCGAATTATTTAAGTAAGTTTCTACCTCGGCTGTATGATAGATGGTAGGGCTACTGGCGACTAGCAGGCCTACTCAGCAGGATACAATTCTGCATTTCCAACTGCACGTTTAGGCAGATACACCTCTGTCATTCCTGCTCGATGTAAAGGGGTTTCAGTTTCTGAATTCGTTTACGTGATGTTCAATAACCAATAGAGTTATCTCATGTGGGGCATTAGCGTGTTTTCTTTTTTTAAAAATGCTGGAAGAACGTTGAGTCCGTTCAAGATAAATGCTCCTGGCACCTTTTCCTTAATTTTCTGGACGTTCTACCCACATAAAATGTGTACAAATATGCAGCGTTAAGTAGAATATGTAGACTTATCTAGACGAGAAATACTTATTTTATTTTATTAAGAATATTACAGTCTGCATTTCATCGTCCTCTCCATCACTCTCGACAGATGCTACACCCCTTCACCACAATGAGAGGAGCAGCCTCTCCCTGCCTGACAAGGAAGTCAAGAGCTAAGGAGGAATGGCACTTGATAAGAAAATAGCCACTGCTATCACTTCACTTTACACTTCTATAGGAGATCTCTGGGCCATTGTCTCTGGTCGAGGGGAATGTGGATGAGTGGTACTGGAAAGGGCTTCTGGATTAGGATGATTGGATAGCCTGCGGTGGAATTTTCTGAATCTTAAGGGAATTAGGTCCTTTACAAATTAGATATTAATTAGATATTATTAAGGTCTTCATGGAGGGTGTGGTTGGTGAGCATCTACTATGGTGCGCAGGACTTTGGATTAGAAAGTCTGGGTTTCAATACTAACAGAGGTAGATTTATTTAGGTTTAGCAGATTTCTTCAGTTATTGAGGTAGTACGCATGTAACGATTTTTGTGTGTTTGTTGGAAGTGAAGAATGTTTACTTGGGGAGAGAGAGTCCAATTCTTCACAATTTTTTTATTTCAGCGCTAAGCGCTTTGGAAGACTATTGTCTCCATCTTCAGAGCTACTTGCATGCCCTCATTGCGTGAGTCGCTTGCCGTCTTTCCTAATGAGGGCATGCAAGTAACTCTGAAGATGGAGGCAATAGTCTTTGAAAGCGCTTAGCTCTGAAATAAAACAATTGTGAAGTATTGGACGTTTTTTCTCTCTCTCCAAATTTCCTCTTATGTCCATCGGTCCTACCTAGGATGACGAAAATGAGATCCGATAAAAAGTATATATATATATGTATGAATATATTGCAGCGCCCCTGTCTTATGCAATGCGTCTGATGTTCGAATGTTTTGCTGTAGCCCACACTTCTATTGCTTACGTCCATATTGGTTTAATTAGTAACCTGTATATTATTAGTTTGTTTTCGGCTGAAAAGTGAGGTCTTCTGTCTAGCAGTCCGTAAAGTATCTATTGTACAGAACCTTCCCCTGGTGTACTTATGAAACCTCTGCTGTCCAGTTTTTTTTCTTTTTTTTACAATTCTTTTTTTTCCGCCGAGTTACAGATGTTGGAAGACAAGAGAGCCAAGCCGAGTTTCTGTTTTTCCCCTGGGAAATTTGCTCAGTTTTCCGCAGAGCCCCTGGCTGCTTTGATTTGACCGGGCTAGTGACATAGCAGCCGGTCTTAGACCGCCGATTTAGGTAGGTGTGTGTAGAGAGAGAGCGCGCCTACCATTGGCCGATATATGGTCATATCTGTGACTCGGTTCCGTGGGAGTAGCAGACAGCTGACTCAGTAGAGGCCGATAACCCTACTTCTGCCCACATTACTATAACTTCTATTTATTACTCCTATCCCCTCTTAAACAACAATAGAGACCATTGTTTATTATAATAATGGCTCCCATTGTCCTTGTGGGGCTTTATCTCTCTATTTTCCCCCATGGGTTTAATCAATGGGTCATTAGGCATAAATTTGCCAAAGAGGTTTCCAGGTAGGCATAGTTGAGCTGGAAGTGCGCTCCTTCGGTTCTGCCATTGTCACAGTATATCCGGATATCATACCTATAGGATACATTACCGCAAATGTGGGAAACCCCGGCCCGCAGTAAGGTTTGATCCGGCCCCCGAGACACTTTGAAAAACCCAATAAAATATTACACTACTTACTCCAAATGAGGAAGATGAGTTGAGATGTGTGTGTTTGGCTGTACTTATAAATGTGAACAGTTCTTTTAAATAATGAAAGTTACAAAATAAAAACGTCCGCCACGCAGGGGCTGCGTAAACTAAGCAGAATCCCCCGTAAAGTTATACAATAGAGAAATCTGCACACTTGTAACACAATAGCACCGTGATTAGATAATGAGAAATTTTTCAGTTAATTAAAATAAATTCCCAACTGAAACGGCTTCTGAATTGTAAGAATAATACAATGTTTCGATCCGACGCATAATAACGGAGATATTTCGACTTTTCCGAAAATCCCCCCATCTAAACACCCCCTACCACTGGGCCGATTTCAGCCATTAACGAACTTGATCTTCCTTTTTACATAAAACGGTTAATTTCCGGTTAATTTAACGATCAAACAAACATAGCGACCCCTAGAGCGTTAACAGACATATATATATATATATATATATATATATATATATATATATATATATATAAAATTTTAAACGGACCTCATTTTCGTCACTTCCTGATCGATGGACATTTGAGGAAAATGTTCGAAAAGTGCGTCGTGAGTACGACCGCCATCGCTGATTTCCCTGAAGGGACATCTGCTAAAAATCGTGCAAGGCTGACTGACGATAATTTGGAAACTTCTTTTCGTCTTTGTATCAGTGGAATGAATACTAACATCGATGGATTAGTTTTCCAAATTCAAGCTCATTGATTTCTATGTTGCTATTTATCTTTCGTTGTTTATAATAATTCCAAATTTTATTAGTAGGCAATAAAATTTACGATATGATTGTTCGCTACAAATTTGTATGTTATACAAATTGTTGATCCGGCGTATAATTGAGATATTTTGAATATTATAATTCCTATCCACCAACCCCCTCCCTCCAGCCGCTATTAGGCGTTAACAAACTTGATCTCTAGTTCAGGATGAAACACATCACGCGTGACGTATTAAACATTTTATGTACAGTCAAAGGTGATATTGTCTAAGTCCATTTCTTTACGGCGTGTTTTGCATATTTGTCTACTGGTGTTCTCTGTGGTATGTCCCCGATGTTTAGTGATGTTAGGATGGATTAGAACGAGGATAGCTCACATCATAGTATTACAACTAGTGGATAATTTCACTTGGAACTCGGATAACGTCGATAAGTTGTTCATAACTAATTTTTGAATGAATGGTACATTCGGATCAATGAAAGGTTTGTTCTTCAAACAATAGATGATATAGTCGTCATATCTGTCAATGGAAGTGTCTTTGTCACATGAACACAGCTGGCATTGTGGTCTCCATGACGCGGACAACAATCTCCATTGTCTGTCTAACGTCAAACAAACTGTATAATTTTGGACGGAGTTGAACTTCTTCTCAGAATCATATGTCAGCTGTAGACAACGATTAGCAAATGAAGAGGCTTTAGATATCAAAAGTTATGACAACAATACAGTCTTTATTGAGTCAAGTAATAAAATGTAAAATGCAGCTGGGTTAATAATATTATCAGATTTCACTACAATTCTTTTAATGTAGGTAGGATGAAAAAATTGGCCACGCTTCCACTAGACAATTTATTAAAACGGCTGAGCGCTTTCAATGCTGTGCATCATCGTCAGTGCCCGAAGGTCCTGGATGTTGACCTGACGGCTCTTGGAACTAGACGCTCTGCCGTTTTAATAAATTGTCATAGTGGAAGCGTAGCCAATTCTTTCATCCTACCTGCATTAGAAGTCACTTCCACCTGCCAGAATACCAACTCAGAATATAATTCTTTTAATATAAATTATAACCGTTGGAAATTATTACTTAGGTCCCAAATGGCGATAACCACAAATTCAATTCAGTTTTATAAAATATAAACTAATATAATTATAAAAAAAAAAGGTCCGTCACGCAGGGCTTGCGTAAACTAAGCAGATTTCCCTCGTAAAGTTTTACAATAGAGAAATCTGCATACTGGTAACACTTAACACCACCTTGAGTAAATACAAACGGTAATGAGAAATCTTTCAGTTAATTTTAATAAGCTCCCAACGGAAACGGCTTCTGAATTGTAAACAAATAGGTCTGCCAACCACTCAGAGCTGAACAGATAGATATATTCTTCACCGGAAAGAAAAACAATTACTGATATATATCTGAATATAACATGTTAACTTTATTGCAATTTAATTTTCTATATCTAGTACTCTCATTTTTAGCAGATTTCCCTTAAGGGAAATCAGCTATTGAGGTCGTACTCATGACGCGAGTTTTGAAAAATTTCCTTAGATGTCCATCGATCCTAATGACTAGATGACGAAAACGAGATCCGTTCAAAATTACATTTATATATATAATATATATATATATATATATATATATATATATATATATATATAAAATTGTAACCTCTGTCTGTACATTGATTTTTTTCGCGAAATTTCACGATAACTTTTCGTTTCACATGTCATAGACACCATACCTGCATTTTGTTTCTTTCGTGTATGTTTGTTTGTTTGTTTGTTTGTTTGTTACCTTTTCACGCATAAACGGCTGAACCGAATTTTATGAAACTTGGTATGTATATTACTACTAACCCAACTTAGACTTTAGGCTATATTAATTTTCTCTGAGGCGAACAGGAGTGGGGGTTATAAGGGAAGCCTGAAATTAAAAATAGCGATATTTCGTTTTCTATTGGTTTTTCGGCAAATATGCACATAACAAAAGTTGTTTATTTTGTTATTTAGAGTAACTTTTGTTATATACACTTTTGTCGTATACCGAAGTTTAAATGCGTTATACGCTAAAAATTATAGCGGGAGTCAACAATATTATTTGCCAAAAAAGACTCAACCGAACTAAATAAAACTCGGTATGTGCATTAGCACTAACGCCTTCATTATAATAAGCCATACCAACATTTCTAGGGACGGGCAGGAGTGGGGGTTATAAGGGAGGCCTGAAATTAAAAATAGTGATATTTCGTTTCCTATTGGTTTTTCCGCAAATATAAACATAACAAAAGTTGTTTATTTTGTTATTTGAAGTAACTTTTGTTATGTACACTTTTGTCGTATACCTAAGTATAAATGAGTTTTACGTTAAAACTTTAGCGGGAGCCAACAATTTTATTGGGCACTAACGAACTTAACAAAGCTCGGTATGTCAATTAGCATTAATTCTTCCATGATTATAAGTTATATAAAGATTTTTAGGTTCGAACGAGAGGGGGGTTATAAGGAAGGCCTGAAATAAAAATTCACCTTATTTACATGTATAAGATACGGGAAATATAAAAATATCGAAGACAGTGAAGTCTTATCGAACAAATATTCTATTATTAGCAAATCCAAGGCAACGACGGGTATCAATCCTAAACACTGGGACGGGTAAATGTCAAAATATTGTGCAATGTAAAGCCTGCTAAAAAGTACCATCACCATTCAGCCTCAAATGAATTCCCGGGCGAAGCCGGGTATCTGAGCTAGTATATATATATATATATATATATATATATATATATATATATATATATATATATATATATATATTTGTCTGCCAACGCTCTAGCGGTGCAATTTTTGTTTGATCGTTACCAAACTTCATATTTAAGCGTTTTACGTAAAAAGAAAGATCAAGTTCGTTAATGGCTGAAATCGGACCAGTGGGACGGGGGGTTTAGAGGGGGATTTTTGAAAATTCACCGTTATTATGCGGCGGATCGAAAACTTTATAGACATTCTTTTGTAAATGAACTGTACTATAAATATTGTTCTATACATTTATTCTGTATCTTGAATATTAACCGAGATATTTGCATTTGTATTGTGTGTGTGGTCGACGGAACCCCGCAATGTTCCGGACTCTCCGCCGAGAGCTCTGGTGGCCGTTTCGAGAACTATTCGTCCCTCGTGAATAGGTTTAGAGATCCCTTTCTACTACAGCTGTTTTTAGGCAGATTTCTCTATTGTAAAACTTCACGTGGGAAATCTGCTTAGTTTACGCAGCCCCTGCGTGACGGACTTTTAATGAATCAGAATAAGTTTTATCGCAATCACTTAAATTTTAGAAATCCAAAAACAAAAGAAGGGGGGGTCATCAAAACGTATTTGCATATATCTCACAAAGTAGAAGCCTTCAGAGAGCCAAACAGTTTCGGTAACGGGCGAACTAATTTTCGATGGAATCTCACAAACAGAACCAACGGTAGCCGATCTCATCTTGTCCGCTATCCACATACACTTAATTGAAATGCAAATGTCTCGGTTATTATTCAAGATAGAGAATAAACCTATTTAACAACATTCACAGTAAATTTAATTTCCAAAAATATTGGTCTATACAGGTTTTCGATTGAATATTTGTCCATGCCTTAGAAATGCCTCTATTTTCCCAGACTGACTATCTGCTGAATACAATCAGCGAGGAATTGAATATTTGTCCATAAGGAGAGGTCAGCACTGACTGAGTGTTATCGTGAAGTAAATAATTAGTGAGTGATAAGGGCTGTTATCAGAGGAGCAACTGATCTGCAGGAAAACAACCTGTTAAATATAGCTCTTATCAATACCCTTGATAACACCGTCGTGATTTGGCGGGAATGGTTCGTTATCAATACGGCTTTCTCTCCGAGCAACGCACAACTCCAGATTTAAGCCAGCAATTTTCCTTGGCCATTCCCTCTTCGTTATTTTTTCCCATTCCATCGCAATCATTAAGTCAAGTATATTTGGCTAGACTTGTTGACAGACTTTCAACAGAAGTAATCAAGTGACATCATGATGTTATTTTCGAAAATAGTCTTCAATCCAATCGTTCCTCGAGACTTCATTGGTGAAATTTAGACGTTTAATTTATTACAGATTCCCCATTTTACGTATCCAATTTAACTCTCCATAACGACCTCAACATTCCTTTTGTTCATAGCCTTGCCAAATCCCGATATCAGAAATTCCACTCTCTCCCTCCCGCAAATATGTTGTTGCAAATAAACGAATAAATATTAAAAAAAAAAAAAAAGTCCGTCACGCAGGGGCTGCGTTAACTAAGCAGATTTCCCACGTGCGCCACGTATTTGCATTTATCTCAAAACTTAAAAGTTCAATGAGAACAATATTTGGTATTTAAGCTTCAAATAAAGTGCTTCATAATATAATAGAATATTGAAAATATGAGATGAGTAGGAGTGGGGCTTTACTGAAGACCGAAAACAAAAAAATGCAAATACCTCAGTAAATAATCAAGTAATGAAAAAATGTACATAACAACATTTATAGAACATTACATTTGCAATAAGATTGGTTCTATACCATTTTCGATCCGACGCATAATAACGGAGATATTAATAATTTTCGAAATTCTCCCCCTCAAACCCCCCCCCCTGGTCCGATTTCAGCCATTAACGAACTTTCTTTCTTTTTGTATAAAACGAGTATATATTAAGTTTGGTAACGATAAAACAAAAATTGCGACCGCTAGAGTGGTAACAGACAAATATATATATATATATACGGGTGGGCCATAAAGTTGGACGGACTTCAAAAACGCTTAGCCGTGACAGGAACGCGGAGAGGGTGCGGGTAGTGGGGATAGGTAGCTTGGTTCTCGGAAATTCAGTCGCCATGGAGCGTTTCACCGGTGAGAAACGTGCGTTCTGTGTAAAGGCGTATTACAAAAATGGCGATTCGTGCAATTAATTGCGCGGCCTCTATTTCGCTCGCATTTTAATTTACAACATTTAAACCAATGTGCAAGTGATAGAGCGATCAGATCGTGGTAAGAAAGTTTGAGTCTTCGGGTTCGACATTAATTGAAAAACCTGCGGGACGTCCAAGGTCGGATAAGAACGGAGGAAAATGTAAGCGAAGTCGTGGCGTCCGTACGGCCGTGATCCCCAACAGTCGTCCCGAAAGAGATTCAGCTGAGCTCGCCATATCAAAGAACATCATTAAGGCGTATTTTGACTAAAGATCTTAAATTACACCGTTATTTTATAAAAAATAAATTCCACATTTTTTTATTTTAAAATAACTATACTTTTAATTTCCGCAGTTTTTTTTTTTTTTTTATATTTTTTTTTATAATCCGTCCACCTTTAGGGCCCACCCTGTGTATATATATATATATATATATATATATATATATATATATATATATATATATCTCACAGCTTTGAACGGACCTCATTTTCGTCATCTCCTGAGTAGGTTAGATGGACATTTGAAGAAACATTTCGAAAATCGCGTCATGAGTACAACCTCAATAGCAGATTTCCCTTAAGGGAAATCTGCTAAAAAGACGTTTAATTTATGCAAGTTAGAAAAAATACACAGATAGGACTAGAGAAGGTTTTTTGGGGGATTCAAAAGCTAAATTCCATGTCTAAAATATCGTTACTATAATATTGATTTTGTTTTACCCAATTTTCTGTAGCTCTCTAAAAAAATTTCTCTAATTTCAGTAAGTAATTTTTAATTGTTGACTTAAAATATGAATTTCAGTTTTGATGCTATTGTTCTTAGGTAGGTCAGGAACGTAAAAAACATTTTCCATTCACTGTATATATATATATATTGTTTCGTTTATTACAAAAAAAGTCCGTCACACAGGGGCTGCGTAAACTAAGCAGATTTCCCACGTGAAGTTTTACAATAGAGAAATTTCAAAATAGAGAGTCAAACAGTTACGGGAACGGCCAGAACTAGCTCTTGACGGAAAACTCACGAGTAGACCCGAAGTTGGCCGATCTCATCTCAGAAGCTGAAGACAGAAAAATGCAAATATCTCGGTTAATATTCAAGATGCAGAATAAAATGTATATAACATTATTTATAGTTAATGAAATTTGCAATAAGATTGGTTCTGTACAATTCTTCGATCCGAACGTATAGGAACGGAGATATTTCGAAGTTTCGAAAATCCTCCCTCTAAAATCCCCTCCCAGTGGTCCGAATTTCAGCCATTAACGAACTTCATCTTTATTTTGAATAAAACGTTTAAAAATCAAGTTTTGTAACGATCAAACGAAAATTGAGACCGCTAGAGCGTTAACATACAAATATATATATATATATAAATATATATATATATATATATATATATATCTATATATATATATAATTTTGAACGGATCTACATTTTCCGTCATCTCCTTGGTAGGATCGATGGACATTTGAAGAAATTTTTCGAAACTCGCGTCATGAGTACAACCTCAATAGCTGATTTCCCTTAAGGGAAATCTGCTAAAACAAAGTCCGTCACGCAGGGGCTGCGTAAACTAAGCAGATTTCCCATGTGAAGTTATACAATAGAGAAATCTGCATTCTGGTAATACAAGCCCACCATGAGTAAATACAAACGGTAATAAGAAATCTTTCAGTTAATTTTAATAAATTCCCAACTGAAACGGCTTCTGAATTGTAAAAATAATTTATATTTTAATAACTCAAATTTTAGTAGTCCAAGAACTAAAGAAGGGGGGGGGGCGGCGGATGAACAGGCCGTATTTGCATAAATCACACAAAAGAACGAAGGTAAGGTAAGGTTAGACACGACAGGTAATGCTAGAAGAAGCTTCCACCTGAGCCGAGAAGTTACGAAAACGGCCAAACTAATCCGAACAATACCCGACCACAGCCTTCATAAAAATGCAATATCTCGGTTAATATTCAAGATAAAGAATAAATGTATATAATAATATTTATAGTAAATTTAATTTGCAATAAGATTGGTTCTATACAATTTTTCGATGCAACCCCCCCCCCTCCCACTGGTCCGATTTCATCCGTTAACGAACTTGATCTTCCTTTTTACATAAAATGATTAAATACCGAGTTTGGTGACGATTAAACAAAAATTGCGACCGCTAGAGTGTTAACAGACAAATATATATCTATCTATATCTATATATATATATATATATATATATATATAAATATATATGTATATAGTTTTGAATGGAGCTCATTTTCTTCGTCTCCTGGATAGGAGCGATGGACATTTGAAGAAACATTTCGAAAATCGCGTCATGAGTACGACCTCAATAGCTGATTTCCCCTAAGGGAAATCTGCCAATTTTTTCCCTCAAGGGAAATCTGCTAAAACAAAGTCCGTCACACAGGGGCTGCGTAAACTAAGCAGATTTCCCACGTGAAGTAATACAATAGAGAAATCTCCATACAAGAGCCCAACACTTACGGCAAAGGGACGAATTAGGTTTTGGCGGGAAACCCAAAAATGAACAATTTTTCGATCAGCAGCATAATAACGGAAGTACGAGAAGAATTTTCGAAATTCTCCCCCTCTAAACCCCTCCCCCATCCCGGTACGATTTCAGCCGTCCACGTACTTGATCTTTCTTTTTATATAAAATGATCATGTATTAAGTTTGGTAACGATGTGACATAGAAAAGTCCGTCACGCAGGGACTGCGTAAACTAAGCAGATTTCCCACGTGAAGTTTTACAATAGAGAAATCTGCCTAATAACAACTGTAGTAGTAAGAAACCTCCACGGAAACAGCCACCAGAGCTCTCGGCGGAAAGTCCGAACATAGCCTACTGGTGACCACACGCAGAATACAAATGCAAATATCTCGGTTAATATTCAAGATAGGGAATAAATGTAACAACAACAATATTTATAGTAAATTTAATTTGTAATAAGATTGATTCTGTACAATTTTTCGATCCGACGCATAATAACGGAGATATTTCGAATTTTCCGAAAATCCCCCCTCTAAACCCCCCCTCCCACTGGACCGATTTCAGCCATTAACGAACTTGATCTTCCTTCTTACATAAAACTATTAAATTCCGAGTTTGGTAACGATCAAAAAAAAATTGCGACCGCTAGAGCGTTAACAGACAAATATATATATATATATATATATATATATATATATATATATATATAAAATTTTGAACGGACCTCATTTTCGTCATCTCCTGGGTAGGATCGATGGACATTTGAAGAAATTTTTCGAAACTCGCGTCATGAGTACGACCTCAATAGCTGATTTCCCTTAAGGGCTAAAACTACATACCTTAAGGAAAATCTTCTAAAAAATACTCATATATAATGTATTAATGGAATTTCAGCTAATTTTTAAACCAATGTGATTTGTAAGAATGTATTCTTTTTAAAATTATATAAAGGAACGACAGAATTGGCATAATATTAGAAATTGTTTTATAGGAAAAAATATATTTGACTTATCGTATTAGGTTATGCCAACATTTAATAATAGAATCAAATATATTTCATTTCATTTGGTGAGGACAGGTTGGGTGGAGTTGGTATCGAGTTGTCGAGAAGTCGATAGCCTATCTCAACACTGATTTCCTTCAAGGGCAATGTCGAATCGATACTGGTCTATCTTTAGCATTCCCTCTCTCTGGCCGGCCGACTAATCGAGATATTGATATTCGCTCTCTGATTGACACGTCTATAATTGAAAATATTGAAATATCAGCTATAAATGGACGACTTATCGCTTTGAACACTTCGTCGGGTTCTCGTTTCTGTTGATTCGGGCACGTTTTAGAGGCTATTGTTGTCTTGAAGAGTCTGCCCTATTGATTGTCAAATCAGGTCTGCCGAATTTCAATCTACAGTTTCCGCGCAAGAAAAGGCTGATTTGGATTTCCCTTAAGGTATATCAGCTTCTAAGGTTGTAACCATGACGCGATTTGAGAAAAATTTCCTCACATGTCCATCGGTCCTACCCAGGAGATAACGAAATATAAAGTCCGTCACGCAGGGGCTCCCCGAAATTAGGAGAACTTAGCACATTTCCCACTTGCGTCACGTATTTCTATTTATCTTTAAACGTTCAAGTTCCGTGACAACAATATTTGGTATCCACGCTTATAATAAAGTGGTATTAGAGCTTATTGCTAATATGTCATGGGCAGGACTGGATACTAAAAAAGTCCGTCACGCAGGGGCTGCGTAAACTAAGCAGATTTCCCACGTGAAGTTTTACAATAGAGAAATCTGCCTAATAACAACTGTAGTAGTAAGAAACCTCTAAACCTAAAACATTATTTAGGGCGTAATAACCCAGTAGTTTCTAGCCCCAAAAAACAGTTAACCTAACCTCTATTCACGAGGGACGAATAGTTATGGGAACGGCCTCCAGAGCTCTCGGCGGAAAGTCGGAACATAGCCTACTGGTGACCACACGCAGAATACAAATGCAAATATCTCGGTTAATATTCAACATACAGAATAAATGTATATAACAATATTTATAGTAAATTTAATTTGTAATAAGATTGATTCTGTACAATTTTTCGATCCGACGCATAATAACGGAGATATTTCGAATTTTCCGAAAATCCCCCCTCTAAACCCCCCCTCCCACTGGACTGATTTTCAGCCATTAACGAACTTGATCTTCCTTCTACATAAAACGATTAAATTCCGAGTTTGGTAACGATCAAACAAAAATTGCGACCGCTAGAGCGTTAACAGACAAATATATATATATATATATATATATATAGTTTTGAAAGGACTTCATTTTCGTCATCCTCTGGGTAGGATAGATGGACATTTGAAGAAAAATTTCGAAATTCGCGCCATGAGTACAACCTCAATAGCTGATTTCCCATAAGGGAAATCTACTAAAATCAAGTTCGTTAACGGCTGAAATCGGATGGGGGTGAAGGGGGTTTGGAGGGGAGTAATGTCTAAACGTCGGATTATCATCGTGTTATGCGTTGGATAGAAACATTGTATAAAATCAATTATTGCAAATGGAATGTTCAATAAATATCGTTATATACACTTTTTCTCTATACTGAATTTATACACAGCCAGGTCACGGACGAATTTCGCCAAGTGTTGTAATATTCGTATAAAAAAAAAAAATAAAATCCTTCTTAGAAATTCATGAAAAACATCTTTCCGCCAGTAAATGTATATCAGAGTAATCAGTATTTTTTTAAATTGCTGTTTGTAATCGAGTTTTGAGGGCAATTTCAGAAATTTCCCGCCGTATCCACGGGAGTAAACAAAGAATATCCACGTTGAGCGCGCCTGTTACACGGTAAGCATATAACATCGAGGCAAGCTATATAATTAAGCGCGACTCATAATGAGACTGTTTGAACAATAATGTTTATAGCCTGTTAGGGAGTTTGTATTTGCTGTAGTTTGCATTAGCTAGCTGGTTGCATAATAACCACCTGATGGCCTGCAATGCAATTCTATCAACAGTTGATTCCACCGACAAGGGAACCTGTTCCATGCACTCAGACATGCAGTTTTTATTGCACACGGCCAAGGTTGAAGCGGTTTATCACTCATTAAAGTTGCATCAAGGTGATAAGGTGAAGAAAAAAAAGTCCGTCACGCAGGGGCTGCGTAAACTGACTGAAGCAGATTTCCCACGTGAAGTTTTACAATAGAGAAATTTCAAGAGAGCCGAGCAATTCAAAAGTCACTTCGTCCGTTAGCCGCTCAGATTTAAAAGAAATGCAAATATCTCGGTTAATATTCAAGATAGAGAATAACTGTATATAACGATATTTATAGTAAATTTAATTTGCAATAAGATTGATTCCGTACAATTTTTCGATCTGACGTATAGTAACGGGGATATTTCGAAAATCCTCTCCTCTAAACCCCCCTCCCACTGATCCGATTTCAGCCGTTAACGAACTTGATCTTTCTTGTTACATAATATGACTAAATACGTTTGGTAAGGATCAAACAAAAATTGCGACCGCTAGAGCGGTAACAGACAAATATATAAATAGATAGATAGATAGATAGATTTATATATATATATACACAGTTTTGAACGGACCTCATTTTCGTCATCTACTAGGTAGAATCGATGGACATTTGAAAAAAAATTTCGAAAATTCCGTCGTGAGTACAACCTCAATAGCTGATTTCCCCTAAGGGAAATCTGCTAAAAAAACCCAATTAAACAAAAATATTACACTACTTACTCGAAATAAGGAAGATTCTGAGAGATTAGAAACGCTTAAATATGAAGTTTGGTAAGGATCAAACAAAAAGTGCGGCCGCTAGAGCGGTAACAGACAAATATATATATATATTTCCGTCATCATTTATATATATCATATATATATATATACGGACCTCATTTTCGTCATCTCCTGGGTTGGAACGATGGACATTTGCAGAAATTTTTCGAAACTCGCGTCATGAGTACAACCTCAATAGCTGATTTCCCTTAAGGGAAATCTGCTAAAATGCAAATATTTCAGTTAATAATCAAGATAGAGAACAAAATTATATACAATATTTATAGTATATTTAATTTGCAATGAGACTGGTTCTATACAAATTTTGCGTCTGACTTATAATAACGGAGACCAACCTCTCTTGTGAGTCAATAATGGTCACATGTCGTGGTCATTTCGCCTCCTGTTTACAAAGGCATTTTTAAGCCAATAATCGAGAGATTAGGAAGTGATGTAGCGATTCATTCGAGATGGTGGAAAATATGTTGGCAGCCGACAGCTGAAGGGTTATAGATTTTCGATGTGAAAATATCGATAGAGAGATGTTTGATGTTTCTCATTCGATCAAGAGGCTGAGCCATCGAATCTGGGCCGTTGTTTATGAGTTAATGTTTATAGATGATGGTCCCTGCAAGGCCTTGGGGCTGACCAAGCCTTGGAACATCCTTGCGTTGTTTTCAACAGACCTTCCTTCCTGGAGATAGAGTCAACAGCCGTATATCATCTGATACAGCTGCCCTATGGGCTATTGTCTGCCGGGATGGTATGTGCAGTCACAGCTTCCATCTTTGTCATGCAATGACCGACACCATTAGCTGATCTATATTCCAGGAGATCCTTCTGCCGTTCATCGCCCCAATACACCGCACATGCTGACTTAGAAATCACCAGAAAACTCTGTGCGAACCTTACTCATTATAGTGACCACAAGGTAAAACTTCACCCATAGCTATTGACTGAAGAAGAGACTTCTCCCATGTGACTTGAATGAAGTTCAAACTTCACCCATGCGTATTGGCTGAAGATGACACTTCTCCCGCGTGTATTGGCGGAAGTTGGAACTTCATCGATGTTTATTGACGGAAGGTCAAACTTCACCCATACGTATTGGCTGAAAAAGAGACTTCTCCCATGTGTATTGACTGAAGAAGAGACGTCTCCAATTTGTACTGGCGAAGTTCAAACTTCACCCATGTTTATTGGCTAAAGTTCAAGCTTCACTCATGTGTATTGGCTGAAGATGACATTTCTCCCACGTGTATTGGCGGAATTTCAAGCTTCACTCATGTGTATTGGCTGAAGATGACACTTCTCCCACGTGCATTGGCGGAAGTTCAAACTTCACCCATGTTTATTGGCTGAAGTTCAAACTTCACCCATGTGTATTGGCGGAAGTTCAATTTTCACCCATGTTTATTGGCGGATTTTCAAGCTTCACTCATGTGTATTGGCTCAAGATAACACTTCTCCCACGTGTATTGGCGGAATATCTAGCTTCACTCATGTGTATTGGCGGAATGTCTAGCTTCACTCATGTGTATTGGCTCAAGATCACACTTCTCCCACGTGTATGGGCTGAAGATGACACTTCTCCTACGTGTATTGGGGGAATATCTAGCTTCACTCATGTGTATTGGCTCAAGATCACACTTCTCCCACGTGTATGGGCTGAAGATGAGACTTCTCTCACGTGTATTTGCTAATGTTCAAGCTTCACTCATGTGTATCGGCTGAAGATGACACTTCTCTCACGTGTATGGGCTGAAGATGAGACTTCTCTCACGTGTATTGGGGGAATTTCAAACTTCACCCAAGTGTACTGGCTGAAGATCACTCCACTTCTCCCACGTTGGTATGGGGGTCCATAACAGGTGGAGACTTCTCTCACCGTGTGTAATTAGCTGAAATGTACAAACTTCCACTCATGTGTATGGCTGAAGATGACACTTCCTACTCACGTTGTAATTGGGGGAAGGAAGGAAATTCAAACTTCACTTTTGGGCATTGGCTGAAGATGAGACTTCTCCCATGTGTATTGGGTGAAGTTCGAACTTCACTCTTGTGCATTGGTCTTGAATTTCTTTTTGATTGTCTTCAGAGTGACGTGCCTTACACACTACCACGCTCCAAAGATACTTAGGGAACGACTTTATTTATTATTTCAATTGTACGCATTAAAGTCAGTAGCAGTAGTACTAATGCTGATAAACAATTTATTCTGTTTTGACACTCACTAAACCCATTTGGACAAGTTTTGGTGTATTGGTTTACCCGGGTTGTTGTTTTACTCAAGCAGTTGGTTAATCCACGTTGTTGGGTTTCCGCTTATTCTGAGGTCTGTGATATTTGAGCGATGTCTTGTTCTGTTTCCAAAGTCCACTCTCTTTGTGGATATTCAGTTATACAAATTATGTCGTCAGCGTATCTGCAGTAAAATGATATTTAGGGTTTCTTCATGGGGACTTATATGATGAAGTAATATTTCCGTTGATATAGATGGAATTGGGTGGCCAAACGGACTCCGTCAGCTGATTTGTGTATCTCATTGTTCAAATGGAAGCAACTCTGAGCTTCCCAGCTGTGTAATTTCATCGCATCTATTCGTTGTCATATAAGTCGCCGAGTATATCTATATTTTCCTGCAGGGTTGGAAGGACAGGCGTCCTTAATGTCAAAAGATACCTACCCAATAAACTCAATAAAATATTGTATTTTCCTTAAGACAATGGTGCAATAATGAGATGCGAGGCCTTCGGTTGTAAGTCCGTAGGTGTGGTTTGTCGTGGGAGAGCTACAGCAGAACCTCAAGGATATCAACCTCTTGCAATATGCATTCGTCATGGTGATCATTAGTATTCTTTATTTTTCTTATAATAATTTAACTGAATTATTTATAATAGTTCAATTACAATCGAGAATCTGTCAGTCAAAAGCCAGTCTGTTTTCCGCTTGTCTTTCTTGCAAAAATAGAAATGATCATTGAATGTATGGCTATTCAGTTTTCGGACCGAAGTGAGAGTTTCGTCAAGGATAACTCGCAAATTTTAATTTATATGTGCATTTACTGAACTTGGGTGTTTTCCAAAAGCTTCAACACCCCACACTACCAATTACGTGATTAGAATACACACCCTGCTTCAAGGTTCGGAAGGTACAAAAAAAAGCCTCCATTATCTGATTGCACAACGTCTTGTCCTGACTTTCCAGAAGTCTGAGTTCGTCAGAGGCGTGGCCGGTATCATCAAAGTCATCAGGTTCATTTAATAATGAAGTGATTATGACACTTAGACAGTTTTTAGGGTTTTAGCAGATTTCCCTTAAAGGAAATCAGCTGTTGAGGTTGTACTCATGACACGACTTTCGAAAAATTTCCTCAAATGTCCAGCGATCCTAAAAGCCAGTTCGTTAGTGACTGAAACCGAACCAGTGAGAGGGGGGGGTGTTAGAGGGCGGGATTTCGAAAATTCAAAATTTCGAAAAATTGTATAGATTGGTGCTCTGCAATTGTTAATCTATATATTTTTCGTAACTCAAGTATTAAGCGAGTTATTCTTTACTGTTTTCGTTTTCCGCCTTCAGTAACCCCCTCCCCCCCATAATTCTTTTATTCATAGATTTTTTTTTTTACATAGAAGTTGAGAACTTGTGATGAGGTGAGATCGCAACAGTGTTAAACCAGACGTGTTAAATCTACTTAGTTTTCGCAGCCCCTGCGTGTCTCATATTTTTCTTCTGCGTGGCCGAATTAAATTTACCTCTGGTAATCTACTCTCAAAACAGCAAACTTTTCAGTACTGTAACTGTAGACTTACTATAAAACATATACTAACTGACTGCTATCTAAGGACTCACATAGACCTACCATACATTTTGACTGAATTACTACATGACCATAGCCAGTATATAGACCGCGTATTACACTACTTGAAACATAACAACATTTTCAAAAAATATAATGTAGGACAATACAGAAAATATTTACAGAAATGAGCATATTTGCGTAAATTTGATAAACTGATGATGAGGCTCAGGTTTTGCCATGCGAGTTAAAGCGTTGACCTTTATCTCACATGGTAAACCTAGAGTGGCGAGTTCGATTCTCGCTTCGGCAAAGGAAATTATTTTTGTACGTGAGTGACGAAATTCATTTTTGTAACATCACAAAAATCCCACCCTAGGTGTGTAAGGGTGGTAACCTGTAGATAACCCGTCCCAATTAGCCTGAGTGGCAAAAAAGTGGACGTTAATAAATAATAATAATAAACTGATGATCAAAATTTAAGTGATACGTCGCTCAATCGCTGTTCATAAAAATAGGGATATATCATTTTAATTTAAGCATATCACACATACACAGATATCTACAAGAATGCACACACATTAAAAATTGGGGAAATACGTGTATTAAATAACTCAAACTGCCCCTAGTTTTTTTGAATCTATCTCAGAAATTTTGGAGCGATTTTGTGGGTTAACCTTCAGTGAGATTGTTGTTTCAAGTCATGTAGAATGATATAAGTAAGTTCGTAATCTGTGCATTCTGTTAGTAAGTGTTTTTATAGTTAGTTCCAGTGTTGTAAAAAGACAGATGAGTACAAGTAGGCTTGTCTTTTCTGTTCATTATGTAATAATGTGTCAGGTATGTATGTCCAATACGTAGTCTTTGAGGACGACTTGGTCTCTTCTTGAATCTACGTACTGTCTCTTTGAACATCCTCTAACATTGTTACGGAAGATTAAATAATGAAAGATGATGATATAAAGGCTATGTGTTATGTTTGTTTGTTAGTATTTTTCTAACGTCGTCCATAAGAAAGCTATCGTTTCTTCCTTTCACTACTAAGGAGGTACCCAGCTGGAAAACCTTCCACTAAGCTGGCCACATCCTTAGTCTATCTAATCACGGGCCTATTAGAGCTATCTACCTCGGCAGAGATTGCAGCAGAAAGTTGTTCAACTCAATAAATGTTTCACGGATCATCCCCAAACTACCTTTCACTCTCACTGCTTTAGCCCTCAACAATTATACTCAGATTTATGGCAAACGTTTATACGTACATTGGATTTTTTGTTCATATTTCTTTGGGCCTTATCAATGAACAAGAGGCCGCATGAACCATAAAAAGTAAATAGCACACATTTGAGTCATGGGCACGATTCCCTTGTGGGCAAAAAGAATTTATTTAGTGACGAAATCACTGAATACAACCCTGAGTCCCACCCAAGCTAAAAAAGAGTGGTAACCTGTATATAACCCGAGCTGATTAGCCTCAGGAGCACAAAGGGGACGTTAATAAATACAGGTAATAATGTAACATACATTTCGTAATAATGTTTGCTGTAAACATCTAACAAAGTTAGTTGGCTCCGGGGCAATGAATCCGTTCAGCAAAGTGCAGAATCAAATTTATATACATACATACATACACGCACACAGCACACACACACACACACACACACACACACACACACATATATATAGATATATATATATATATATATATATATATATATATATAAATCTTAAGCCGCAGTTAGACTTTGAAGTTGCATTTCTATCCATTGCCCCAGTGCACAATTCAACTCTGTTTAATCGTTAGATAAAGTCCTCGTGGGAAATTAAGAAATTCTATTTGGCTACCTTTACGGATTTATTGTCATTTATTTGGTTTTATTGTTGTTATAGTTGGTTTTTTTTTTTTTTCCAAAAGTACTTATTATTTTTTTTTTTTTTTTTTATTTAGTATCTGTACCGGTTACAGCATTTATACCTGATTCTCCGCATACAATTGTCATTATAAGTAATAGATTCTCCCAAATATCCATCATTTATATATATATATATATATATATATATATATATATATATATATATATATATATATATATATAAATTTAAGAATAAATTACCTATAAATATTTTCTCTATCATGTATATTAACCGAGATATTTCCATAATTAAGATTTCGTCCATCTGTAAACCTCCATTCCTACTCATATCATATTAACAAGAAGCGGTTATATCATGAATCACTTCATTCAAAGGTTAAATACCAAATGTTGTTTTTATTGAAGTATTAATTTGTAAGACACATGTAAATACATTATATGATGCGTCATTCAATTAAGATTTTAGCTATTGAGGTCGTATTCATGACGCGATTTTTCAAAAATTTTTCAAATGTTTTTAGCTTCTGAGATGAGATCGCCTAAATTCGGGTTTACTCGTGAGTTTCCGTCAAGAGCTAGTTCGGGCCGTTCCCGTAACTGTTTGACTCTCTATTCTGAAATTTCTCTATTTTGTAACTTCACAAAGGAAGTTTGCTTAGTTTACGCAGCCTCTGCGTGACGGACTTTCATGATCTTGGATAAGTAGGCATTTGGGCGATGGTATGTGCTGGAAGGAGGAGCAGCAAGTATTATTAAGCCTCCAGTACCTGATTATACTATCAATGTGATAACAATTCTGATAAGAAGTGAGTGGGAGGCTTATCAGAGATGAGATAATTATCTTAGGCCTCTTTATCATCCTTTATTACACTAATTGACATCCTCGCCCCTTCCCCCCGCCAACTCACATCTCCCGCCCAAACTACTGTCAAATTAGCGAATTTCTTTCATTATAAAGGAGTATTAATTACTCCAAATTCAAAAGAAAATGTCCATCAGACAGAGGGAGAGTTAACTAAGCAGATTTCCAAACTAAGCAGATGCGCCAAGTATTTGCATTTAATTCAAAACGTAAATGTTCAATGAGAAACAATATTTGGTATTTAGACTGTAAAATAAAGTGCTCCATAATATAAACGATTTTTGTTAATATAACATGATTAGAAATGAGAGTTTACTGAAAGCAGAAAACTAAAATTTGCAAATATCTCGGTTAGTAATCAAGATAGTAAAAGTCCGTCACGCAGGGGCTGCGTAAACTAAGCAGATTTTCCACGTGAAGTTTTACGGTAATGAGAAATCTTTCAGTTAATTAAAATAAATTCCCTGAATTGTAAGAATAATTTATATTTTAATAACTCAAATTTTAGTAGTCCAAGAACTAAAGAAGGGGGGGGGGCGGATGAACAGAACGTATTTGCATAAATCTCACAAAATAACGAAGATAAAGTAAGGCTAGGAACGACGGGTAAAGTTAGAAGGAGCTTCCACCTGTCCGAGTGGTTACGAAAATGGCCGACCTAATCCGAACTATACCCGACCACATGTCTCAAAGACTTCATAAAAATGCAAATATCTCGGTTAATATTCAAGATAGAGAATAAATGTATATAACAATATTTATAGTAAACTAATTTAATTTGCTATAAGATTGGTTCTATACAAATTTTCGATACGACATACAGTAACGGATATATTTCGAATTTTTGAAAACCTCCCCTTCTAAACCCACCCCTCCCACTGGGTCCGATTTCAGCCGTTAACGAACACTGATCTTTCTTTTTACATAAAACGATTAAATTACATGAGTTTGGTGACAAATTAACACAAAAATTGCGACTCCTAGAGTGTTAACAGACATGTATATATATATATATATATATATATATATATATATATATTATATATATGTATGTATATATATATACAGTTTTAACGGACCTCATTTTTGTCATCTCCTGGGTAGAATCGATGGGCATTTGAAGAAATTTTTCGAAAATCGCGTCAAGAGTACGACCTCAATAGCTGATTTCCCTCGTGGGAAATCTACTAAAAAACGAACCTAACAATATTTATAAACATAATATTTGCAATAGTATTGGTTCTCTACATGATAATATCAAGTTCTTTAAACCACTGGGAGGAGAGAATTTCGAAAGTACTTAATATCTCGTTTGTTATGCTTCGAATCGAAAATTGTTATAAAACCAATCTTATTTGAAATAAAATTTACTAGAAATGTTGTTATATACATTTATTCTCAATCTTGAATATTAACCGCGATATTTGCATTTTTTAGTTTCATAAAATATACACTTATTAATTATATAGTAAACCACTTTATTAAAAGCTTAAATACCAAATATTTTTTTTCAGGAGACCTTTTTACACGAGATATTTGTTGACCCCCCCCCCCCCCGGCCGTTCTTAAGTTTTTGGGCTACTAAAATTTGAGATTGAGATAAAAATTATTCTGATTCATTATAAATGACCCTACTGGATATAGTAAAAAGTTTTCGATAAAATTAATATATATTCAGTTATAGTTCAGTAATTGCTTTTATTTCCGGTGAGATGTTGGTATACATGTTTGTTTACATTTTAGACGCTTCCCATTGGTAAGTTATTAAAATTGACTGAAAGATTTCTTATTACCAATTGTATTTATTCTCTTAATATTCATAATTGTTTAATTCTTTCCGGTGAATATTATTTCCATGTATGTGACCTTCTTGTTTACAATTCTGTCGCTTTCCTTTGGGAGGTTATTAAAATTGACTGAAATGATTTTCATTTCCGTTTGTATTTATTCACTTAATATTCACGGTGGTGTTACGTATTACCAGTATGTAGATTTATCTATTGCCAACTTTTACGAGGGACATCTATTTAGTTTAAGCAGACACTGCGGACATTTTGGCATTACTTGTCGGTGTGTTTAATTTGGCGAGGCTTACTCTAGAGAGTATGACCTCTTCATGAATTCCACAAACTCGATGGGCACACGTAATTTATTGTTCGTGCTTGTATCTGTGCAATGTGTTTATCATTAATTTCTAATCAGCTGATTTGCATGTCTTGTATGTGCATGGAGTAAATCGTTGATTTCGTGTTCACGTTGAGTCGTAACTGTTCGTGCTTCCAAGTCAGCAGTCTTCATTTCCAGCCAGCCGATATAGTGTTGCGTGCAGCTCCGATTGTATAAGATATGAATTTCATAGTTTACTTTAACACTCCGTCGGGCGCAGCTAGCCTGAGAGGCCAGGAAAACATACTTTTTGATACCACGCCTCATTCTGTTTCCCCTGTGAGGGGCCATTCCCAGTAATTTCCTGATCTGTGTTCATGCTTAGAATCCCCTACTTCAGTCTATTGCCATCCTTCATCCAGTCCGACTGTTCCCTAGGTGGCTTGTGAGGCCGACTGCGCCCAATTGCTCCTTAATTTCGAAGATAATTTTTTTTCAAGATATATCAATTGCAATCGTCCCTTTTACAAAGATTAATGCTATTCTATATGGAAGTTCGTCTATATCTTGAGAAATAAGTGCTAGTCTAACTCTGGCCTCTCAGGCCGAATGCGCCTGATCAATTTTACTTGTTTTAGTATAAGCTTCATTCTATTCTAATAAAAACAATATTTTACGTTATAAATATTATATTTGGTTTCCAAAGATCCTAGCGAAGTCTGTCCTACCAGCGTTTTAAATTAAAATTAATAAGTTGTGTAGTGGGGACTTAAAATATGTGAGCGGCCTCTCAGGCCGGGTGCGCCCGATTTTGTTTCGTCCAGAGGTGCGCCCGACGGAGGGTTAAAGGCAATTTCATGATGAGTGTAGAGTGTCGTGATATGAAATTTATTTATTTCCACTAAATGTTAGCATAACGTAAGAGGAAACGTCAAATATTTTTGTTTTCTAAAAATAAATTGCTAATACTATGACAATTGATTTCTTTACAAATTAATAAACTACATTTATTCTTATATAATATATTCGTTATAAAATTAGCTCAAATTCCTTGGTTACATTTAAGCAGATTTTCCTAAAGGGAAATCAGCTATTGAGGTTTTCCTCGTGACGTGATTTATGAAAAATATCTTCAAGTGTCCATTGATTCTACCTAGTAGATTACGAAAATGAGGTCCGTTGAAAATTTTATTTAAATATATATATATATACATACACGTTACCACTCTAGTGGTCACAATTGTTGTTTAATCATCACCAAACTCGATATTTTATGTGAAGTTTGTTAATGGCTGAATTCCGCAAGTGAGATTTAGATGGGAGTAATTTCAAAAATTCTTAATATCTCCGTTATTATAAGTTGGATGGAAAAATATAATATTTTTATAATAGGTTATATAATATAATAGGTTCGATCTTATTTCCGACAGACACTTTTAACTTTCATTTGGTTCCTCAGTCTCATTCTTATTCCCCCAGCTGGCAGGTGTACCACAGGGGGGTATCATAAGTCCTTTCTTATTCCTTACCTATACTGCCGACATTCCATTACTTCCTGAAATTTCCCTATGCAGTTGGTACTGCAATCCTGACGTACAACTCAGACCCAAATATGGGATCGGCATCTCTACAAGAACACCTAGCTCTGCTAGAATCATGGCTGACTCAATGGAGGATCAATGTCAACAGCAGCAAATAAAGCCATGTAACATTTATCCTCCGACACTCCATTTGCCCTCCAGTTACACTCAATAGCGCACTAATTCCACGTAAATCACAAATTAGGTATCTAGGATTCACATTAGACAAGCGACTAACTTGGAAACCCCACATCACATTAAAAAGACAAAAAATTGAATCGACGGTTCTACTAAAACTTCTCGACAACAGATCTAAACTATCACTGCATAACATACGATTGATTTATACGACAGTACTCAGACCAATATGGACACACGGACTTGAACTTTGTGGTTCCACTAAATCATCAAATTCCTACATAATCCAGAATACTCCGAAATATTACAGATTCCACATTTTAAGTATCCAATTTAACTCTCCATAATGACCTCAATATTCCTTTTGCCCATAGCCTCGCAAAATCCCGATATCAGAAATTCCACTCTCTCCTTCCCGCACATCCTAATCCTTTAGTCGAATCACTTTCACAGCCATATTCCAGAAAATCCAAGGCGACGCCTGATGCGTAAGTGTCCAAGAGATCTTGTGTAGTGCACTGTATAACTCCATATAATACAACCCAATGTGTATTCCAAAGGGGTTTTTGTCAATGGACAACTTCCCACCTCAAGCCAATAATCAAGCTAATTGTGATATTATTAAAAATATAATATTTTAAAAAAAAAAAGGATTTCTAACCACAAGCACTGCAAAGATTTCTAATTCACTCATTTTTGTTTTTCAGGTGAGTGTAGACCACGCTTCCATCAGAGGGAACGTTATTTTTGTATGACGTACGTAATTCAGAGAGATTTTTTTTATTTCTTTAATTCATGTGTGTGTTTTCAATGGTTATTGTATTTATTTTATGAACTTGTAGCAGCTTGGCCGGCTCAATAACAACCCTTAACCTAACCCCCTACTAGCTGCTACCTGGTCTCAGTGACAGTGGTACCAGAAACTATTTAACCTTAAAGAATTAATCTAATTTAATCGCGTACCCCCGCAGTTGTATCTATTAGGTGCGCCGCACACTGGAGCGAGTGATAGGGTAAGCCGGACATTCATTAATATCTCCATTTCTACTGGTCCTAGAATATTGATTCTGGTGTCATTTTAAAGCACATCCAATACTCTATTGAAATACCTCATCAGAAATTTTTTAGGCAATTTGCCAGATGCGATATAACGGTAGGATGAATTTTAAATGTGTACATACAGATTATGTATCGCTTACTAAGTAGAGAATTGTGATTTGTAGACACATAATATCAACATATGTTTTATAAAAACACGTATTTAACTATTTCTTCGAACGTGAATGGCGGCTTCAATTGCGTAGAGGAGAAGGCGTTTTACACCGTACGTAGTTCGGATACCTCCGCGGGAGGTATAATTCGTCTTCCGCACCGAAGTGTTAATTCTAAAAGTAAAATATTTAACGAATAGGCAAGTTTAGGCAAGATCTAATCTATCTATCGACGTTGTAAATAAGACAATATACTCCTAAAAGCATGCCAAGTGGTATTTGTTCAAGCAAATACAAGCGATTTGCGAATTCAATTAAATACAATTATTTTCAGCTCAATGTAAAAAAAAAAAATTAGGGGAATTTTAAAAACCTTTTGTGCCAGTTTTTGATTTGTTATAATTCCCTTAATGTGTACTGGAAGCAACAATAATTTATAAAATGAAATGATTTCACGACGAATTTAATAAGCCAAGGTTTTTTTTTTTTAACATAGCAATTATAACCAGGCATTATGTAAAAAAGCAATTAATATGGCTAAAAATCAATCTGCTCAATTGAAAAGGGTTTATGTGGTACTAACAATACAATCAAAATCCCAAATTAAAACTTTTATTTTTCCCCCCAATGTCCAACATTACTGAAGGATCGCTCCAGTGTGCGAACTCTGCTTCAATTCCTTATTTATTAATTATACAAAGACTTGTGTGTAATAAATAGTGTAAATTTGTGTCTTGTTTTTTTTTGTATAAATTATAGTGGACTTATTACATTTAAGTTTTGTTATTGTACGTTACTAAAACCCGTACGTTAAAACCTTCATAGATTACTAAAATACAGTATAATCTATCTATTATAGCTGGTAGCTTAGAATAATGAAGGGCTCTGAGACAATAGGCATCTCTTATTCAATTCATATATATTCTTTATCATTTCCTCCTGTTCTTGGTCTCCTTTTGTCCATTGTTGCCGGAGAGGATGGCTCCGTTCTATTAATTATTCTCCAAGGATAGCTGTGCCTTCTCCTTGTTCTTGCTCAGCCATCAGGTGTCACGACGCACTCCCAGGGAGAATACCAATATCTCGTCCCCGTCACCCTGTCTACCAGGATCACGGAGACCCCATAAGATTAAAAAAAAATCAATCGAAATCTCTTATATAAGTATTTGATATGATTTTTGATTACTAGATTTCCCTCGAGCAAAAAAGTTTCCCAGAGGCTGCGTAAACTAAAGCAGATTTCCCAGTTGAACGTTTACAATGGATAAATCTCCGTATTGGTAACACCTCCATGTATATAAGTGAATAAACGGAAACTGTAATGAGAAATGATCCAGTCAATTTACATTTACGAATGTAATATATTAAGTTCATTGAAAAGTATTTACTAAAGTTAGTGCTGTAATTTATGATGAATCAGAGTAATTTTTACCTCCATTACTCAAGTTTAAGTAATCCAAGAAAAAAAGAAGGGGGGGGGAGTCAACAGAATGTATTTGCGTATCTCACAAAGTAAAAGTTAAATGAAAACAATATTTGGTATTTAACCTTGGAATAAAATGATTCATGATATAACAGTTAATTATTTACATGGCATGAGCAGGAGTAGGGGGTCGCGGCTTACTGAACGCTGAAAACTATAGAATATATATCTCTGTTAATATTAATGCTACTGAAAATGTATATTGGACAACATTTATAGACCATTCAATGTTCAATTCCGCTAATTGCAAGGGAGATATTTCGAGTTCCAAATCCCTTCTCTAAACCCCCGTCTCCCTCTGTTCCGATTTCTGCCATTAAAGAACTTTATCTGTTACCTCTCTTGTGAAAACAAAGATCACGTTCGGTGATGGCTGAAATCGGACAAGGGGGCGGTGGGGTTAGAGGGCAACCTTTCGACAATTCAAAATATCCCCCTTACTGTACTACGGATTGAAATTTGTATAGAATCAATCTTATTGCAAATTAAATTTACTATAAATAATGTCATATACATTTATTCTCTATCATAAATATTAACCGAGATATTTGGATTTTATAGATTTACGCTTTCAGTAATCCCCCACTCCTACTGGTGTCATATTAAAAATAAGACATTGTATCATGAACCACTTCATTACGAGGTTAAATACCAAATATTGTTTTCAACAAAGCTTTATTAAACGAGATACAACACAAATAGGTTCTGTTGACCCCACTTCTCCTGTTCTTGGATTAATAAATCTCAGTGATTGGGATAGAAATTATTCTGATTCATTTCGAATTACTCCACTATCTATATTAAATACTTTTCAATAAAATTAATATGTTATATTCAGATATATTTCATTAATTGTTTATCTTCACGGTCTAGAATAATTCTATGTATTCAGCTCGGCGAAGTTGGCTACCCTGTTTGTTTACAATTCAGACGCTTTCCTTTGTAGATATTATTAACATGTAAAGTGACTGAAAGATTTCTTATTACCGTTTGTATTTATTCGCTTAACGTTCACGGCGGTGTTACCAGTATATAGATTTATCTGCTGTAAACCCTCCCGTGGGAAATCTGCTTAGTTTACGGAGCCCCTGCATTTGAGGAAATTTTTCGAAAAATTCGTCATGAGTACAACCTCAAAGCTGATTTACTTAAGGAAAATCCCTTACATATCTTGATGGAATGATTATAATTCGAATAAATTATTTCCAAGTCAGGCCAAGAGACCATTTCCTCTAAAGTGTTTGACTTCTTATTCCACCAGGCGTTATTTGACGTAATCATTTCCTTTCCAAACAAAAATCACGAAAAAAAAATTATTTATAATCCCCAAAGTGAAATGTATTCCTAATAAAGTGAAAAGAGGGCGATTTAAAGAGAAAGGGAAAGAAAACCAAGGGGAAAAAGAGAGAAATCGCAAATTGTTCGAAATTAGTTTGAATATGCTTTGATAAATGCAGTGGGGGGAGGGGGGACTACTATCTTCATAACTCCTTCTCAGGGTCTATATTTAGTTACGGCAAAGAGCAAAAACTTTATTAAACTTTAATCCAATCTCGGGAGTTGTAATGGAATGGCTGTCTCCCATTCCCTCGTCTCTCTCTAACAGGTAAAATTCCTTACTCAATCTGCCAAGCCTTTTTCTAAAAAATAAAAAAAAATTAATAAATCTTAACTAAGATAAGTAGATAAACTTAAAATTAATTGCACTTTATCTTAGCTGAGACCAATAAAAGTATTTCGAAAATCGCAACCTCCCTAGCTGATTTCCGTTAATGGAAATCTGCTAAAATCCCAGATTATATTTACAAAGTATACATAACTAAATTTGGGAATTAAAAGGTTAATGATTACTTAAAATTTTCACTTAGAAACAAATAAATCAACTAATATATATATATATATATATATATATATATATATATATATATATATATATATATATCACCCCTAGGCCATCTTTACCTTTATTTACCTGATTACATTTAATTTTTTTAACACTTCTGCGTAATAGGTATTTAAATTCCTCATGTCTGTTTTAAAATTAATTCTCCATGCCTCTGGTTATGTACATGGCTCCAAGAATTTTCCAGTTATCAGACTTCTTATCTTTGTGTAATACATTTAAGTTGCAAAATCCAGAATTATGTTCTGCAACACCGTACTATTGTACTAAAGCAGTTTTTTTTACGTCGTTTTTACTGTCTTATTTCCTCAATGACAGCTGATTTCATAAACCACATTTGACTCCTTTCCTAATTCAATTTTGTCTTTTAAATTTGTATATTTATTCTTTATTTTGTTTCTAGTATGAAAAGCAAAGGTTAAATTATTAACAACATACATCTCAACGGACTTTTTTATATTCTCTGACAGCCCTTTCACATAGGTGCATTTGACATATTTTGTATTACCTCTCATTTCTTTCTTATTTAGTTCCATGTTCCTAGAATATCTTCCAGACCTTAAAAATGAATGGGCTATAAGAATGAAAACCCTTAAACGATTACGTTATATTACATTAACTAGCCGTAAAAGTCGTCGTTGACGGGTTGAAATTGAAATAAATCTGGAAGTAGCCATGTTTTCCTGTACAATACCTTTATTTTGACAGTGTGCACTTTCAGAGGAACAGCCCCATCTTCAGTGCCTGTTGAAATAAACAAAAACCTATGGAAACCATGTAACCAACGCTATTTAAGTTAACAATCTTAACCTAAAAAAGAAAACATAATTAAAATACAAGGTGACGGTCTCAGAATATCACAGAAAAACAGAGGAATTCAATACTTATACAACATTTAAAAAAAAAGTCAGTCACGCAGGGGCTGCGTAAACTAAGCAGATTTCCCACGCGAAGTTATACAAAAGAGAAATCTCCATATGAGAGCCAAACAATTAACGGAAACGGCTGAACTAGGTTTTGGCGGGAAACTCACTGGTCCGTTATTCGCCTACATTTAATAAAAATAAATATCTCGGTTAATATTCAAGATAGAGAATAAATCTATAGAACAATATTTGTAGTACATTTAATTTGCTATAAGATTGGTTCTTATGAAGATATTTCGGATTTCCTAAAATTCCCCCTCTAAACCCACCCTCCTACTGGTCAGATTTCAGCCATTCACGAACTTGATCTTCCTTTTTCATAAAACGACTAAATATCGAGTTTGGTAACGATCGTTAACATACAAATATATATATATATATATATATATATATATATATATATATATATATAATTTTAAACAGACCTCATTTCCGTCATCTCCTGGGGAGGATCGATGGGCATTTGAAGAACTTTTTCGAAAATCGCGTCATATGTACGAGTTCCCTTAAGGGAAATCTGCTAGAAAAAAAGTCCGTCACGCAGGGGCTGCGTTAACTAAGCAGATTTCCCACTTTTTGCATTTATCTCATGACGTAAAAATTCAATGATAACAACATTTATTATTTAGGCTTCAAATATAGTGTTTCATAATATAACAGCATATTGTTGGTTTGACAGGAGTGGGGGGTTACTGAAGGACGAAAACTAAAAAATGCAAATATCTCAGTTAATATTCAAGATAGAGAATAAATGTATATAACAATATTTATAGCGAATTTAATTTGCAATAAGATTGGTTCTTTACAATATTTTGATCCGACGTATGGTAACGGAGATATTTCGAATTTTCGAAAATCCTCCCCTCTAAACCCCCCCTCCCACTTGTCCGATTTCAGTCGTTAACGAACTTTTTCTTTAGTTTTACATAAAACGATTAAATATCGAGTCTGGTAACAAACAAACAAAGATTGCGACCGCTAGAGCGTTAACAGACATATATATATATATATATATATATATATATATATATATATATATATATATATTTTATTTATATATATATTATATGTTTGAACGGACCTCATTTTCGCCATCTCCTGGGTAGGATCGATGGTTATTTGAAGAAATTTTTCGAAACTCCCCTAACCACCCCTAAATATCGAGTGTGGTAACGATCGAACGAAACTTACGACCACTAGAGAGTGTAAGACACACACACACACACACACACACACACACACACACATATATATATATATATATATATATATATATATATATATATATATATATATAGTTTTGAACGGAACTCATTTTCGTCATCTCCTCTATGTACATTTGAGAACATGTTTCGCGCCATAAGGAACAACCTCAATTGCTGATTTCCCTTAAGGCTGCAAAAACATAACGAAAAAAAGTAGACACATCAATATTAAATAGACTAAGGCTATAAGAGTAAAACATCTAAAGTGATTACGTTAAGTAACATTTATTTATTGGCAGCTTATCCCTACCTGGAGACCAATAAAAGTGGTTAAAGCAGTAAAAAAGGTCATCGGGTCTTACCAACCTTCCTTAATCTTTTAAAGTAAACATTTCGTACTCCTGGAAATTTACTATGCTAAGTTTAAAATTATTCTCCTAAGTCGATATAAGTCTAAATAAAAACCTAGCAGGAGAATAAAAACTTATGATTATAAGCTTTAACTAATCTGGAAATTACCCAAAAATAGTCAAACTGTTTTTCACAAATTTCTTTTTGGGAAATCTGCTATTGAGGTCCTACCTAGTAGGTAACAAAAATGAGGTCCGTCCAAAATTATATATATTGTTTTTTCTTTATTTGTCCTCCTAAACAACCTAATGCCTTTATAATTCCCATGCAATTTAGATTTTATATATAAATTATTTTGAGAGTACAATTTATATATAAACAATTAACAATGATAACGTTAAATAAATAAAAAACATAAAAAGAGAAAATTATTAGCCTTAAAACAAGATTTTTTTTATTATTCGTAAATACTTTTAGTATAATTGCTTCAACAGCTGTAATAAGCATTCAACCAATTAATTGAATCAGAAGCATGTTCTACAAATATTTTAAGTACATTATTATATTTTAAAAACCGCTTGCCACCTTCAATTGGAAATTCCTTGTTTTAGTTTTTATCGTTCCTTAGAGGGGAGGAATTTCGAAAATTCTTAATACCTCCGTTATTATGCGTCGGATCGAAAACTTGTATAGAATAAATCTTATTGCAAATGTAATGTACTGTAAATGTAGTTCTAAATTTTTTTCTCTATAATGAATATTATCTGAGATATTTGGATTTTTTAGCCTTCAGTAAACCCCTTCTCCTACTCATGTCATATTAGCAAGCTGCTCTTATACCATTTACCACTTTAATCTAAGCTGAAATACCAAATATTTTTCTCATTGAATATTTACTTTTTGAGATTAAAGGAAATAAGGGGGAAAGGGCTTAGTTTACGCAGCCCTTCGTGACGGACTATAAAAATACCAATCATAGTCTCTTTGTACATTTTCCCTTTAACCCGAGCAGACATACTACATACCATTCTTATAATTTCTTTGGAAATTTCTGGCTCGGTCCATAGGAAAGCAATCGATTTTTGCGGTTGAGAAATTACAAATTACAAGCCTACTATTAGAGCTGGAGTTTCACATAACCTTTAGCTTTAGTTTTAAGCTGGAGAGTGAAAGAAATTCACTTCTATGGTTATTAATAGATTTTCCTGAAGAGATATTGAGATGTTATTAGAAACGTGGATTTGAAATTGGAAATTTAAGCGTATTATAGAGAAATGTATATAACAATATTTATAGTAACTTTAATTTACAATAAGATTGGTTCTATACAATTCAGATCGTCAAATATATAGAACCAACCATGTTAAATTATTGATATTCTACAATTGGTGGTACTTGTGTAATACCAGTACGTGGGAAATCTGCTTAGTTTACGCAGCCCCTGCGTGACGGGCCTTTAGCTATTGAGGTCGTACTCATGACGCGATTTTCAAAAATTTTCTTCAAATGATCCTACCCAGGAGATGACGAAAATGAGGTCCATTCAAAACTGTATATATATATATATATATATATATATATATATATATATATTTGTCTGTTAACACTATAGCGTTCGAAATTTTTGTTTAATCGTTACCAAACTCGGTATTTAATCGTTTTATCTAAAAAGGAAGATCAAGTTCGTTAACGGCTGAAATCGGACCAGTGGGAGGGGGGAATTTCGAAAATACGAAATATCTGCATTACTATACGTCGGATCTAGATATAGAAACAATCTTATTGCAAATTAAATTTACTATAAATATGGTCATATACATTTATTCTCTATTTTAAATATTAACCGAGATATTTGCATATTTATTAAGTGTAACGGACGAGCTAGGTCGCTCCTAATATTTCCCACCGAAAGCTAGTTCAGCCGTTTCCGTAACTGTTCGGCACTTGTATGGAGATTTCATTATTGTATAACTTTCCGTGGGAAATCTACTTAGTTTACGCAGCCCCTGCGTGACGGACATTTTTTGTACAGCCTTGAGATAACTTTCTGATAAACATGGCTTGTTAAGGATTAGACATTAATGCAGATAAACTATCATTTGCCTTATAGTACTTTTGTGACATATGTATATCAATGTCCTCTTACACACACTTCTTCTTGCGGGGGAAAGGTGAGAAGGCATTCCTATAATGGAGACATTCCAGAAGGAGAGGGAAATCCGCTTGTTGTACAATACAGCTGTGTTATAGTTGCAGCTGGGATGTCGAGAGGCAGTGGGAGGTGGTGAAACTAGATCTGGGGGCCCGCATATTCTGTTCCTGAGGAGGAAGTGTGTCATTCCTATATCCCTCACGTATCGAGTATCAATTCTAATAAGTCCGTCATGCAGGGGCTGTGTTAAATAAGCAGATTCCCCACATATTTGGACGTATCAGACGAAAATTGAGACCGCTTGCAAGGCGCGATTTTTTAAACATTGAAATGCCCATCGATCCTACCCAGGAGATGACAAAAAGTCCGTCACGCAGGGGCTGCGTAAACTAAGCAGATTTCCCACGTGAAATTCTACTCTCATCCATTATCTGCCCCGATTTCATAAAAATGCAAAAATCTCGGTTAATATTCATGATAGAGAATAAATGTATATAACATTATTTATAGTAAATTTAATTTGCAATAAGATTGATTCTATACTATTTTTCGATCCGACGTATAGTAACGGAAATATTTCGATTTTTATAAAATCCTCCCCTCTAAACTCCCCCTCCCAGTGGTCCGATTTCAGCCATTAACGAACTTGATCTTTCTTTTTACATAAAACGACTAAATATCGAGTTTGGTAACGATCAAACAAAAATTGTCGACCGCTAGAGCGGTAACAGACAAATAAAATATATATATATATATATATATATATATATATATATATATATATATATATATATATACAGTTTTGAACGGACCTCATTTTCGTCATCTACTAGGTAGGATCGATGGACATTTGAAGAAAAACTTCGAAAATTCCGTCATGAGTACAACCTCAATAGCTGATTTCCCCTAAGGGAAATCTGCTAAAAATGGGGTTTTGAACGGCCCGTTTAACGTTTGTCTGATGACCACGATCTCAATTGCTGATTTCCCTTAAGGGAAAATATCTTTTACCTAAAGTATAATGGTACTTTTTGATTAAAAGCATTGGAAACGAGTGGTTAGGGATTTAGTTTTAGCAGATTTCCCTAATGAGAAATCAGCTATTGAGGCCTTACTCATGACGCAATTTTCGAAAAATGTCCTCAAATGACCATTGATCCTACCTAGGAGATGACGAAAATTAGGTCCGTTCAAACTTTTATGCATCAATATAAAAGGCGGTTAACGCTCTTACTGTCGCAATTCTTGTCTCACTCCTAACAATCTCGATATTTAAACATTTTATGTAACTTGCCTTTATTTAAAAGTTTCTTCTACTAACTACTCAAAAATGTAGGCTCATTTGACTATAGGGAATATCAACAAAAACCTGGAGTGCATTAGGCAAGTGATGTTTGCCCTGATGATTGAGGAGAATGGGTTGCATCACAATAGAAAGCTGGTGATGATGATGAAGGCTTCTTCTCCTGGCTATTGCATTAGACATCCATTGCACTATGTTGTCATATCAACAACAATCGTTTCCTCTATTACACACATACTCTCTCGCTCCCTCCTTTTTTTTGGTGCCTCATGCAAGCTACACCTTTGCCAGATTTAAGCTGTATGTAAGGAAAGGATTTGTTGTTTTGTTTATTTTTAAGTGCTATTTTTTAATTCATTTTGTAGTTCTTTGCTCATTCTATTTTTTAATAAATCCGTGCAATAAACGGAGCCTGTTGTCATCTCTTCGTCTTCTACGTCCGGGTTGTAGTCACATGTTTGGCTGTTCCACTCTCTCTCTCTCTCCCTCTCTCATCTCCCACTCTGACTCTCTTCTCTCCCTCTCCGCTCCTCCCTCTCACTCTCCTACCTCTCTCTCCCTCTCTCTCTTCTCTCTCTCTCTCTCCTCTCTCTCTCTCTCTCTCTCTCTCTCTCTCCTCTCTCCCCCTCTCTCTCTCTCTCTCTCTCTCTCTCTCTCTATCTCTCTCTCTCTTCTCTCCCTCCACCTCTCCCTCTCCTCTCCTCTCTCTCTCTCTCTCTCTCTATACTCTCTCTCTCCTTTCTATCCAATCTCTCTCTTCCACTCTCTCTCCCTCCCTGTCCTCCCTCCCCTCTCCATCTCTCTCTCTCTCTCTCAGTCTTCATTCTCTCTCACCCTCACTCCCCCCCTCTCTCTCTACTGCTCTCTCTCTGATCTCTCCACCACTCCCACTCTCTCGTCTCTATCTCTCATCTCTCATCTCTCCCCCCTCGACTCTCTCACTACCTCTCTCTCTCTCCCTCCTACTCATCTCCTCTCATCTCTCTCTCTCTCTCAAATCACCTCTCCCTCTCATTACTCTCTCTTCTCTCTCTCTCTCTCGGTCAATCAATATCGTCTATTCATATATATATATATATCTATATATATATATATAGATAATATATATAATAGAGAGAGAAGAGAGAGAGAGAGAGAGTAACACTACACGCAGAGAGACACACACACAACACACACACACACACACACACACCACACACACACACACACACACAAAATCTGCAATTGTATTAATAAAAGACAGAGACTTGGCGTGCCATAATTGTGACCCCTGAAGAATCCTTTCAGCCCATATTCAACTTCCTAACCTTCTCCAGTACTTCTCCAGCGACCTTTTTATATCGGTGATTTTTTTCGATTTGACGCATCCTTTAGCAGTAAAAAGCACAAATCTTTATTTCAATAACGCCACATTTTATTGAAGAAAGCTGCAAAATAAAAGGTGTAGTCAACAAAATTATCTATAAAAGAAAATTTTCTTTCTTAAAACATAAATGTACAGTCTTTAACTAATTCTTAAATGTAGAGTTTTTTTTTTTTAATATATAGAAGACCTACCCCTGCTGCAAAGAAATGAAATAAGGCTGAGATTGATGCATGCATCTCCTTCCTACTTCCGAATCAGTACTCGATCAACAATAAGAGAAATCTTTCCCCAACGCAGTCTTATATACTAAGTGGCCACCCAGGTCACCCGATCTGACAGGAATGCATTATTTTCTAGGGGGGAGGGTCAAACCATCGCCTACCAAACAGGCCACAGGTCCTTTTTTTGACTACATGAAAAATAAAATTTGACTGGCGATAAATTCAATTTCAGTAGAAGAAATACACAGTGCCGAAATGGATTTCAGATACCCTCTTTTGAAGTCCATAAATGAGGAAGGACGCATTTTCGTACATTTGAAAGAAAAAAACTGGTTTCTGTTTTTTTTTACGTGAAGCTATGAGGTTGGTAAAAAGGATTTATTTCACAAATAATTACTAAGTAATTAGTTTAAAATAAATAAATTCTAAGAACGTTTTTTGTTTTGTAGATTTTTTCAAGTTGAACATTTTTTGGGTGGAGGGGTGTTAAGAATCCATTCCTTTTCTCGTAGTGTTGTTTTTAAGATAATTTTGTTGGCTACAACTTTTATTTCGCTGTATTCTTCGTCACAAAAGTCCTTGAAGGACTTTTCTGATCTTTTTGGAGCGGATATGTGGGGATCGAAGACGAGTAATTGGGGGTATGTGTCGGTGCTAATATGGTAGTGGGAGGCCGTTACTCGGGTACCGCTGCTTCCCTTAAACTGTTTCTGCTTAAATGGCGGCATTCTCACACTTAACACAATGAACCATTGGCCGTTTCGCACCATAAATAACCCCCCTCACCGATAGATAATTACCATTATATAGACCATAATAAATAGAGCATATAATCCCTCACAATTACCTCCCACTTTGGCTACATTGTTGGGGCTGGGGCCCCTCCATCCGTTACTCTGAGCTTTTAGTATGTGTATATATATATATATATATATATATATATATATATATAGAGTTTTCCGGAAAAGAGAAAATGACTGCCGTACAAAATTTAAATTAAGGAAGCAATGCAGCCCCTGCGTAACGGACATTTCTTATTGGAAAATAAACACTTAAAAATAAATTTGGATTGGATACTTGGACATTTTAGGTAATGAAATAGCTCATAGAGCCATTAAATCGGTTCCTCAATTGCCTGAAATCTCAGAATGTTATTCAGGAATGTCTAAAACACAACACAAACACTTGTTACGGTCTAGCGGTTGCAATTTTTTATTTGGACTTTACCAAATTCCATAAGTAAAACTAAAGATCAAGTTATTTAATGGGTGAAATCCGGCCAGTGGGAGAGGAGGGGGTTTAGAGAAAGGGAATTTCGAAAATTCTCTACGATATCGATGAAAAAATTGTATTACATTAAATGCTCTCTAAATTTGATATGTACGATTTTTCACTGTCTGTATTATTAACCGAAATATTTTCATTTTTTAGTTTTCGGCCTGCAGTAAACCCCCACTCCTACTCGTGTCATATTAACAATAAGCTGTTATATTATGGAGCTCTTTATTTGTGCCAAATATTGTTCCCATTGGACTTCTACGTTTTGAGATAAATGCAAATACTTGGTACACATGGGGAAATCTTTTTTGGTTAACGCAGACCATCCGTGACGGACTTTTACTTAGTGAGAGATCAGCTCGACGTACAACCTCCATTAACCAAGGAGGACCTGGAAAGAGTTGTGTCCTGTGGACTGACGGACCTCAGTAAAACCGGAGGGTCTTTGATCAGTTCACGCTCTAAGTCTATCTGTGGACCGGATCTAAGAGGGTCATTATCATTAGTCAACCCAAGGGACTGTTTGGCATATAATCTCATCAGACACCCGCTTATCCATAAGCACTACGACACTAGCAAGCACTCGTGAGAAAATGTTCTCCCTTGGCGGGGATCGAACCTCCACACCTCCAGCTTACTGACGGTAGTGTTAGGCATACCCCTTTTAGCAGATTTCCCTTAAGGGAAATCAGCTATTGAGGTCGTACTCATGACGGAATTTTCGAAAAATTTCTTCAAATGTCCATCGATCCTACCCAGGAGATGACGAAAATGAGGTATATATATATATATATTATAATATATATATATATATATATATATATATAAATATATATTTGTCTGTTAACGCTCTAGCGGTCGCAATTTTTGTTTGATGTTTACCAAACTCGGAATTTAATCGTTTTATGTAAAAAGGAAGATCAAGTTCGTTAATGGCTGAAATCGGACCAGTGGGAGGGGGGGGTTTTTTCGTAAATTCGAAATATCTCCGTTACCATACGTCGGATATAAAATTGTATCGAATCAATCTTATTGCAAATTAAATTTATTTGCTCTATACATTTATTCTGTATCTTTAATATTAACCGAGATATTTGCATTTGTATTGTGAGTGTGGTCGGCTATGTTCGGGAGTTTCCGCCGAGCGCTAGTGTGGCCGTTTCACTAACTATTCGTCCTCGTGAGAATAGGTTACTACTACTGTTGTTATTAGGCAGATTTCTCTATTGTAAAACTTCACGTGGGAAATCTGCTTAGTTTACGCAGCCCCTGCGTGACGAACGTTTTTGCACTTTGGAGGAAATAAACAAATGGTATGTTGGTCTTAAAATGGAAATTGTTGTTCGTGTCTATGACAATAGAGCCCGGGGCAATCCCCTAACCAGGATGTGTTGGATTAAACTCGCGGTTGGAATTGACGGTCCTTGTCCAACATACAGGTGGCATGACTAGCCAGCATTAACACTCAACGGATCATCTCTTATAACAAGGTAACATGTGTGTTGAGGCACTACCATTACCAGTTCGTGGTTTTGATTCCCGTTGAGGAGAGGTTTTGTTGCCAAACATACCAGGGATAGAAAAGGATGGTAGCCTGCAGATAACCCGTTCAATTTATTCCACTTACCTTTTAAACATAATGTATTCATTTTCATTAGATGTTTACTTAACAATAGGATACGTCATATAGTTTTGTTTTCTATAAAACACTAACTGACCCAACAGATTTTGTTCTGTCTTAACTATGAAATCAGAACTAGTGATATACCCGTATTTTTAATTTATGTTTTACATTTTTATTTTTGCAACATTCGTGGATGGAAGGTTTCTTTTCTAGTCTCTGGAATATGCTGGATGGTAGAGGAACCAATTAATAAGGATCAATAAGAAGGCCAAGTCCTCTACTGGTTTTTTAATATAATGCAGAGTGCACTTTCGGAGTCAACGCTCCATCCTCAGTGCCTGCTGACAAACACAACCTCGAGTTAATTTAACATTCATAGCATGGTCAAAAGCAAAATAAACAACAGTCATAAAAACAAACACAATATAAAGAGTAAAAACAATAAAACTAATAAAAATATAAAATCTAATAACTAGTCAAGTACTAAAAATTAAAGCCAAAACAATAAAAAATCAAATAACAAGTCAACTAATAAAAGTTAAAGAAACAAACAACGATGAGCCTATGTCAAAACTAAAAACTATAAATAAAATTAAAAAACCTACACAAATTACAGATGTATATGGAAAACATCACAGTGGGTGAGAACCACTGAAAAACCACCCAGAGGAACTGTAATAGACATCTAAAAAATAAACAAAACCCCCATACTAATAATAGAGAGAAGATGTAGGAGGTACCTGATTAAAGCTGCGTTGCCTGGACCACGACTGCCGGGCGACTGAACCTCTGCCCCCGTAGAGAAGACAGGGCCCCGTCACCGACATGTCGCATCCTTACCGCCTCCTCCTTCTTATTAATATCCGATCTCCATTCGCCTATCTGTCCAGCCTTATATGCAGCCCCTCGGCCGTATTTAATCGTTTTCCCTTCTTCTCCTCATAGAGCAATTGATATTTTATGGTGGACATGACACAACAATTCCTACGCCAACATGGGAATCGAAATATGACTCAAGGTTCACCTAGTTGTCTAATACTAACGCTTTAACGCACATGGCTCACCTGATCTAGAGTCTTGCCAAGAAATATTGGCTAGGATATTTCGAGATTGGACGAGTAATAAGAGAGAAATATAAGGTTTTGCAGAAGGTTGATATGATAGGTCAAGTGATAATCTAGCATATGAACTGGTGACAGGTTTGACAATAGTATTGTAGAGTGGGATGACAGGTTGGGTAGGGATGATGGTGAGGCGAGTAATGAGGGGTCAGGGCTCTAGTCCTAATTACACAGCTAGCTAGGCACGTCTCTCTCTCTCTCTCTCTCTCTCTCTCTCTCTCTCTCTCTCTCTCTCTCTCCTCTCCTCTCTCCTCTCTCTCCTCTCTCTCTCTCTCTCTCTCTCTCTCTCTCTCTCTCTCTCTCTCTCTCTCTCTCTCTCTCCCTCCATCTCTCTCTCTCTCTCTCCTCTCTCTCCCCTCCCTCTCATCTCTCTCTCTCTCTCTCTCTCTCTCTCCCCTCCTCTCTCTCTCTCTCTCTCTCTCTCTCTCCTCTCTCTCTCTCTCTCTCTCCTTCTTCTCTCCCTCTCTCTCTCCTCTCTCTCTCCTCTTCTCTCTCTCCCTCCTCTCTCTCTACCTCTCCCTCTCCTCTCTCTTCTCTCTCTCCTCTCTCTCCTCTCTCTCCTCTCTCTCTCTCTCCTCTCTCTCTCTCCTCCTCTCTCTCCTCTCTCTCTCCCTCTCTCCTCTCTCGTCTCTCTCTCTCTCTCACTCTCTCTTCTTCCTCCATTCTCTCTCTCTCTCTCTCTCTCATCTCTCTCCCTCTCTCTCCCATCTCTCTCTCTTCCTCTCTCTCTCCTTCTCCTCCTCTCACCCTCTCTCTCTCCTCTTCTCTCTCTCTCACCTCTCTCTCTCTCCCTCTCCTTCTCTCTCTCTCTCTCTCTCTCCTCTCTCCCTCTCTCTCCTTCCGTCCTCTCTCCTTCTCTCTCTTCTCTCTCACCTCCCCTCTCTCTCTCTCCCCCTCCTCTCATCTCCTCTCATCTCCCTCTCTCTCCTCTCCTCTCTCTCTCTCCTCCTCCCCCTCTCTCCCTCTCTCTTCCTCTCTCTCCTCTCTCTCTCTCTCCCCTCCCCTCTCCTCTCTCTCTCTCTTCTCTCTCTCTCTCTCTCCCTCTCTCCTCTCCTCCTCTCTCCTCTTCCTCCCTCTCTCCTCCCTCCTCTCTCTCTTCCCTCCTTTTCACCCTCTCCTCCCTCCTTCACTCTCTCTCTCCTCTCCTCCCCCCCTCCCTCTCTCTCTCTCCTCTCCCTCTCCTCTCCCCCTCCTCTCTCTTCCTCTCTCTCTCTCCTCTTCTCTCTCTCTCTCCCACTCCTCTCTCCCTCTCTCCCTCTCCCTCTCCTCTCTCTCCCTCTCCTCTCCCCCTCCTCCTCTCTCACCCTCTTCTCCTCTCTCCCCTCCTCCTCTCACTCTCTCTCCTCTCACCTCCTCCTCCCCCTCTCCCTCTCTCTCTCTCTCCCCCACTCCTCCTCTCTCTACTCTCTCTCTCCCCCTCTCCTCTCTCTCCTCTCCTCCCCTCCCTCTCCTTCCTCCTCTCTCTCTCCCTCTCTCTCTCCTCTCCCTCTCTCCCTCCTCTCTCTCTCCTCCTCCTCCCTCCTCCCCTCTCTCCGTTCATCTCCCTCTCTCCTCCTCCTCTCCCCTCCTCCTCTCCTCTCTCCTCCCTCCCCCTCCTCTCTCTCCTCTCTCTCTCCTCTCCCTCTCTCTCTCTCTCCCTCTCTCCTCTCTCCCCCTCCCTCCCTCTCTCTCACCTCCTCTCCCCTTCCTCTCTCCTCTCTCTCCTCTCCTCTCCCCTCCTCTCCCTCCTCTCCTCTCCTCTTCTCTCCCTTCCCTCTCCTCTCTCTCTCTCCCTCTCTCTCTCTCCTCTCTCTCCTCTCTCGTCTTCTCTCCTCTCTCTCTCCCCTCTCTCTTCTCTCCTCACTTCTCCTCCCCTCTCCTCACTCTCCTCCCTCTCCCCGCTCCCTCTCTCCTCTCCCTCCTCTCTCTCTCCCTCTCCTCTCCACTCCTCTCTCCTCTCATCTTCTCTCTCCTCTCCTCTCTCCTCCTCTCCTCCTCTCTCTCTCTCCTCATCCCTCTCCTCTCTCTCTCCTCTCTCTCCCCCTCTCCTCGTCTCTCCTCCTCTCCTCCTCTCGTCCTCCTCCTCTCTTTCTCTCCTCTCTCCTCTCTCCTCATCTCTCTCCCTCCTCCTCCTCACTCTCCTCTCTCTCTCTCACTCCTCCTCTCCTCTCTTTCCTCCTACTCTCTCTCCCCTCACTCTCTCTCTCTCCTCTCTCCTCTCTCCTCTCCTCTCCCCCTCCCTCCTCCTCTCTCTCACCCCTCTCTCTCTCGTCTCTCTCCTCCTCTCTCTCTCCCTTTCTCCCGCCCTCTCTCCTCTCTCCCTCCTCCCTCTCCTCTCTCTCTCTCTCTCTCTCTCCCCGTCTCCTCCGCTCCTGCTCTCTCTCTCTCTACTCCTCTCTCTCTCTCTCTCCTCTCTCCTCTCGTCCCTTCTCCTCTCTCTCTCCTCTCTCTCATCTCTCCCCTCCTCTCTCCCTCCCTTCTTCTCCCCCTCTCTCCTTCCTCCTCCTCTCCTCTCTTCCTCTCTCTCTCTCCTCTCTCCTCTCTCCTCTCCTCCCTCTCTCCCTCCATCTCTCCCCTCTCCCTCTCCCTCTCTCCTCCTCTACCCCTCTCTCTCCTCTCTCTCTCCACTCTTCCCTCTCTCCTCTCTCTCTCTCTCTCTCCTCTCTCTCCTCCTCTCTCGTCTCTCTCTCTCTTCCTCCCCTCCTCCTCGTCTCCTCCTCTCGCCCCTCCTCTCTCCTCTCTCTCTCCTCTCTCTCGTCTCCTCCTCTCCTCTCTCTCTCTCACCTCTCTCTCACTCTCACTCTCTCCCCCTCTCCCTCTCTCCCGACTCTCTCCTCTCTCTCTCTCTCCTCCCTCTCTCCCCCCTCTCTCTCCTCTCTCTCCTCTCTCTCCTCCTCTCTCTCCTCTTCCCTCTCGACTCTCCTCTCTCCTCTCCTCCTCTCATCTCTCTCCTCTCTCTCTCCTCTCCTCAACCCTCTCTCCATCCTCTCCATCCTCTCTCCCCCCTCTCTCTCCACTCCTCTCTCTCTCTCTCTCTCTCTCTCTCCACACTCTCTCTCTCTCCTCTCCTCCTCTCTCCTCTCTCTCCTCTCCTCACGTCCTCTACTCTCGTCCTCTCTCTTCTCCTCTCTCTCTCTCCTCCCCCTCCTCTCTCCTCTCTCGTCTCTCTTTCTCTCTCTCCTCTTCTCCTCCTCTCTCTCCTCTCTCTCCTCTCCTTCTCCCCCTCTCTCTCTCTCCTCTCCTCGTCTTCCTCTCTCCCCTCTCTCTCTCTCGCCCTCTTCTCTCTCCGTCCTCTCTCTCTCCCCTCTCTCTCCTCTCTCTCTCTCTCTCTCCCCCCCCTCTCTCTCTCGTCTCTCTCATCCGTCTCTCTCTCTCCTCCTCCTCGCTCTGCTCTCTCTCCTCATTCTCCTCTCTCTCCTCTCGTCCCTCCCTCCCTCCTCTCTTCTCTCACTCTCTCTCCCCTCCCTCTCTCATCCTTCTCTCTCCTCTCCCTCCCGCTCTCTCTCCCATCTCTCCTCATCTCTCCTCTCTCTCTCGTCTCAATCCCCTCTCTCTCTCCTCTCCTCTCCGGTTCAGCTATCTCACTCTCCCTCCTCTCTCACTCCATCGTATTCACAATCCCTCTCTCTCTCTCTGCTCCTCATCCATCTCTCTCTACCACTCTCTCCATCTCTCTCAGCTCTCTCTCGCTCCGTCTCTCCGTCTGTCTGCTCGACCCTCACTCTCATCTCTTCGAGCTCTCTCCTCTCTCCTCTCTCATCTCCGCATTCTCTCCTCCCCGACCTCCTCTCATCTCTCTCCTCTACATCGACTACCTCATCTCCGCTTGCTATCGATACCCTCTCCCTCTCTCCTCTCACGGCTCACTCCCTCTCTCCATCTCCTCCTTCTCAATCCTCTCGGTCTCCTCATCCCACTCTGCTCTCTCTCCATCCTCTCGTCTCTCCTCTCTCATCTGCCATCCTCTCCTCTCCACCGACCTCTCTCTCTCTCTTCATCTCTCGCGTTCTCTTCTCATCCCCTCTCTAGGGGGCTCTCTCTCTCTCCCTCTCAAGTAATCTCAGTAATCTTCCAAGATAGCACTGATCGATGATAACCTCCCAGTAGTCGAAGATTCCCAAGTGGGGATGCTCAAATGGAAGTTCGCGATGTAATCGACAGCGATGAAGAAATGTCTGAACTATGCCGCAGAGCTAAACTTGATGTTGAAAGTAAGGACGTGTTACACTTCGATGATAACCTCCCAGTAGTCGAAGACGTAATTAGAGCTGTTGATATTGTAAGCAAAGGAACTGAATCAGACGACGAGGCGAAAGCAATTCCAGAAAAATAAAAAAAAAAAAAAAAAAATTATTTATAATCATTATTCTAAATCTGTTCACCAAACAACTATAACCGGCTTTTTCAAAAAATGTTAATGTACATATATTACATACATACATACTTACATAAATTATCTTAATTTTAGTGTCTTGTATTAATGTAATGTAAATTTAAGTTTCGTAAATTAATGTAAATCTATTTGTTCATTTCAAATTACATATATGTTACTTGAGTTTTATTAAATTACTAAAAATAACACAAGTTATTGCTTTTTTTTTAATATTTACAAATTTCATACCTTTTCTAGCAAACTGTCTAAACGGAAACCTGTCAAAACGGAAAAAATATGGCCGGACCAATTGCATTCAGTTTTAGACATTTTTTAATCTATCTATATATATATATATATATATATATATATATATATATATATATATATATATATCAAAGTTGATAGGCCACTTAATTTGGAATAAGCTTGGTTTCTGTACAATTTTTTTTTTATCCAACTTCTTGACCGATTTCTGCCATTAACGAACTTTATCTTTCTTTTTGCATGAAACGATTAAATATTGAGTTTGGTAACGATCAAACAAACATTTTGACCACTAGAGCTTTAACAGACACACACACACACACACACACACACACACACATATATATATATATATAATTTTTTTGAATTTTGAACGGACCTCATTTTTTGTTATCTCCTGAGTAGGATCGAAGGACATTTGAATAGCTGATTTCCCCTAAGGGTAATCTGCTAAAATACACTATTGCTAGTGTAGCTATTTCATCTAGTATTGTAGAAGAGGGGGAGTGGGTTGGTGAGCCGTTAGCCGTAACGACCTTGGCCCTACTAGCAGAAGGTTCCTGCCGGCAGAAGGTTGTAATCATGGCGTAAGTGTCTTTATCATTTAATATAGTCATTTATCAAGATGAGAACCCTCTATTAGTTGGACTGAATCATACACTCAATATCGAATATGATGTCAGATTAGCGCATTAACCGATTCGTGCAATAATATAAATAGAACATAATATATATTTATTAGTTAAAGATTTACATCTTGTGCAAATTAAATAAACAAATAATAATTCTGTCTTTTTAAATAAATAATATATAATAAATAATAAATCCAAGTTCTTGAGGTCAACAATAATATGACAATAAAGAAAAACAAAAAAGTCCGTCACGCAGGGGCTGCGTAAACTAAGCAGATTTCCCACGTGAAGTTTTACAATAGAGAAATTTCACGAGAGCCAAGAAGTTAATGAAACGGCCGAACTAGCTTTTGGTGGGAAAGACACTTCGTCCGTTAGCCGCCCAGGATTTAATAAAATGCAAATATCTCGGTTAATATTCAAGATAGAGAATAAATGCATATGTCAATATTTATAGTAAATGTAAATTGCAATAAGATTGATTCTGTACACTTTTTCGATCCGACGAATAGTAACGGAGATATTTTGAATTTTCGAAACTCCTCTCCTTTAAACCCCCCTCCCCGTGGTCCGATTTCAGCCATTAACTAACTTTATCTCTTTCGTTTTACATGAAACGACTAAATATCGAGTTTGGTAACGATCAAACAAAAATTGCAACCGCTAGATATATATAACGATATATACAATTTTGAACGGACCTCATTTTCGTCATCTACCTAGACATTTGAAGAAAAATTTCGAAAATTCCGTCATGAGTACAACCTCAATAGCTGATTTCCCTTAAGGGAAATCTGCTAAAAAAAGGCAATATAGTGAAAATAGTAAAATATAGTACATAAAATCATTCTACAAACCCTTTTCGGTCTTATTATAACATTTTACCGGAGTGTGGTCCATCAGCACTTATAGATTCCAAAGTATTGCATGCTGACTGATGAAGCAGTAAATATTGTGTAGTTTTTCGAGGCTATCGATACTAAGTATCTCTTCGATTTTATGCAAATCATTGACCGCTGAGGAAAGTGTTTGTAGATATTTATTTCTGTCTTCGATGAGCTTCTAACAGTAGGGATGAACTGATTACAAAAAGTCCGTCATGCAGGGGCTACGTAAACTAAGCAGATTTCCCACGTGAAGCTATGCAATAGAGAAATCTCTATACGAGAGCCGAACAGTTAAGGCCGAACTAGCTTTTGGCCTGAAAGGTTCGTTATCGGCCCACATTTAATAAAAATGCAAATATCTCGGTTAATTTTGAAGATATAGAATAAATGTATAGAACAATATTTATAGTAAATTTAATTTGGATCTTTCTTTTTACATAAACCGACTAAATATCGAGTTTGGTAACGATTAAATAATAATTGCGACCGCTAGAGCGGTAACAGACAAATATATATATATATATATATATATATATATACATATGTATATATACAGTTTTGAACGGACCTCATTTTCGTCATCTCCTGGGTAGGATCGATGGACATTTGAAGAAAAATTTTTAAAATCGCGTCATGAGTACAACCTCAATAGCTGATTTCCCTTAAGGGAAATCTGCTAAAAGTGCAAGGTTTCTGAGCTCTGAATGAGAAATTTTTGTTTCGTGATTGAAGTTTGGCAAATTTTGAGCATGATACTCTTAATTGTCTAACAGATCTTAGCTTTTTAGACGATTTCCCTTAAGGGAAATCAGCTATTGAGGTCGTACTTATGACGCGAGTTTCGAAAAATTTCTTCAAATGTCCATCGATCCTACCCAGGTGATGACGAAAATGAGATCCATTAAAAATTATATATATATATATATATATATATATATATATATATATATATATTTTTTTTTTGTCTGTTAACGCTCTAGCGGTCGCAATTTTTGTTTGATCGTTACCAAACTTCATATTTAAGCGTTTTACGTAATGAGAAAGATCAAGTTCGTTAATGGCTGAAATCGGACCAGTGGGAGGGGGGTTTAGGGTGGATTTTTGACAATTCAAAATATCTCCGTTCCTCTACGTCGGATCGAAAAATATTATAGAAGCAATCTTATTGCAAATTAAATTTACTATAAATATTGTTATATACATTTATTCTCTATCTTGAATATTAACTGAGATATTTGCATTTGTATTCTGCATGTGCTCGGCAGCAGTGGCTATGTTCGGACTTTCCGCCGTGAGCTCTGGCGGCCGTTTTTGTAATTATTCGTCCTCTCGTGAATGGGTTTAGAGGTTACTTAATACTACAGCTGTTATTAGGCAGATTTCTCTATTATAAAACTTCACGTGGGAAATCTGCTTAGTTTACGCAGCCCCTGCGTGACGGACTTTTTTATGTTTGTCTTAAATGTCAAGTAGTTCTCCGGGCTGGATATATTTAAGCTGGATATAGTTCTGTAGATGGGTTTACTTTTGGAATTTGATTGAACGGACCTCATTTTCGCCATCTGCTATGGATCGATGGATATTTGAGGACATTGCGTCCTGAGTACAACCTCAATACGTGGTTTCCCTTAAGGGAAATCTGCTAAAAGTATATTTCCTAAAGAAGGAAATTCGTAAAAACTGTTAAAGCGCTCACATAGATATACTGTTCTTTTAGTCAGGGGAGGTGTAACGAAGGTCATTGCAGAAGAATATAAAGTTAAGATTTTCTTTCCTTTTTTCTCCAGCAGAACTAGCTGCAATATTTCACCCTAAATAGGAGGGCATTTACCACATTGCTGCTGCACTAATTCATATAAACTACCTTCTCACAGGAATGGTAATCTCTTCTCGAGAATAATGTCCAAATTAATCTGATTTAAATCTCCGACGTAAGCAGAAGCGCGGCAAAAACTTGGAGCGTATTTCCAGGGAAAGCTCGGGAAAAAGTGAAAAAGTAAAAAGGAGGGAGGAATAAAGGATTTTCCTCATCTGGATCCTTTAATTTATTCAGCCCGCATTTAAATATAAATCAGAAGAGATAAAAAAGAAAAAAAAAGTATATTTCTTACTGTTTACCCTTTTTCCTCACAAAAAATCTTTGCATTCTCTAAATAAAAGCTTTCTCGAGGGATAATAGTGATCTGTTTATTTTTCTCTTTAGTCTGTTTATTTCAGAAACATGCCATTTTCCATTTGATTAGATATTTATCAAACTATCAATATAAACACAGATGGTTGAATATATCAATAAAAAGTCCGTCACGCAGGGGCTGCGTAAACTAAGCAGATTCCCCATGTGAAGTTTTACAATAGAGAAATCTGTCTAATAACAACAGTAGTAGTAAGAGGAATCTTTAAACCTATTCACGAGGACGATCAGTGGTGAAAACGGCCGCCCTAGCTCTCGGCCGGATGTCCCTAACATAGCCGACTCCTGCCGACCACAAATACAATACAAATGCAAATATCTCGCTTAATATTCAAGATACGGAATACATGTATAGATCAATATTTATAGTAAAGTTAATTTGCAATAAGATTGATTCTATACAATTTTTCGTTCCGACGTATAGTAACGGAGATATTTCGAATTTTCGAAAATCCTCCCCTCTAAACCCCCCCCCTCCCACTGGTCCGATTTCAGCCGTTAACGAACTTGATCTTTCTTTTTACATAAAACGACTAAATATCGAGTTTGGTAACGATCAAAGAAAAATTGCGACCGCTAGAGCGGTTACAGACAAATATATATATATATATATACAGTTTTGAACGGACCTCATTATCGTCATCTACTAGGTAGGATCGATGGACATTTGAAGAAAAATTTCGATTATTCCGTCATGATTACAACCTCAATAGCTGCTTTCCTTTAAGGGAAATCTGCTAAAACTAACCACACGCCAATGTTGTGGTGTAAACATACCTAGTTTTTCATTCGCCTCTAGATGGTAGGATGCACCCATTAAAACTAGCCATAAGCCACTGCATGGTGTAAAAAGTCCGTCACGCAGGGGCTGCGTAAACTAAGCAGATTTCCCACTTGAAGTTTTACAATAGAGACATTTCACGTGAGCTGAACAGTTACGAAAACGGCCGAACTAGCTTTTGGCCGGAAACTTACTCTCGTCCGTTATCAGCCCACATTTAATAAAAATGCAAATATCTCGGTTAATAATCAAGATAGAGAATAAATGTATAGAACTATATTTATAGTAAATTTAATTTGCAATATGGGGCTCAGGTTAGCCATGCGAGTTAAAGCGTTGACTTTAATCTCACATGGTAAACCTAGAGGGGCGAGTTCGATTCTTGCCTGGGCAAAGGAAATTATTTAATGACGAAATTCATTAAATAACATCCTAAGTCCCACCCAGGCTAGAAAAGGGTGGTAACCTGTAGATAACCCGTCCCGATTAGCCTTAGTTGCGAAAAAGTGGACGTTAATAAATAATAATAATAATAATTATAATAATAATAATAATCTCTTAAAAGCAGAAGCTTATAATTTCATTGGCCTATCGTTCTATCCTGTTTGGTTCCCAGAGTCGTCCACTCAGCGGGAAGAACGGTTCAGCTGAACGTTCACGCGGTTAACCCTTTCCATTCCAAGGCTGTTTTTGTTTTTATTCCACCAGCTCCACTCTAAAATTACGTTTTTTTACTTTTAGTGTTTTCCCTAAATCCCTCCTGTTTTAAAATTTTCCGCAAAAAGTGGTATTACATTTGATTAATGAGGTATTTGATCATTCTTTTTACATAAGACGACGAAATATCGAATTTGGTAACGATATTTATAGTAAATTTAATTTGCAATAAGATTGATTCTATACAATTTTTCGGTCCACCGTATAGTAACGGAGATCTTTCAAATTTTCGAAAATCCTCCCCTCTAAACCCCCCCTCCTCCCACTGGTACGATTTTAGCCGTTAACGAACTTTATCTTTATTTTTAAATAAAACGACGAATATCAAGTTTGGTAACGATCAACCAAAAATTGCGACCGCTAGAGCGGTAACAGACAAATATATATATATATATATATATATATATATATATATATATATATATATATATATTACTGTAAAACCCCGAAGTGTGGTAAATGTCAGGACTTACCGGTAAATTCTGGGATTCACCAAGAGCACTGGCTAAAGTCCGAAATCTAGATGAAATTCGAGCTTTTACCGCTTGGCAGTTGGTCAATCCCCGGATTTACCGTCTGGCTTGGTAAATGCCCGAAAAACATTAAATAAATGTGAGATTTCGTACTTTTGCCAATGCTGTTTGGTAAATATCCGGATTTCCCAAGGCTCATTTGTAAATTTCCAGTAAAGAGTAGTGGGGACAGGGATACTCCCCCCTACCGCGGGTGAACAAAAGAATTTCATGTCTCCTGATGAAGTGTCCGACGAAGAAATACGCCTTCGCACCACAGTTCGTCAACAATCATTGGTTGGGGGCTTGGGTTTCAAAAAAGTCCGTCACGCAGGGGCTGCGTAAACTAAGCAGATTTCCCACGTGAAGTTTTACAATAGGGAAATCTGCCTAATAACAACTGTAGTAATAAGAAACCTCTAAACCTAAAACATTATTTAGGGCGTTATAACCCAGTAGTTTCTAGCCCCAAAAAACAGTTGACCTAACCTCTAAACCTATTCACGAGGGACGAATAGATATAGAAACGGCCGCCAGAGCTCTCGCTGGAACGTTCGAACATAGCCTACTGGTGACCACACGCAGAATACAAATGCAAATATCTCGGTTAATATTCAAGATACAGAATAAATGAATAGAACAATATTTAAAGTAAATTTAATTTGCAATAAGATGTATTCTATACAATTTTTCGATCCGACGCATAATAACGGAGATATTTTGAATTTTCAAAAATCTTCCCTCTAAACCCCCCCTCCCACTCGTCCGATTTTAGCCATTTACGAACTTGATCTTCCTTTTTACATAAAACGATTAAATTCCGAGTTTGGTAAAGATCAAACAAGAATTGCGACCGCTAGAGCGTTAACAGACAAATATATATATATATATATATATATATAGATATATATATATAATTTTGAAGGGACCTCATTTTTGTCATCTCCTGGGAAGGATCGATGGACATTTGAAGAAATTTTTCGAAACTCGCATCATGAGTACGACCTCAATAGCTGATTTCCCTTAAGGGAAATCTGCTAAAATGCAAACTGCCTAAAAAAATGTTCAAATGAGAAATGTCTGTGCAACTTAGCTAATATGAAGTGCAATTCAAAGTGCCAAAATTCTCTCCCATGCTGTGACAAATAATAATAAAACTTATTCAAAAATTTTCATTTCAAACAACCCTTATTCCAACTTTTACCGACAGGCGCTGGGAAATGTTAGGATTCACCAAAATCTGTTGGTAAAAGTCCGAAAGACGCATCCTGATTGAGATAATTCTAGCTTTACCGACCCTCTTGGGTAATCCTAAGATTTACTGGCTAAAGTCCGATTTGAAAGATAAAATCGGACATTTACCAATGCTTCTGGAAAATCTTAGGATTTACCACGCTCCGGGGTTTTACAGTAATATATATATATATATATATATATATATATATATATATATATATATATATATTATTTTGGTCGGGACCCATTTTCGTCCATCTCCTGGGTAGGATCGATGGACATTTGAAGACATTTTTCGAAAATCGCGTCATGAGTACGACCTCAATAGCTGATTTCCCTTGAGGGAAATCTGCAAAAATTTGGGTTTTCAAAATTGTTAAAAAGAAATTCTTGTAGAAAGAGCTGCCTTCCTTGTGTGTGTGTGTGTGTGTGTGTGTGTGGGTGTGGGGGAGAGAGAGAGAGAGAGAGAGAGAGAGAGAGAGAGAGAGAGAAGAGTGAGGAGGGAGGAAGGGCTTTCTGCTCGAGTAGCTTAGAAAAATGGGAGGGAAGGGAAACTTTTTTAATTGGGCTGAGCCAGGCTTACTATTTCCTTCATTTAGACCTGCCTCCCCCCTCACTCCTACCTCATTACAATATACCAACAAATATACAATATAACTTTTCTCGTATTCTCAACTCGTCCAGGGAATTTTTTTATATACGTATCTCCATTAAAACCCTATTAAATTTCAGAATGGAGCGAGCTTAAAGGTTTGAAAAAGTTCGAGAATGGAAGTGAAGAAAATGGTTTAGCAAAATAAGTATAAATATAAAGGGAAAACCTCCGAAAAGCATAAGCATATACTTTTAAGAGCCTAGCGTTCTATCATGTTTGGTTCCCAGAGTCTTTCACTCAGCGAGAAGAGCGCACGCAGTTAATGAGAACAATGAAGAAAGTGTACCGGCGAGTTCACAACATCCAGCTATGGTGAATTGACCACTGGTCATACCTCTGAGAGGAAAAATTCCATCACAAATGGGGGAAGCGGATTTCCCACGTGGTAAAATGGCACACTAGTGAAGATAGAAGTACTAAAATGTGGCTTCATAATTCAATTAAGAGAGAATGTATTGAACAGTAATTGTAGAACATCACTAGCTTAACAAAACTTGTCCTATAACATTTTCAACCCCAATCGTAGCAACGGAGATATTTCGAATTTTCAAAATCTCCCCTTTCTAAAGCCCCCCCTCCCCCACTCATTCAGCTAGTAACTAATGTGATCGGTGTTGAATGAAACAGCTAAACTTCGATAACGGTATAAAATAAATAAAAGCATTTCCATCTACCACACACAGTAAAATTTGAAAGAAAACGAACTTACTATTTAAGCTTAGAATAAAGTGGATCATGACACAGCAGCTTATTTTTCATGTGCCATGAGTAGAAGTAGGGGTTTACAAACGGCTAAAAACTAAGTCGAAATATCTCGGTTAATGTAACTATATTATTGGCCTATTAAATTTACTTCTTATTCTTATCTTAGTTTATAGCAGATTTACTTAAGGGGAATAATATATATTATATATATATTATATATATATATCTATATATATATATACTATATATATATATATATGTCTGGTACGCTCTAGGGGTCGCAATTTTGTTTGACCGTTATTCCAAACTTCGATATTTAGTCGTTTTACGTAAAAGAAAGAATGAGTTCGTTAACGGCTGAAAATCGAACCTGTGGGAGGGGGGGGGGGGTTTAGAGAGGAGGATTTTCTAAAATTCGAAAGATCTCCGTTACTATAGTCGGATCGAAAAATTTTACCCAGGAATCAAGATCTTATTGCAAATTAAATTTACTATAAATGATTGTTATATAATTTATTCTCTAGTCTCTGAATAGTAACCGAAGACTATTTGCTTTTTATGAAACTCTGGGCGGGCTAAACCGAACGAGTTTACTTCCCGCCAAAAGCTAGTTTGCCAGTTTCCTTTACTGATCAACATCTCGTGTAATTTCGCTATTGTAAAACTTCACATGGGAAATCTGCTTTAGTTTACACAGCCACTGAGTGACGGAATTTTATATACGTGAACATAAAAATATTGTACGGACAGGTAAAAAGATACTGTCGTGGAGACCCGTAGTCACTGGCTGCTGGTAGAGTACAGCTGTCATTGTGATATAGATGCCATGGCACCATCGGCATTGTATGGCAAAAAAGTTGTATGAGTTTGATGTCTGTTGATCAGTAGGTTTTATGCGTCTGGGTCACCGTATTAGTTTGTTTTAACCTTGTGGTCCAAGTCTGTTTACTTACCTCAGATCTTGTCAGGGAAGGAGTGTTAGCCTAGTCTCGCAGTTAAAAATTTCCGAGTTTGGTAACGATCAACCAAAAATTGCAACCGCTAGAGCGTTAACAGACTTAATTTAATATATTATAATATATCATATATATAATACTATATTTTTTATAGATTATTTTGAACGGACCTCATTTTTCGTCATCTCACTTGGTAGAGATCGATGGCACATTTGATGGAAATTTTTCGAAAACTCGCGGTCATGTGTACGCCCTCAATAGCTGATTTCCCCTGAAGGGAAATATGCCTATATAGGGCTATACGATATGGATTCTGGTGGACTCCGCGTCTTTAAGTTCTTAGACTACTAAAATTTGATTTGTGATTTGCAATAAAAAATTAGGGAGTATTGTTCTTCGTGATTATAAATTTGCAGGGTACACATGAGATATTGTGTAACTAGTTTTCAATAAAATGGATGTTCTTATATATTTCAGTAATTGTTTTTTTTCTTTCCGTTGTGAGGTTTACAAATTTTTTCACTTAATATTCACGTTGGTGTTGTGTTACCAGAATGTAGATTTCCCGAAAATGGTGTCAAGAGTACGACCGCGCTAATAGATTTTCGTTAAGGGAAATCAGTAATTAGTTGGTTGTTGTGTGGGAAATGTGCTTAGTGTTGTCAGCTGCTGCGTCAGGGGCTTTTTCCGTCAGGAATCAGGTGATTGGCGGAGCGGCCATGATCGAATTAGGCCCCAGATGAGTGAATCATTCTACGCTATAAAGTAATTGGCCACAGTTTAGAGTTGGAGCACCGGCCTTTCTTAGATATAGTACAGCGTCAACACGCTTCTTTATCTGCCTTTCTTCTTCATCCAGACTGGAGGAACATTTCCAAAGCTTTTTCCTCAGATTAAAACCTAGCTATAACCTCAACCTACATATCAGGGCCCGTCACACCCTGCCGTGGAGACGGTAAACTAGGTCTCTCTCAGACAAAAAGTCCGTCACGCAGGGGCTGCGGTAAACTAAGCAGATTTCCCACGTGAAGTTTAGTAATAGATAAATCTACATACTGGTAATACAAAATGGTACTTGTGTATTATATCCACCACATTTTAGTTCCATTAGTTCCACGCTAGAATGCGCCTACTGAAAGTTGTCGTCGCTAGCTCTTCCCAGGCTAATGAGGTTAATCTTTTAGTCATATTTGCGTGTAGTCCCTGTTTAGAGTTTCTTAGTCCTTTAAAAATGGCTCTTTGGGATTTGCCAACGACTAGAAGAAGACGCTGTTAAATATTTTACATGAGGGAATATTTTTGGGCTACTCAGAAGAAATGTGTTGTAAATCACATTGTATGAAAGCATTATAGTGGGGAAGAAAAAGTCTTTTTTGGAAGTGTTAATGTATTGATAAGTGTGGTGAGTCAAGTACGGGATCGGATTGGCACTTGGAGTTCGAAGTGGAAGTAAAAATTCCATTATTGCAATGCATTGAAGTTCATTTACTGCTGGTGCAAAGAATTGAGAACATTGTCTAATTTATTGCAAAAAACAACTCAAAATTACCAAAAAGACTGCTATTGATTGGAACAGTTACATGAGGGAGTTGTGTCCTTAGATATGAAGGAACAGTATTTCCACACATTTCCCGCCTAATCATTAAAGCATTAAAAAGTAGTCGCAGAGCACCTGTGAGGTGCAAGACAATAAAACTCGATATATCTATTATTAATGACTCCAGGAGTAACAATAAATGTGCTCAATTAATTAAATTTTATTTAATAAAGCATTAAAAACAATTTTGTAACTATAATACACTTATAAAATACCATAAGAATATTTAAAAAAAAAATCTTTATAATAGCATAAAGTACTAGCATTAGTTTGATTTTCCATTATTATTTTTAGTACTATAAATAAAACTATATGATATATTTTATTGTACTCATACAAGGTCAAAATAGCAATAAATTAGGTGCATTACTAATTAATTATTTATAGTATAAAAATATAAAAAGTTGCGGCCTAAAATTTAAATTTCACATTGGATTGACTTAAAAACAGTAAGTGTAGATACAAAATATTGTTATAGAATATTATGATAAACTAATCAAATAAAATACTTTTAACAAATATTACAACGTATTAATAAATGAAAGAATTAAAATGCACTGTCTTCATCAATACTATTAATTCTTACAAGAGTATTCCTACAATCTGCGCAGATTGGTTTTACATGGCTCAAACATAAGTGCACCTGACAGTATTCACACTGGTATTTTGTGTTTTTCCTTTCCTTCTTATCTAAGCAAGGCTGACAATATTTTCTTTTTTTACTTGGAGGACCACTTATAGAATGTGACCAAGTAGATGGAATGGACTGTCCTCTGACTTCTATCAGTCGATCTCTTAGACTTCTCGGAATTGGACCCTCCTCTAACGCTCGCCTAATAAGCTGTTCCCGTCTTAGTTCAGCGCTAAGCTGTCGTAAAAATCCACGTCGATTCTTTATATGAAACCCATTTCCATTATCTATTATTTGTGCATTAATAGCGGCCACGTTTAGTGTGGAGAAGAAAATCACCATCGGCCAACGCCTCGTATTTCGAGCCACATTATAAGGTGCGCAGAGCTTATCGACGGTGTCTACTCCGCCCTTGCTGCTGTTATAATAGGTGACGATTTCTGGCGTTGAAATGCATGCTGGATATATGTAAAAAAAAATTATTTTTTGAAGGGACATAGGAGACGATAGTTCCTTCTAAAGGCAAACAAGCTAGAGAATAGCTCTGCATGAAGTCGAGCTATATCGAGAGGATTTTTAAGGTTGAAAACTCTACTTTCGTTAGCCATTCTAGCCTGCAACAATATTTAATCATTGTTTTTATAATAATGCTTTTTTTTGTAACTTATAACTAAATATAAAACAAAAAAATCACTTCAATGGTCGCATGCACCTCACAGGTGTTGTCTTCTCCCGGTGCCATTTTTCAAAGTAACACAAAATTAGTTTAACATAATAAACTGAATATGAACTAGAACGAATGGTTACGTGAAATACATCGAAATATGAATTTGTGTATACTTACATTAATAGTCGCATGCACCTCTGAGGTGATTTTTGATGATGACACGTGCTATGTTGACATCTAGAAATGGAAAATGCCACTGAGACCTTAAGAGGAAGGATGTAGGAAGATAGTAAGAAGGTGGCGCCTCTAGCGGAAGCTGCTAATTTGAAAAGGATGAATTACTGTTCCGTGCACCAGACAGGTTCAGCGCGACTACTCCAAGGTAAAAATTTGTGTTTTCTTTTATTTATCATTATAATCCCGTAGAAGGTTATAAGGTAAGTATAACCTCCCTTGCGGGCAATGAATCGTACTACTTAAAACAGTAGCGCACTCTAGCGTGGAACTAGTGGAACTAAAATGTGGTGGATATAATACACAAGTACCTACAAAATCACCGTGAATATTAAGTGAATAAAATAAACGGTAATAAGAAATCATTCCACTCCCGACGGGAGGCTTTTGAAATATAAACAGCCTCTCACCGGAAAACAATTACTGAAATATATCAGAATATAACGTATTAATTTCATTGAGATCTATTTACTATATCTAGTGCTATAATTTACAATGAGTCAGGCTAATTGTTATCTCAATCAATCAAATTACACCAGAACATATTTGCTGGTTAAACATTCAAGTGTGTTTTATTATGTAACAGAGTATTGTTTATGTAATGTTAGTAGAAGTGGGGGTTTGCTGATGGCTGGAAACTGAAAAATACAAATAACTCGGTTAATATTCAAGATCGAGAATAAATGTATATAACAATAATTGTAGTACATTTAATTTGCAATAAGATTGGTTTTATACAATTTTTCGATCCGACGTATAGTAAGAGAGATATATTGAATTTTCGAAAATCCCCTGCCTGGTCCGATTTCAGCCCTTAACGAACTTGATCTTTCTTTTTAAATAAAACGACCAAATATCGACTTTGGTAACGATTAAATAATAACTGCAACCGATAGAGCGGTAACAGACAAATATATAGATAGATCTACACACACACACACACACCTTATTTTCGTCTCTCCTGGGTAGGATCGATGGACTTTTGAAGAACAATTTCGAAAATCCGTCATGAGTACTACCTCAATAGCTGGTTTCCCTTGAGAGAAATCTGCTAAAAAGCTGTTATATTATAAAGCATAAATACCAAATATTGTTCTCATTGAGCTTTTACTATTTGAGATATACGCAAATACGTGAGGGAAATCTGCTTAGTTTACTCACCCCGTGCGATACGGAATTTTTATTCACCTGAGAAAATGAATGGTTCTAGTGACTAAGATAAATAATCTTAAAAATTGGTTAGTATTTTTAGTTTATTAGAAAATTATGGATTGCCTTAATGAATGAGGGACAATAATTACAAATTTAGCATGGTTGTTTATAACATTGTAAACGCCCAGGAGAGTAAAACGTCTATTGAAAATCATAAAGCTGGCTTACTTGAGATTATAAGATCATTTTTTTGGCAGATTTCCTTTAAGGGAAATCAGCTATTGAGGTTGTACTCATGACGCGATTTTCGAAAAATTTCTTCAAGTGTCCATCGATCCTACATAGGAGAAGAAGAAAATGAGGTCCGTTCAATATATACGTACATAACGGTCTGTTACCGCTCTATCGGACGCAATGTTCGTTTGATCGTTACCAAACATGGTACATAATCGTTTTATGTAAAAATAAAGATCAAGTTCGTTAACTGCTGAAACCATTTCCCCCTCCATTGTAGAGGTAATTAACTGAAATATTTCTCATTACCATTTGTAAATGTTCACATACTATTCACGGTGGTGTTTACAAGAATGCAGATTTATCTATTGTAAATCTGCTTAGTTTTCGCATCCCCTTCATCTTTTTCAATCTACCGACTTATTTAATAAGAAAATTATAAAAGCAATAGGGGTAGTTAGAGCCTATTGGGGAATATAACTAACTCCCTCTAGAGGCTAAATTTATCAGATAGGTCCGTCGATTCTGTTTATCGGGATGAGGCTTTTTAATTAGTGTTATTGCAAGTTAAGCCCACTTACCGCTGGAAACCTTAATAAGTTCTGCCTTTTCCAATCAACCCGAGGTAGTCGGTTCAATTCCTAATTCACTGGGGACCTAATCGTCCAATCATTCCCTTAAGCTCCAAAGCTCTTTCACAAGCCCAGGCAATATCGTGTGTGTCTATATATATATATATATATATATATATATATATATATATATTCGTCTGTTAACGCTCTAGCGGTCGGAATTTTTCTTTGATCGTTACCTGACTTCATATTTAATCGTTTTATGTAAAAAGAAAGATCAAGTTCGTTAATGACTGAAATTGGACCAGTGGGAGGGGGTTTAGAGGGGGATGTTTGAAAATTCGAAATATCTCCGTTATTATGCGTCGTATCGAAACATGGTATAAAATCAATCTTATTGCAAATTAAATTTACTAATAATATTGCTCTATATATTTATTCTGTATCTTGAATATTAACCGAGATATTTGCATTTGTATGCATGTGTGTGGTTGGCAGGAGTCGGCTATGTTCGGGACTCTCCGCCGAGAGTTAGTGCGGGGCGTTTCGTAACTATTCGTCCATCATGAATAGGTTTAGAGATTCCTTACTACTACTGTTGCTATTAGGCGGATATCACTATTGTAAAACCGGCTTAGTTTACGCAGCCCTGCGTGACGGACTTTTTCATTTCAAGCTTCCCTTATAATCCCCTCTCCTGTTCGTCTCTTTGAATATTAGTATAGCCTATAGTCTAAGAAGGGTTCGTAGTAATATTCGTACCAAGTTTCATAAAATTCAGTAGTTTGGGCGTGAAAAGGCCACAAACAAACTGACACCAAAGCCACGATGATGATAACGTGTCTATGACATGTGAAACGAAAAATTATCCTGAAATTTCGAGAAAAAAAAAATCAATGTACAGGCGGACATTACAATTATATATATATTGTCGCCTCATGAGTACGACCTCAATAGCTGATTTCCCTTAAGGGAAATCTTCTAAAACAGCATTATTTCGTTTCGTATTGTTTTTTTTTTCGGCAAATATGCACATTACAAAAGTTGTTTATTTTGTTATTTAGAGTAACTATTGTTCTATGCACTTTTGTCCTATGCCGAAATATGAATGAATTAAACAAAACTCGGTATTTGTGCAAGCACTAACGCCTTCCTTATAATAATCCGTACCAACATTTCTAGGGACGAGCAGGAGTGGGGGTTTTAGAGGAGGCCTGAAATTAAAAATAGCGATTTATCGTTTCCTCTTCGGTTTTCTGTAAATACGCATATGACAAAAGTTGTTTAATTTGTTGTTTAAAGTAACTTTTGTTCTATTATGTTTTGTCGTATAACGAAGTATAAATGAGTTATACGGTAAAAAGTATAGTGGTTGCCAACATTTTTATTTGACGCAAAAGCCTGAACTCTAGTAGTGGGGGTTTACTGAAGGCTGAAGGATTAACACTAAAAAAATCCAAATATCTCGGTTAATATTCACGACAGAGAAAATATGTATATAACAACATTTATAGGTATTGAAATTCGCAATAATAATATACAATTTATGTAGGTTATGTACAATCCTGTTCCACCCGGCAGGATGGTTCGATCAGACTTATAGTAATACAGATATTTCATATTTTCGTATTTGCACCACTCTAAACGCCCCCTCCAACTATTTATTCTATTAACGAACTTTTGCTTCCTTTTTAAGTGAAAAGTCCGTCACGCAGGGGCTGCGTTAACTAAGCAGATTTCCCATGTGCGTCACAGTTTTGTATTTATCTCAAAAATTGAAAGTTCAATGAGAACAATATTTGGTATTTCAAATAAAATGCTTCATAACGTTATAGAATATTGTTAATATGAGATGAGGGAAGGAGTGGGGCTTTACTGAAGACCGAAAACCCAAAAAATGCAAATATCTCTGTTAATAATCAAGATATTGAAAAAATGTACATAACAACATTTATAGAACATTAAATTTTCAATATGATTGGTTCTATACAATTGTTCGATCCAACGCAGAATAACGGAGATATTAAGAATTGTCGAAATTCTCCCCTCTACCTACCTACCTCTACCTAGTCCGATTTCAGCGGTTAACGAACTTGATCTGTCTTTTAGCAGATTTCCCTTAAGGGAAATCAGCTATTGAGATTGTACTCATGACGCGATTTTCGAAATTTTTCTTCAAATGTCCATCGATCCTACCCAGGAGATGACGAAAATGAGGTCCGTTCAAAACTGTTATATATATATATATATATATATATATATATATATATATACTCAGTCAACGGATGAAAACGGAGGAGATGAGATATATTTATATACTTGCCTGTTACCACTCTAGCGGTCGCAATTATTGTTTGATCGTTACCAAACTCGATATTTAGTCGTTTTATGTAAAAAGAAAAATCAAGTTCGTTAACGGCTGAAATCGGACCAGAGGGAGAGGAGTGTTTAGAGGAGAGAATTTTGAAAATTCGAAATATCTCCGTTACCATACGTCGGATCAAGAACTTGTATAGAACCAATCTTATTGCAAATTAAATTTACTATAAATATTGTTCTATACATTTATTCTCTATCTTGAATATTAACCGAGATATTTGTATTTTTATTAAATGTGGGCCGATAACGAACGAATAGAGAGACGGCTCTCGTATAGAGTTTTCTCTATTGTATAGCTTCACGTGGGAAATCTGCTTAGTTTACGCAGCGCCTGCGTGACGGACTTTTTGTATAAATCGATTATATATATATATATATATATATATATATATATATATATTTAAATATACTCTTTTCGTCATAACACGGGTAGGATCGATGGACATTGAAAGAAACTTTTGGAATCTTGAGTTCAATCTCAATAGGTGATTTCCCTTCAGGAAAATTTGGTAAAACCTTCCAGCTTCTCCAGTGATGTTCCCCAGAATGTAGATGTGTTAAGAAGGGTTTAGGACCACCCTTCATGCTACGGACCTTGGACCTAACTGCAGTAGGAGGGTCATCAGAATGCAATCAGTAGGGCTCGTCAAATGCACACAATCAAACAGACACAAAAACATAATTTTACTTAATTTTTAGCAGATTTTCCTTAAGGTAAATCAGTTATTGAGGTTGTACTCATGACGGAATTTTCGAAATTTTTCCTCAAATGTCCATCGATCCTACCTAGTAGATGACGAAAATGAGGTCCGTTCAAAACTGTATATATATATTTGTGTGTTACCACTCTAGCGATCGCAATTTTTGTTTGATCGTTACCAAACTCGATATTTTGCCGTTTTATGCAAAAAGAAAGATCAAGATCGTTAACGGCTAAAATCGGACGAGTGGGAGAGGGGGGTTTAGAGGGGAGGATTTTCGAAAATTCGAAATATTTCCGTTACTATACGTCGTATCGAAAAATTATACAGTGTATTAATTTCACCAAACATCAATCACGAACTAAACTTTCTCATTCAAAGCTCAGGAACCTTACACTTTTTGTAATCAGTTCATCCCTAATAGCCTGTCACATATATAGTACTTCTCTACTGTGAAAAGCTTTCCTCAGCAGTCAGTGATGTGCATAAAATCGAAGAGATAGCATCGATAGCCTCGAAAAACTACACAAGATTTACTGCTTCATCACGTCAGTATGCAATACTCTGGAATCTTTAAGTGCTGATGGACCACACTCCAGTTAAATGTTATATTAAGACCGAAAAGGGTTTATAGAATGCTTTTAGTTATCTTTTATATACTGTATTTTACTATTTACAGGATATTGCTTTTTTTTTTTTGTTTGTTTTCTTTATTGTCGTATTATTGTTTATCTCAAAAACTTGGATTTATTTATTTATTTAAAAAGACAAAATTGTTATTTGTTTATTTAATTTGTACAAGATGTAAATCTTTAACAAATAAGTATATATATATTCTATATAATATTCTATTTTATATTTTCTACTTAAAGAGAAAGACCGGCAGACGTACTTGCTCAACTTATAGCATTCTCTTGACAATCAGACATATACTGACAGAATGCCAAAAAGTCCGTCAGGCAGGGGCCCCCAGCGTATTTAAAACTAAAGCAGATTTCCCCACTCCGTGAAGGGTTGTACAATAGAGAAATTTTCACGAGAGAGCCGGGCCAGAACAAGGAATCGGCCCTGGCCGCGCCCCCGACCAGCCGCGCGCCCGCCGACGAACCGCCGCCGCGCCCGCTTGACGCCGCCGCGCCCCGAACTAGGTAGTTTTTGGCGGGGGAAAATAAACTCGTCCGTTAGGCCCGAACGATCCGATCCCGATATACCGATATAATTAAAAATGCAAAAATCTCGGTTAATATTCAAAGATAGAGAAAAAAATGTATATTATATTATAACAATATTTATAGTAAAACATACATTTAATTTGCAATAAGATTGATTCTTGTAACAATTTTTCGATCCGTCGTATAGTAACGGAGATATTTCTTCGAATTTTCGGAAAATCCACTATCCCCTATTAAACCCCCCCTCCCACTGGTCCAATTTCAGCCGTTAAAACGAACTTGATTCTTTTTTTTTACATAATTGACTAAATATCGAGTTTTGATAACGATTTTAAAACAAAAATTGGCGACCGCTATAGCGGTTAACAGACAAACATATATATATATATATATATATATATTATATATTTACTATTATATATATATATTCAGTTTTGAAAACGTGACCTCATTTTCGTCATTCTTACTAGGTTAGGATCGATGGACATTTGAAGAAAAAGTCCGTCACGCAGGGGCTGCGTAAACTAAGCAGATTTCCCACGTGAAGTTTTACAATAGAGAAATCTGCCTAATAACAGCTGTAGTAGTAAGTAACCTATAAACCTATTCACGAGAGGGACGAATAATTACAAAAACGGCCGCCAGAGCTCACGGGGGAAAGTCCGAACGTAGCCTGCCGAGCACATGCAGAATACAAATGCAAATATCTCAGTTAATATCCAAGATAGAAAATAAACGTATATAACAATAACTATACTAAAATTAATTACTAATAAGATTGATTCTATAATATTTTTCGATCCGACGTATAGTAACGGAGATATTTCGAATTTTTGAAAATCCTCCCCTCTAACCCCCCCTCCCCTTGGTCCGAGTTCAGCCATTAACGAACGTGGTCTTTGTTTTTACGTAAAACGCTTAAATAGGAAGTTTGGTAACGATCAAACAACAATTGCGACCGCTAGAGCGTTAACAGACCATGTCAGATAGATGATATACAGTAGAAACCCCTGTTTAACAACACCGGGGTAATTGATGGGCATGGGTGTTCACGGATAATAGAAAACAAAAAACCCCGGATAATCGAATTATCAATAATTTTAATAGCTTTTAAACAAATGTGATAGGGTTAAGAAACGATTAATTAAAAAACAAAAACTCTGTAGAATGGCCAGATTTATTAACGATCAAAAAGACGTTTTCTGTACATTAAAAATACATGTGAGTATATATATACATATGTACAGGTTTTACTATATATTGAATTTTCATTTAGAGAGAAAAAAAATCAGTGATCTTAGTTTGTTTTTTATTAAGCAGCCTCTCTTTTCTAATATCACTTCTGCATTGTTCGAAGCAAGATACATTCTGGCTAGTAATTCGGCGTTCTCTTGTTCAAAAAATAGATTTTAATAGAAAGATCGGTTGCCTCTCCAATGCCTTGGTTGTGTTTTAATTTTCTTTAAAATTCCGAAAAGAATAAAAGCGAATCTCTTCGTCCTTCATCGCTCATATTTCCATAATCAGAAAAACTGCAACGAAGTTCGATGGCCTCGTCTTTTCTGTGAAGATCTGCTTATTTCCGTTATCAGTCAAGCTGTTCGAATCCCTCTTCGCTCTATATTTTTCAACTTACCAGCCCATTTTTTCATGTCATCTCTATCAACATGGATGAAATCATGGGGAGAGCTTTGGTTGGGGCGATTTCGAGAAATGATTCTGTTTCAACTTCTTCTGATGGATTTACCCTGAACAAAATCTTCTTGTTTCCAATATTTTGGCCCCATGAAAGAGTTTCAATGTTGTTGGGGATAAGTTTTGCCCAAGCTTCAACAAACTGAAAAGAATGGCGGTCTTTTGATGTTCCACTTTTTTACGATTTCTTTTAATGTAGTCAGTACTATTATTCTCCTCAAGCAGAAATCTCTGGAAATATTTTTTTATATATAACCTTCTCTTTAAACTGGATATTACAGGGATATTACTCCTTGATCCATTGGCATGGATCAGAGATGTGACATTTGGGTGGAAGATAATGAACAAAAATTTGTCCATCTTCGGGTTGTCAATAGTAGACTCAGCTGGATGAAGAAGGAAGGAGCATTGTACGGAGTAATAAAACAGACTCTAATTGGTAGACCTTTCCTGTTTTAATAAGTGGTGGACTTACCGGAAGGTACGAATTTGTCTTTAAATATAAAAAAAAACCATGATGAAATAGATCGTCTGATTCCATACGCAAGCTTTAAGGTATGGTTTATAATAGGTCACATCACGGAAAGAACTTCTTATTTCTCAGTCCCATCTGAATGATCGAGGTTTTTTCGCTTTCCATAAAACAGTTAAATTTAATTTATGATCTCCTGATGCATTACAAACCATGTCATAATTGTAAGCCGTTCTTTGCTGGATTTGTGACCAGGTGCATTATTTTTCGGAATGAGCTGCTTAGGTTTTTGGAAGGTAGCTCTTTTCCAAAACCAAACACGATTCTATCCGCATTATAAATTTGATCAGGAGTTAAATCAAAATTTTTTGACCAAACAGTTAAAATTTTCAATAAATAACGTCGGAAGCAACATGATCACCGCTAAGACTCTCCCCTTGAATTGCCAACTGCCTGATACCGTTGTCTTTTTTTGAAATTTGTGGAGCAATCCTTGAGAAGCGGAGAATGGCCTCCTCAATTTTTAAATTTTCATGAAACCATAAAGCTTTCTCACTCACCATTGGGCCAGAAAAGGAAACTCCCTCGGCACGTCTTTGAATGAACCATTGATAGTAGTTGTCGGCTTCATCTAAGTCTTTTATATGTAGAAGTCTTCATAGTTTTCCGAGGAAACGTTGTTTTGGGCTGACGACGATACGGAAGCCGGAAAATGTCTTTTTTCTTCTTCCAAAATATCTCGAAAGGTTTGTTTCGCCGATTCCGAGATTTTTATTTTTTATTTTTTTTTTTTCGGTGGATAATTTTTTAACTAACTTTCACCTTTTTCTACACGGTTTATAATGGCTAACTTCTGTTGCGAGTTTAGTTTAACACAACATCTCGTTTTCTTTTTTGCGACATTTTAGGATTGAATTTAAAGGGAGACTAAAGCACAACTGACAATTAGAATTTTTTTTGTAGGCAAACAGCAGAAGGGGCAGTATGGGTTTCATAGAAAGACTTGAAAACATTACCGTTCCTAGAATATGAATCAAACCACTAGTCACCCGAAATGCCGAAACATCTCATTCATTAAATTGTACCAAGTTGCCGTGTTTTTCCATTCTTTTTATTTTTTATTATTTAAGAACAATACATAGTTAAAAATTATTGTAATCATTAGAAATATTCTTACGTATTCATTTATTTTAAATATAAATTACACAAATAAAATAAATGGTGTAAGAATTAAAAAACACTTTATAACAAAAAAAAAAAAAATAAATAAAATAAAAAGCTACTCTGAACCCCGGTTAACTGGAATCCCGGTTAATAGAGCCACGGATAATGGGGGTCCTACTGTATATATAATTTTGAACGGACCTCATTTTCGTCATCTCCTGGGTAGGATCGATGGACATTTGAGGAAATTTTTCGAAACTCGCGTCATGAGTACGACCTCAATAGCTGATTCCCCTTGAGGGAAATCTGCTAAAATTTCGAAAATCGCGTCATGAGTACGACCTCAATAGCTGATTTCCCTTAAGGGAAATCTGCTGAAACGACATCACGACTTCCTCCCTGATTTACAAGAACTATTAACGGAAGGTCAATATTCAAGATAGATAATAAATATATATTACAATATTTATAGTAAATTTAATTTGCAACAAGATTGGGTGTATACAAGTTTTCTCTTAAGGGAAATCCACTAATAAGGCAAATATCTCGGTTAATATTAGAAATAGAGAAAAAGTGTACAATACATCATTTATAGAAAAGTAAATTTCCTGTAAGATTTACAATTTTCAGATTTGATTCATAATAATGGATAATTGTGTATATATGCAGAATGTAGCTATCATGAATTCTCTAAAGTTGAACGGTTTTTGAAAAAATCAACAATTTGCCTACCCAAAAAGAAGGGAAAGTATTGAATTTCAAGTTGAATTTGAATTATTTTCCTTGACTGCTATAAAAATTTAAAAAAAAAAAAAAATCCTGTGCGTTGGATTGGGATGGTGTGCAGGGCTACATGCACTACCATTTCGGACAATTTGCATATTCCATAAAAGTAGGGGAAAAGAGAGAGAGAAGCAATGCAAATGGCAGTAATTGTCGTGCATAGCAAGTAGCCAGGAGGATCTGACTGTACCTACATGGAAAAGCCTGGAGTATACTAATGAGAATAATGGAGTATCAAACAGGTGCACTGTCCAACTTCACCATTTTTGCCATATTTAAAACGTTTAAACATGGAGTTCGCTAACGATCAAACCAAAATTACGACCTCTAGAGCGTTAACAGATATATATATATATATATATATATATATATATATATATATATATATATATATATATATATATAATAGCTAAGGTACCCGGCTTGGCTCGGGTAATCATTTGAGGCTGAATGACAATTGGTTTTTTTTTTTTTTTTTTGAGCAAGGCTTCAATGTTTACTACACTTCCCGTCTGGGCGCATTGTTTTCCCGTGAGGGTCAGGCAGGCGACGTATAGATGAGAAATATTAATTTTGAAGAATAAATAAAAATGTGTTCCTAATCTATCCCTCTCCACTTTTCCAACTCACCTTTTTGAATACTTCAAACCATAATCGTGGATAGCATTTATTACAATTAAATATCCTCTATAATGAAACTTATTTCCTGTCAAAAACCAATCCGAGCACATATAGTTTAAACATAGTTTTGTACATTAGATTATATTCGTAATAGTAGAGCTCAGTGGAAATCATTTCCAGTAATGAAAGCATTTAAAAGGAAATTAATTAACTCAATTAACTGTTTAGGCTCCGACCTCCTTCCGCTCCAGTATCTCCATAGTTTTCCTTAAAATATTGATTCAATGTATTATTTTATTATTCATTTGAGGCTGGATGGTGAAAGTATATTCTTGGCATTTGTTAATAATAAAATTATTTTTTTATGTAAGACTTCACTGTCCTGCATATTGTCATATTTCCCGTCTCCTGTGCATTATGCATAGATTTGAATTAATAAGGAGAAAATATTGACATACATTTGAATTAATTTTTTCAGGAGAGGTACCTGGTAGTTCATATTGAAATGAAGTGTTGAGCAAATTTCTCTAAATAACAAAATAAACAACTTTTGTTATGTGCATATTTGCCGAAACCCCAATAGGAAATCATTATTATTAATTTCAGGCCTTCCTTATAACCCCCACTGCTGCCCGTCCCTAGAAATGCTAGTATGACTTATTATAAGGAAGGCATTAGTTTTAATATACATACTGAGTGTTTTATTTAGTTCGGTTGAGTCTTTTGTGCCAAATAAAATTGTTGTCTCCCGCTATAATTTTCAGCATATAACGCCTTTATACTTCGGTATACGATGATAGTGTATATAAAAAAGTTTCTCTAAATAACAAAATAAACAACTTTTGTTATGTGCATATTTACCGAAAATGCAATAGGAAACGAAATATCACTATTATTAATTTCAGGCCTTCCTTATAACCCCCACTCTTTGCCCGTTCCTAAAAATGTTAGTAGGGCTTATTATAATGGATGCGTTAGTGCTACATACAACTACCCGAGTGTTTTATTTAGTTTCAGTTGAGTCTTTTGTGCCAAATAAAATTGTTGAATCCCGGTATAATTTTTAGCGTATAACGCCTTTTATAATTCGTTATACGACGATTTGTATATAACAAAAGTTACGCTAAATTACAAAATAAAAAACTTTTGTTATGGGCATTATTTGCTGAAAAACCAATAGGAAAACGAAATAATCGCTACTTTTTAATTACAGGCCTCCCTTATAACCCCTAATCCTGGTTTTGTCTCAGAGGATATTAATAATAGCCTAAAGTCTAAGTTGGGTTGGGGTAGTTGTAATATTTACATACCAAGTTTCATAAAATTCGGTTCAGCCGTTTATGCGTGAAAAGGTAAAACCAAACAAACAAATAAACAAACAAACAAAACAAATAAACAAACAAACAAACAGACACGAATGAAACAAAATGCAGTTTATGGTGTCTATGACATGTGTGTGAAACGAAAAGTTATCGTGAAATTTCGCCGAAAAAAAAATTCAATTGTACAGACAGAGGTTACAATTTAATATATATATATATATATATATATATATATATATATATATATATATATATATATATATTTATTTTGAAATGAGATTTAAGAATATAGTGTAAGTAGGTAAAGTGGTTTATCGGTCTAGGGCAGAGCTAAGGGGTGGGGGGCTGGAAGGGGGTGGGACTTGAAGATTTATTAGCTTTGCTTTTAAGTTGGGCCATGATTTATACATGCTACAATTTATGACTGATCTAAATTTAAAAGAAAATTTATGATGGCTAGCATTTTTCTGAATTTATTCCTTCTCATTAATGTAAATCATCTTCACTTAAAAACTTATCCAAAAATAACTTGGGGGAAAAAGTGCAGCTGGCGTTGTATTATCATCACAATAAGACGGCCATTAAAGGTTGAGAAATATTTCTCAGGGAATTAAATTATTTTTTTTTCTTTCTTTTCTGGGAAAATTATATTTCCTTGGATAAACAAATTTAGCAGAATCCTCAGAATTCAGATCTTATTTCCAAGCATTTGATATTAATCTCTCTCTCTCTCTCTCTCTCTCTCTCTCTCTCTCTCTCTCTCTCTCTCTATATATATATATATATATATATATATATATATATATATATATATATAGAATTAGAGGCATGTCCCATATGTTTCAAGTTCACCGTGTTCATGAGTTTTAATGTGGACTTGACACTTTACACACTGATCACATTACAGCACACTATGTTGTTCAACTTATTAAAATAGAGCTCAGCCTAAAATGGGAAGTGGAATGGTGTCAGACACACACAAAACTTCCAGAAATAAAGACACTATTCGTGAACGGCTGTCAAGTAATCGGGACTCTAGAAGAGAAGAAGTAGTCCTTGCTCGTTTGAGACACGGCCATTTACAAAGCAACACACGGACACCTCCTGACTAGGACTGAACCACCTTTATGTACACTTGCGTAATACACAACTGACTATCAAACACTTACTTACAGACTGCAGACTAATAACCGACAAGAACTCACCCACCAACTTTACAGAACTACTACACGACAACAGCCTATACATCGCGACAATCATGAAACACTTCTAACATGTACAACTTTTCAACCACATTTAAAACGTTCATCGAACCTTAGACTTAAAGAATTTGAGTCTGCTTCCATTAATATCTACTGATGAAAATTTAACTGTACCCTGTGACCAACTTCTGTAGACATTTTAACATATTTTTCTTTTATAATAAGGTGGCTTATACCAACTTTAAGTTTTATAATATGAGTAAGTGTGAACCGCTAATATTGCCATAGACCTAAATAAATAAATATGGAGCTTCTTAGTTTCATATGTAGATAGTTAAATTTATTACTTAATGTGTAACAAAACGTCTCGTTTATATTATTTAATATCGGGGCTCAGGTTAGCCATGCGAGTTAAAGCGTTGACCTTTATCTCACATGGTAAACCTAGAGTGGCGAGTTCGATTCTCGCCTGGGCAAAGGAAATTATTTAGTGACGAAATTCATTAAATAGCATCCTAAAAAGTCCCACCCAGTGCTAGAACAGGGGGTGGTAAACCAGTAATTACCTAACCCGTCCCGATTAGCCTAAGTTGCAAAAAGTGGACGTTAATAAATAATAATAATAATAATAATGACTTCATGACAGTAAGCCTAGTGTGTATTGATTTGGTTTCTGGTTTTGCATCAGCTGATTGTTTACACTTCCTGTGCAGGTTGTGTTGGAGAGTCGCTAGGCTGCAATGTAAAGCAGATCGCTGCTTGGCCAGCTGTCACCTACCTCGGAACATCAGCCTTCTTACACCAGGTAAATACCTCATACATACATATTGTACAGACATACATACATAAATATTGTAATATATAGTTCGGTCATATACTTATAATATATTCCTCAGTTATTGAGATGCGCAAAGAATACATTACTGGTGAGGAACAACCGATGACGAGGGAATGTTCTTAAAAAACTGATAAATTTATTAGCCATTGACTACCGTTACCAAAACCAGATGAATTTATCAGTCATTGATTGTCGTAGCCGAAAACCTATTAATTTATCACTCCAGACTATCTTTACCAAAACCAGATGAATTTATCATTCATTGGCTGTCATAGCTGAAAACCTATGAATTTATCACCCATTGACTAGCATAGCCAAAACCAGATGAATTTATCATTCATTGGCTGTCATAGCTGTAAACATATGAGTTTATCATCCATTGAATATCATTACCAAAACCAGATGAATTTATCAGTCATTGGCTGTCATAGGCTGAAAGCCTATGAATTTACAATCAGACCCATTGACTATCGTAGCCAAAACCAGATGAATTTATCATTCATTCGCTGTCATAGTCGAAAACCTATGAGTTTATCACCCATTGACTATCGTAGCCAAAACCAGATGAATTTATCATTCATTGGCTGTCATAGCTGAAAGCCTATGAATTTATCACCCATTGACTATCGTAGCCAAAACCATATGAGTTTATCATTCATTGGCTGTCATACCTGAAAGCCTATGAATTTATCATCACCCATTGACTATCGTAGCCAAAACCAGATGAATTTATCATTCATTGGCTGTAATAGCTGAAAGCCTATGAATTTATCATCACCCATTGACTATCGTAGCCAAAACCAGATGAATTTATCATTCATTGGCTGTCATAGCCGAAAACCTATGAATTTATCACCCATTGACTATCGTAGCCAAAACAATATGAATTTATCATTCAGTGTGGCAGTCATAAGCTGAAAGTGCCTATGAATTTATCACCCATTGAATATCGTAGCCAGAACCATATGAGTAGTATCATTCATTGCTGTCAAACTCTGGAAAGCCTATGAATTATAATAGCCGGAAAGCCTATGAACTTTTATCACCCATTGACTAACGTAGCCAAAAGCCCATATGATGTTATTGTCATTCAGTGCGGGGGGGTCATAACCTAAAGCCTATGAATTTATCATCACCCATTGACTATCGTAGCCAAAACCAGATGAATTTATCTTTCATTGGCTGTCACAGCTTAAAACCTATGGATTTATCGCCCATTGACTATCGTAGCCAAAACAAGATGAATTTATCAGTCATTGCATACATTAATTGACTAACATAGCCGAAAACCTACGATTTTATTGTTCATTATCGTTCAACGACCCTCATAACCATAAACCGATAATTTATAGTATTTTTCTTTGAAAAAAAAAAATATGAATTTATCATTAATTGGCTAACATAGACGAAAGCCGATGGTGTTATTGGTCATTGACTAACACAGCCAAATCCCGATAAAGTTATCATTCATTGACTATCTTAACCAAAAACCTGGGAACATACATTAATTGACTATCATAGCCCAAAACCTACGATTTTATTGTTCAACGAGTATCATAGCCATAAACCGATGAATTTGTTAATCATTGTCTATCTTAACTAAAAACCGGGGAACTTATATTAATTGACTAACATAGCCCAAAACCAATGATTTTTATGGTTTATTGAATATCATACCCGATGAATTTATCGTTCAACGACTTTCATAGCCATAAACCGATAATTTAGAGTATTTTTCATTGCAAAAACCTATGAATTTATCATTAGAATGACTAACATAATACAAAACCGATGGTTGTTATTGATCTTTATCACTAGTCCAAAAACCGATAAAGTTATCATTCATTGACTATCTTAACCAAAAACCTGAGAACTTACATTAATTGACTAACATAGCCCAAAACCTACGATTTTATTGTTCAACGAGTGTCATAGCCATAATCCGATGAATTTGGTTTAAACCATGTCTATCATAACTAAAAACCGGAAAACTTATTATTAATTGACTAACATAGAGCCCAAAACCAATGATTTTTTATGGTTTATTGAATATCATACCCGATGAATTTATCGTTCAACGACTTTCATAGCCATAAACCGATAATTTAGAGTATTTTTCATTGCAAAAAACCTATGAATTTATCATTAATTGACTAACATATACAAAAACCGATGGTGTATAAAACGATAAAGTTATCATTCATTGACTATCGTTAACCAAAAAAACCAGAGAACTTACATTAATTGACTAAACAAAGCCCAAAAACCAACGGATTTTTTTTATGTTTCAACGAGTGTCATAGCCATAATCCGATGAATTCGTTAATCATTGACTAACTTAACCAAAAACCAGGGAACTTACATTAATTGACTAACATAGCCCAAAACCAATGATAAAACCATAGCCGATGAATTTATCGTTCAACGACCCTCGTAACCATAAACCGATAATTAATAGTATTTTCCATTGCAAAAAACCTATGAATTTATCATTAATTGACTAACATATACAAAAACCGATGGTGTTATTGATCATTGACTATCACAGTCAAAAACCGATAAAGTTATCATTCATTGACTATCTTAACCAAAAATCTGGGAACTTACATTAAATGACTAACATAGCCCAAAACCTACGATTTTATTGTTCAACGAGTATCATAGCCATAAACCGATGAATTTGTTAATCATTGTCTATCTTAACTAAAAACCTGGGAACTTACATTAATTGACTAACATAGCCCAAAACCAATGATAAAACCATAACCGATTTATCGTTCAACGACTATCATAACCATAACTCGATAATTTATAGTATTTTTCATTGCAAAAAACCTATGAATTTATCATTAATTGACTAACATAACCAAAAACCGGTGGTATTATTGATCATTGACTATCACAGCCGAAAACCGATGAATCTACCAGTCGTTGGCTTCTATAACCAAATCGTCTGTCACAAAGGGACTGCGTAAACATAGCAGATTTTCTTCGCGGGGGTTTTCCGAAAGCCGAAAAAAATAAGACATATTGTTCGCTTAATATGCAAAAAAGTGAGTATATGTATATAACAACGTTTATGGTACATTTAATTTCAATAAGACTGGTTCTAAAGAACTTTTCGATCCGCTTTCTATAAAGAACACTTTTAGAGTTATGCGAGTTACGTACAAAAGAACCTAGTACTAATTCTGGACTCTGGATTTGTGCTGGCTGGTGGAGGTCCATCATCAACGGAAGGATCAAAAAGGTCAAACACCTCCACTCTTAATAAGATTAAGAGTGGAAGTGTTTGACCTTTTTGATCCTCCCGTCTAGTACTAATTGTTTCAGGGAAGGAAAAATTGGATAATTTCTTTGAAATATGGAAACCCAAAATGTAAAAAGAATTGAAGCTTTAACATATCTAGTTCGTATTATACTCGATATGATAAAGATAAAGATTCGAAAATATAAAGTACAATAAATTCATCTTCCTTCGACAAGAATAGGTGGTTTAGATCTGACGTAGTTCTTAGCCATTTTGTTGGATCTGCATCAAATGCATGAAAATGATAAGAGAAACAGCGTGACTTTAATCCAGGACTTTCTAACTTGGAAAGCTGCAATAGACGGAATATTCAGCTTATCGTCAGGTTCGGCTCTCCCTATGAGTAGAGCATATATGGAGTCACGTAAGCCATTTCGCCCGGCTGAGGAACGGAATACAGAGGCTTTTTTATTGCAGACAACAGCACTGGAGCTGCAGACAGTTAGCCACTGGAGCAGACTGGAGCACGATTCCAGGCCATTTATACACTTTGATCTGAGCGGCGGGTTGCTCAATGAATGACTGGACATTCTCCCTCTAATCCTCTTAGAGTATCTACTATACAGGCTACACTTACTACAACAGGTGTCACCTTGTACAATCATCTGTATACAATATCTACAACAGGTGTCGCCTTGTACAATGAATGGCTGTAGTTATTCAGTGTAATCTTCACAGAGAATCGATTTTACAAATATCTTTATAGAATATCTACAAGTGGTGTCGCCTTGACTAATTACGATTGTAGTTATTCTCTGTAATCTTCACAGGGAATCTATTTTACAAACATCTTTATATAATATCTACAACAGGTGTCGCCTTCTTCAATGAATGGCTGTAGTTACTCTCTGTAATCTTCAAAACGAATCTATTTTACTAATATCTTTATAAAATATCTACAACTGGTGTCGCCTTCTTCAATGAATTGTTGTAGTTACTCTCTGTAATCTTCAAAGAGAATCTATTTTACTAATATCTTTATAATATATCTACAACAGGTGTCGCCTTCTTCAATGAATGGCTGTAGTTTCCTCTATAATCTTCACAGAGAATCTATCTTACAAATATCTTTATACAACATCTACAACTGGTGTCGCCTTGTTCAATGAAAGATTGTATTTCCCTCTGTAATGTTCGCAGAGAATCTATTTTACAAATATCTTTATACAACATCTACAACAGGTGTCGCCTTCTTCAATGAATGGCTGTAGTTATTTTCTGTAATCTTCACAGAGAATCTATTTTACAAATATCTTTATACAATATCTACAAGTGTCGCCTTGTTCAAGGAATGACTGTAGTTATTCTCTGTAATCGTCACAGAGAATCTATTTTACAAATATCTTTATACAATATCTACAAGTGTCGCCTTGTTCAAGGAATGACTGTAGTTATTCTCTGTAATCGTCACAGAGAATCTATTTTACAAATATCTTTATACAATGGCTACAATGTCCGCATTGTTCAATAAATAGTTTGTAGGTATTCTATGTAATCTTCACTGAAAATCTATTTTACAAATATCTTTATACAACAACTACAACAGGTGTCACCTTCTTCAACTAATGGTTGTAGTTATTCTCTGTAATCTTCAGAGAAAATCTATTTTACAAATATCTTTATACAACATCTACAACTGGTGTCGACTTCTTCAACTAATGTTGTATTATTCTCTGTAATCTTCACAGAGAATCTACTTTACAAACATCTTTATACAATATCTACAAGTGTCGCATTGTTCAATGAATAGTTGTAGGTATTCTATGTAATCTTCACTGAAAATCTATTTTACAAATATCTTTATACAACAACTACAACAGGTGTCACCTTCTTCAACTAATGGTTGTAGTTATTCTCTGTAATCTTCAGAGAAAATCTATTTTACAAATATCTTTATATAACAACTACAACAGGTGTCACCTTCTTCAACTAATGGTTGTAGTTATTCTCTGTAATCTTCAGAGAAAATCTATTTTACAAATATCTTTATACAATATCTACAAGTGTCGCATTGTTCAATGAATAGTTGTAGTTATTCTCTGTAATCTTCAGAGAAAATCTATTTTACAAATATCTTTATACAATATCTACAAGTGTCGCATTGTTCAATGAATAGTTGTAGTTATTCTCTGTAATCTTGCAGAGAATCTATTTTATAAATATCTTTATACAATATCTACAAGTGTCGCATTGTTCAATGAATAGTTGTAGGTATTCTATGTAATCTTCACTGAAAATCTATTTTACAAATATCTTTATACAATATCTACAAGTGTCGCATTGTTCAAGGAATGACTGTAGTTATTCTCTGTAATCTTGCATAGAATCTATTTTACAAATATCTTTATACAACATCTACAACAGGTGTCACCTTCTTCAACTAATGGTTGTAGTTATTCTCTGTAATCTTCAGAGAGAATCTATTTTACAAATATCTTTATACAACATTTACAACTGGTGTCGACTTGTTCAATGAAAGATTGTAGTTCTTCTCTGTAATCTTCGCAGAGAATCTATGTTACAAATATCTTTATACATCATCTACAGTAGGTGTCACCTTGTAATGTAGATAGTTAGTTGAAGGTTTTTTCTGGAATCTTCCCTGGCCATCTACTCTAAAGGTAACTCGCGACATTTATTACAATTGATGTCGCGTTCTTCAATGGAACACTGTAGTTCTTCTCTGTAATCTTCACAAAGAACCTACGTTACAAAAAACTTTATACTTATGAACATTATCTTTATGCAAACGATGTCGCCTTGTATAGTAGATGTTTAGTTGAAGGTGTTTTCAGGTAACTTCTGAGGGAGTATAGTTGTCTTCCAGGACTATATGTAGCTGATTTCTGTTTACAAATCAGTTGAACCTCATTACTGGTAGTGGTGAATAATTGCCACAACCGGTGTCCCCTTTTTGCTCGGAAGAGGGGTTTCCATGATTATGAGAATCTATGTATTTGGTAGGTAGCTCAGTACTATTCTGTCTGCGTTATAGCAGGAAAGTTGCAGATCTCTGTAAACAAAGATTCAAAGTAGCTCTTTGCAATGCTATCTTAGGAACGGCTTCATTGGAAAATGGCTGTAGGTCTCTGTAAACAAAGAATCTATTTCGCAGGTAGCTCATTGCAATGCTTTCTACAGCATCGGCTTCATAGGAGAATGGCTGTAGGTCTCTGTAAACAAAGAATCTATTTCGCTGGTAGCTCATTTGCAATGCTTTCTACAGCATCGGCTTCATAGGAGAATGGCTGTAGGTCTCTGTAAACAAAGAATCTATTTCGCTGGTAGCTCATTTGCAATGCTTTCTACAGCATCGGCTTCATAGGAGAATGGCTGTAGGTCTCTGTAAACAAAGAATCTATTTCGCTGGTAGCTCATTTGCAATGCTTTCTAGCAGCATCCGGCTTCTTAGGAGAAAAGGCTGTAGGTCCTCTGTAAACAAAGAATCTATAATCCGCTGTAGCTCATTGCAATGAATCTACAGCATCGCTTCATAGGAGAATGGCTGTAGGTCTCTGTAAACAAAGAATCTATATCGCAGGTAGCTCATTGCAATGCTTTCTACAGCATCGGCTTCATAGGAGAAAGGCTGTAGGTCTCTGTAAACAAAGAATCTATATCGCAGGTAGCTCATTGCAATGCTTTCTACAGCATCGGCTTCATAGAGAAAGGGGGGGGGCCTGTAGAGTCTCTGTAAACAAAGAATCTATAATCGCAGGTAGCTCATTGCAATGATTTCTACAGCATCGGCTTCATAGGAGAAAGGCTGTAGGTCTCTGTAAACAAAGAATCTATATCGCAGGTAGCTCATTGCAATGATTTCTACAGCATCGGCTTCATAGGAGAAAGGCTGTAGGTCTCTGTAAACAAAGAATCTATATCGCAGGTAGCTCATTGCAATGATTTCTACAGCATCGGCTTCATAGGAGAAAGGCTGTAGGTCTCTTTAAACATACAGGAGAATTCATTTTACAAATACTATTGTACAGATCTTACGGCAGGTATGCTCCGAAGATGGGTTTAGATATTCTCCGTAAAAATCACAGGGAATATGTTTCTTTGTTCAGTATCGGTGTCATGGCTGTAGAACTCTGTAAACACACTGAATAATCTATTTTACACAAACCTTTGTGCAGATCTCACGGCAGGTATCTTCTTGCTTGGAAGATGGGTTTGGATCTTCTCTGTAAACATCACAGAGAACCTATTTCGCAGTTAGCCCAGTGACATTCTTTCTACAGCATCGGCTTCATAGTAGGATGGCTGTAGAACTCTGTAAACCCTCCCTAATTTACAAATGCCATTATGCAGTTCTTACAAAAGGTATCTTCTTGTTCGATGTTCACTGGGTATTTACTTCAGAGGTAGGTCGGAGGAAGAATTGTACAACAGTTGCCTGTTTACATTAAACACTGATCAGGCGCCTCCTTGCTTCTTTACAAACATCACAGATGACCTATTTTACAGGTAACTGTACAATTCGTTCAATAATCATCACTTTTCATCACGGGATATTTTTACCTGCTTACTGAATTTGGTACTTGTGTATTATATCCACCACATTTTAGTTCCACTAGTTCCACGCTAGAATGCGCTACTGAAGTGCGACGCTAGCTCTCCCAGGCTAATGAGGTTATCTTTTGTCATAGTTGCGTTCGCTGTTTATTTGCGTGTTGCTGTTTATTGTTTTCTTAGTCCCTTTAAAAAATGCCCTCCTTGTGATTTGCCAACGACTGAAGAAGACGTCTGTTAAATATTTTAAAGGAGAGGAATATTTGGCTATCAGAAAAAGTGTTTCTAAATCACATTGTAATGAAACTTTATAGTGGAAAAAAAGTCTTTTTTGGAAATGAAATGACGAAGCGTGGTGAGCAGTCGGCGTTCCGATTGGCACTTGGTTCGAAGGAATAAAACTCCATTTTGTAATGCAATTGAATCATAATTTGGTAGAATTCATATGGCGACAGAACTATGGGAAAGGAAATGGAGACACATTTCAGTGCATTTTAAATTGTATTTCGACACATTTCCCGCCTAAATGTGAATAAAATGTTTTATTTTTAAAAATTGTGTTATCTTTTATTTATCATTATAATTCCGTAGAACGTTATAAGGTAAGTATAACCTCCCTTGCGGGCAATGAATCGTACTACTTAAAACAGTAGCGCACTCTAGCGTGAAACTAGTGGAACTAAAATGTGGTGGGTATAATACACGAGTACCCTGAATTTTCCCTACCTCCTAATTTTAATTCCTAATTATAATTATTGAAAACTTAATTAATGACTGTAGGAAACACAATAATGTAAACAATTATAGTGGTTTGCAAGAAACAACGATTGCTTTTTCTTGCGAAATTTATTTATTTATTTTTTAATAAGTGTCCAAATTTGACATCCAAAGCGAATCGGTGTCGGTTCTCCGTGGGATAACATCCTTTCTAAACCTTCCCGAGCCTGGATGTTTTACTATATCCATTTTATAAATTCCTATTTCCATACTCAAATTGAACCCCAGCTCAAGGAGATCCAAGAGAAATTAGCACTAGCTTCTTAAGAAAATTGTGTAACCTTGGCTCATAGAGATATTTACTTATTAGAAGATTTCAGAAGCAGAGCCAGAAATCTCAGTAAGAGGAGCTTTTCCAAGATTATAAGCTATATTGGTATTTCTAGGAACTAACAGGTGTGGGGATTATAAGGGAGGCCTGAAATGAAAAATCGCGATATTTAATTTTCCACAGAGAACAGTTGTAAATTTATACGCTAAAGACTGAAGCCGGTGTCGACAATTTTATTTATTAAAAGGTGTTTGGGAGGATGGGAAAAATACCATCCATTAATATTTCATGAATAACATTCACATTCATTATGCAGACTTCCCCGAGCAAGTCTACCTCAGGAATGGTGCGTAATAATGATGAATGAATACTCTCCACGATTCTGAGTAAATAAATTGTAAACAATATTTTGAAAAGTGTAGGCGGATTCATGACGAAATCTTTTTTATTTTGTTATTATTCAAGTCTAAAAGATTCTATAAGTTCGCTATTGTTACTAGATATTCAGGTATTAAAACTCAATTGGAAAATGTAAAAATATTGTGGACAGTAAAGCCTTGCCAAAAAATAAATAAAAATACCGTCATTATGCCAAAAATAAATAAAAATACGTCTGGCATTATCATTTCAAATGATATTTGCGTCGGAATATCTTAGCTAGTAAAATAATATATATATATATATATATATATATATATATATATATAAAATCCTATGAATGTATAACACTAATGCTGAATAAATGATTCAATAAGAAAACTCAAATAAATGAATTTACAGTTGGAATATTTATTTCCTTGGGTTTATAAAAAAAGAACAGTATTGTTCCAGGACTTGGAAAAACAAAACCAATAAATACATATGCCTGTAAAGGGTTAGGAATGCCACATGGTATTTCTGCCTTCTCCAATACCGACCTCTTGCTTTCTTTTGGTATGTGGTAGCCCTTCTGAATCCAGGAGAGGCAGCCAATTTTATTTATAGCTCAATAGACCTATAACCTGACCATACCTATTTTTTTAGCAGATTCCCTTAAGGTAAAAAAGTCCGTCACGCAGTCCGGCTGACGTAAACTAAAGCATGGGCTGCGTAAAACTCAGCAGATTCCCTTCGTGAAGTTTTCCCTCGTGAAGTTTAAATAGATAAATATACATACTGCTAACACAACTATACCTATGAATAAATACAAACGGAAATAAGAAATGTTTCATCCAATTTCCAATAACCTGCCGACAGGAAGCCGTTTAGTTTAGAAATGTAAACAAACGGGCCGGCCATCCGGAAAGAAAACAATTACGAAATAATCCATAATATAACCCATTATTTTACTTAGAACTATTTACTATATCTAGTACTGTAATTAGATATAATGTCTGCTAACACAGAATATACCGTGAATAAATACTCAGGAAATGAAGAAATGTTTCATCCAATTTCAATAAACTTCATTAAGAAGGGTTTAGGGGGTCACAAGGGCATATAAACAAACGGCGCGTATCCTCCACCGGAAAGAAAAACAATTACTGAAATATATCAGAAATAATAACACATTATTTTAACTGAGAACTATTTACTATATCTAGTACTGTAATTAATAATGAGTCAGAATAATTGTTATCTCAATCAATAAAATTTAGTAGTGATCCAAAACTTTAAGATGGGGGGGGGGTCACAAGGCATATTTGCATGTAACTCGATAAATAAAGGTCTCTTGAAATAACAATTTTTGGTAATTAAACTTCCAATAAGTGATTTATTATATATGTAGCAGAGTATAGTTTTACGTGACATGGAGTAGAAGTGGCGGATTGCTAAAAACTGAAAACTGAAAAATGCAAATATCACGGTTAATAATTCAACATAGAAGAATACATGTATATGGAACAATATTTTATAGAAAATTTAATTTGCAATAAGATTGATTGATATACAATTTTTCGAATCCCGATGCATATATTCAAACGGAGATATTATGAATTTACTCGAAAATCCCCCTCCTTTAAAAAACCCCCCCCCCCCTGGTCCCTCTGGTCGATTTCAGTCATTAACAAAATGATCTGTCTTTTACATAAAACGGGTTATAATTATCGAGATTCGCAACGATTAAACAAAAAATTGCGACCGGGGGGGGGGGGGGGGGGGGGGGATAGAGCGGGTAACAGAGGTAGGATCGATAACCGACATTTGAATCGATGGACATTTAAAGATCCGTCATAGAAACAACTCAGTCAATATAAATTTCCTTCAAGCTTGAATCTCCTCAAGGGAAATCTGCTAAAAGGGCCGCGATTTTCAAAAATGTCTTCAAATATCCTTCGATTCTACTCAGGAGGTGAACAAAATGAGGTCCGTACAAAACCATACATATGTGTGGTTGTGTGTGTGCGCGCGCGCGCTTCATAATGAAAACTAAAAAAATACAAATACCTCGGTTAATAATTAAAAAGAAATAAAAGTCCGTCACGCAGGGGCTGCGTAAACTAAGCAGATTTCCCTCGTGAAGTTTATTAATAGATAAATATACATACTGCTAACACAACAACACCGTGAATAAATACAACCGTGAATAAATACAAACGGAAATATGAAAGTGTTTTTCATCCAATTTTCAATAGCCTGGCCGACAGGTAAGCGTTAGGTTATAAATGTATACAAACGAGGGTCCCGCCTCACACCGGAAAAGAAAAACAATACTGAAATATATCAGAAAAAATTAACACATTAATTTTAATTGAGAACTATTACTAATATCTACTAGTAGTAATTAATTATGAGTACAGAATAATTGTTTATCTCAATCAATTAAATTTTAGTATCCAAACTTTAAGAATGGGGTGGGGAGTCCACATGCATATTGCATGTATCTCGTATAAATAAAGGTCTCTTGAATACAATTTTTTTGGTATTTAAACTTCCAATAATGTGATTTATTATGTATCAGAGTATTGTTTACGTATATGAGTAGAAGTGGCGGTTTGTGAAAACTGAGCCCTGCCGACAGGAACGTTAGGTTAGAAATGTAAAACAAACGGGTCCCGCTCACAACCGGAAAGAAAAACAATTACTGAAATATATCAGAATATAACACATTAATTTTCTTGAGAACTATTTACTATATCTACTAGTGTAATTAATGATGACAGAATAATTGTTATCATCAATCATAAAATTTTAGTAGTCCAAAACTTTAAGATGGGGGGGGGGAGTCACCAGTGGCAATATTTGCATGTATCTCGTATAATAAAGGTCTCCTGAAAATACAATTTTTGGTATTTTAAACTTCCAATAATGTGGATTTATTATGTATCAGAGTATTGTTTTACGTAATATGAGTAGAGTGGCGGTTTTGGTGAAAACTGAAAACGCAAATATTTCGGTTAATATTCAAGATAGAGAATAAATGTATGATAACAATATTTATAGTAAATTTAATTAATTAATAAGATTGATTCTGTATAATTTTTCGATCCGACGTATAGTAACGGAGATATTTCGAATTTTCGAAAATCCTCCCCTCTAAACCCCCCCCCTCTCTCACTGGTCCCGATTTTCAGCCGTTAACAAACTTGATCCTTTCTTTTTTAACATAAAACGCTGAATATCGAGTTTGGTAAGGATTAAACAAAAAATTGCGACCGCTAGAGCGGTAACAGAACAAATATATATATATATATATATATATATATATATATATATATATATAAAATAATATATATATATATATATATAGATAATATATATATATCTATATATAGAAATATATAATATATATATACATTTTGAACGGACCTCATTTTTCCGAGTCATCTACTAGGTAGGATCGATGACATTTTTAAGAAAAATGTCCCCCGAAAATCTCCGTCCCATGAGTACAGAACCTCAATTAGCTTTGATTTTCCTTAATGGAAATCTGCTAAAAAATGAAAAAAACTACATAACAACATTTAGAGAACATTACATTTGCAATAAAATTGATTCTCTACAAATGTTCGAACCAACGCAATATATCGGAGATATTATGAATTTTTTAAATTCCCCCTCCTCTAAACTCCCCTTCCGATATCCACCATTAACGTATTGATCTTTAGTTTTACACAAAACGTTTAAATATCGAGTTTGGTATGGACCAACCAAAAATGGCTACCACAAGATCGTTAGCAGACAAATAAATAAATATATATATAATTAAAAAAAAAATATACTATATATAGTAACTAATATATATATATACTATATTATATAAATTAGGTTCGTTCATAATTTACGCCATCTCCTGGGTAGTATTGATGGACATTTGAGAAAGTTTTTGAATCTACCATTCATCGGCTACTATAACCAAAACGCCCGTCACACAGAGGCTGCGTAAACTGCGTAAGATGTTTTCCTCCTATCGAAAACTGATAAATGCCAATATCTCGGTTAATATGCTAAAAAAGTCAGTCACTCAGGGGCTGCGTAAACTAAGCAGATTTCCCACGTGAAGTTTTACAATAGAGAAATCTCCATACGAGAGCCGAACTAGCTTTTGGCGGGAAATACAAAAATCCGTTATGGGCCCAAATTTAATAAAAATGCAAATATCTCGGTTAATATTCAAGATAGGGAATAAATGTGTATAACAATATTTATAGTAAATTTAATGTGCAATAAGATTTATTCTGTACAATTTTTCAATCCGACGTATAGTAACGGAGATATTTCGAATTTTCGAAAATCCTCCCCTTTAAACCCCCCCTCCCACTGGTCCGATTTCAGCCATTAACGAACTTGATCTTCCTTTTTGCATAAAATGACTAAATATAGAGTTTGGTAACGATCAAACAAAAATTGCGACCGCGAGAGCGGTAACAGACATATATATATATATATATATATATATATATATATATATATATATATACAGTTTTGAACCGACCTCATTTTCGACATTTGAAGAAAAATTTCGAAAATTCCGTCATGAGTACAACCTCAATAGCTGATTCCCCTCAAGGGAAATCTGCTAAAAGAGAATGTATGAATATAACAGTATTTATTGTACATCTACTTTGCAATAAGATAGGTTCCAAAGGATTTTTCGATCCGCATTGTAGTAACGAAGTTATTTTGAACTTTCGAAAATACGCTTCTCTAATCTTCCCCTCCCACTGGTCTGATTTCAGCCATTAACGTACTCGATCTTTCTTTTTACATAAAACGATTGTATATCGAATTTGGTGACGATAATACAAAAATTGCGACCGCTAATGCATAACAGGCAACTATATATAACTATAGTTTTGAACGGACCTCATTTTCGTCATCTCCTGGGGTAGAATCGATGGACATTTGAAGAAAAAATTCGAAAATCGCGTCATGAGTACAACCTCAATAGCTGATTTCCCTCGAGGGAAATCTCCTAAAACGAGTAAATATCGAGTTTGGTAAAGATCAAACAAAAATTGTGACCGCTAGTGCGTTAACAGACAAATATATAGTTTAGAACGGATCTTTTTATTCATCTATTGTGTAGGACCGATGGACATTTGTGGAAATATGACTAAAATCGCGTCATGAGTACAACCTCAATAGCTGATTTCCCTTAAGGGATATCTGCTAAAAAAAAAAAAATACATGGGATTGTAGCGGGACAAATTTCTCCATGGTTGCCACACCTTGCGGCCCACATCCGCTCGTTTCTCTTTCTCCAGCCTCCGCCATTTCACTTTCATCCTGTCTCCAAGGTCATGACTGCCCAGCTCTTCCTCCCATCGGTAATATCCAACACGGACTTTCCTCCGATGACAGCTACTCCAACTCTTCTCGCAGCAAATAGAGACAGTTTCTAAAGCCGTCAAATACCTTTTTTTTTTACGACTTAAGACGGCCGTTATATCCAGCAGGGATGTCACAGATCTGTAATTTATGTCTGCTATAAATAGCCGATATTTTTTATGGGATTTCCCTTGAGAGAAACCAAGTACCATCTGACAGGGTAAAGTCGTGTCTGTTCATAAAATTTCTAATGATGAAATTTCTACCCAGCTTTTTAGCTATACAGTAGACTCCCGATTATCCGAAACCCGATTAACCGATTCTCTCGCTTAACCGAAACATTTTGAGTTGCTAGGGAGGGGGAAAAAAAATTACTTCGTCCTAGCTTCGCGGAAAGAAGCGTGAGAAGAGGGTGTGGGAGCGCATTACATTGACTGACGATGCCATCGCAGACATTGTCTCCAAAGAAGAAGAAGATTATGATCCCGATCGAAATTGGAACAGAAGCTCGCATTACACACACCCAAGCGACAGATGCTCTGGAGACGGTGCTTCGATACATCGAACAACCTACCTCCTGCCGTTCTGATATACTTACCCTTCAGAAATGGCGTGACTACGCATCGACAAAAAAAATTTCAGAAGCTCGGCAAAGAAAAATCACCGACTATTTTAAACGATGAAGTTTTTTTTTTCTTTTTAAGTCTATAGTTTTATAAATACATATGTACGTAGTTATTTTAATTGTTAAATAAAATAAAAAAATTTTCAAGTACATAAACGTGTTTTTTATTCTAATTGATCCATTTTCAAGCAGAAATTTTGGACTCCCGTTTAACCGAAATTTTTGCTTATCCGAAACCCCTCGGTCCCGAAGGTTTCGGTTAATCGGGAGTCTACTGTAATGTGACCCGTTTCATGATATATATGTAAGTCCGTCACGCAGGGGCTGCGTAAACTAAACAGATTTCCCTCGTGAAGTTTAGTAATAGATAAATGTACATGCTGGTAACACAACGCCACCGTCAATATTAAGTGAAGAAATACAAACGATAATAACAAACCTCCAGACGTGAAGCGTCTGAAATATAAACAAACAGATCTGCCAACCTCGTACGCCAAAGAAAAGCAATTACAAATAATATCATTGAAAACTGTTTACTAGATCTAGTACAGTGATCAGAATAACTTTTATCTTAATCAATCAAATTTCAGCAGTCCTAAGACGTGGAGGAGAGGGGGGGGGGTCACCAGAACATATTTGCATATATCTCGTGTAATAAGGTCTCTTGAAAAGAATATTTGGTATTTAAGCTTCGAATAATGCGGTTTATTATTAATGTATGTGTATCGCCAGTAGAAGTGGGCGTTTCTGCTGAAAATTTAAAAATGCGAGTATCTCGCTTAATATTCAAGATAGAAATAGTTATTTATTATACAAGTGACGAAAGTAGATCATTTTACAACTAGAGTGAAACGTTTACCCACACGAGCGAAGCGAGTGTGGTAATTTCACGAGAGTTGTTAATTCTACTTTCCCTTAGGGGAAATCAGCTATTGAGGTCGTACTCATGATGCGAGTTTCGAAAAATTTCTTCAAATGTCTATCGATCCTTACCCAGGAGATGACGAAAATGAGGTCCGTTCAAATTTATATATATATATATATATATATATATATATATATATATATATATATATATTTGTCTGTTAACGCTCTAGCGGTCGCAATTTTTGTTTGATCTTTACCAAACTCGGAATTTAATCGTTTTATGTAAAAAGGAAGATCAAGTTCGTTAATGGCTGAAATCGAAGCAGTGGGAGGGGGGGGTGAGTGGGGGGAGTTTTTAAAATTCAAAATATCTCCGTTATTATGCGTCGGATCGAAAAAGGTATATAGAATTAATCTTATTGCAAATTAAATTTACTATAAATATTGTTATATACATTTATTCCATTTCTTGAATATTAACCGAGATATTTGCATTTTTATTGAAATTTGGGCCGATAACGGATTTTTGAATTTCCCGCGAAAAGCTAGTTCCGCCCTTTGCCGTAACCGTTTGGCTCTGCTATGGAGATTTCTCTATTGTATAACTTCACGTGGGAAATCTGCTTAGTTTACGCAGCCCCTGCGTGACGGACTTTTTTCTGTAACCGTGTAATACATGATCATATCTAACCAGAATATGAACAAAATTGGGATGTTGTGAAAATTATGGTACGTTGTTGGTAGGTTATAAGCATGGTTGTGAAAGGTTATAAGCATAGTTATAAAACAACTAGTGATGATTGTGAAGTACTGCAGTTATAAACAAGTGCAGGTTATAAACAAGGAAGGTAATTATTATTATATTTAAATTTTAAAATATATTGATTATTTCCACCAATAATTCATTCAAATTTTCAATTTATTTTGTTAAAATAAATTCTTACAATGTTAAGAAACATTTA